>OX388201.1:7678200-8085700 GCA_947578815.1 Epinotia ramella | reverse complement strand
TTTCGGCAAATAAAAAATATGCACAACAATGTTTTTGCCATACGTTATTCCGTATTCGGCATAAAGTTGGAATGCGACAAAATAGTAGGACCAACAATTTTATGCCACCCGATATAGACCCCGTTTAAATCGTAGCTTCATACACACTTTCATCCCCATTTGTACTCATCTGGGGATGATAATCGGGATAAAAACTATCCCATGTCCTTCCTCGGGATTTAAACTATCGCCATACCAAATATCGTCGCAATCGGCTTAGCGGTTTAAGCGTGAAGAGAGGTCACAGACGTAGGTACAGATAGACACACTTTTGAATTTATAATATTAAGTACTAGCTTCTGCCCAAGACTCCGTTTGAATATCGTAGCTCCATACAAGTTTTCACCGCCTATTTCATCCCCTTAGGGAATGATTTCCGGGATAAAAACTATTTTATGTCCCCAGGACTTGAACGATATCTATCCATCCATACTTCCATACTTCCATACTAATATTATAAATGCGAAAGTGTGTCTGTCTGTCTATCTGTCTGTCTGTCTGTCTGTCTGTTACCTCTTCACGCTTAAACCGCTGAACCGATTTAGGTCAAATTTGGTATAAAGATAGTTTGAGTCCCGGGGAAGGACATAGGATAGTTTTTATCCCCGAAATCATCCCCTAAGGGGGTGAAAGTTTGTATGGAGCTGCGATATAAACGAGTTCCACGCGGACGGAGTCGCGGGCAGAAGCTAGTAATATTATAAATGCGAAAGTGTGTCTGTCTGTCTGTCTGTTACCTCTTCACGCTTAAACCGCTGAACCGATTTGGATGAATTTTGGTATAGAGTTAGTTTGACTCCTACGGAAGGAAATAGGATAGTTTTTATCCCAAAAATCATCCCCCAAGGGGATGAAGTGGGGGGGTGAAAGTTTGTATGGAGCTACGATATAAACGACTTCCACGCGGACGGAGTCGCGGGCAGGCTAGTACCAAATATCATCAAAATCAGTTCAGCGGTGTCAGCGTGAAGAGGCAACAGACAGACACGCTTTCGCATTTATAATATTGGTTTGGATGGATAAGTAATAATAAGGCATTGATTACGCGTTGTAAATCACATGATGTAAATTACAACGTGTGATGACTCGTGAACTTTTTGATAAACAATTAATTGATAACTATTTTATCTATTAATAGTGAAGTTACTTCTATATTCTATTGTTTTAGTAGTATTCCTACCGTTGTTATTGCTTCATTGGAAGCTAAGCTAGGTTATGTTGTGTACAAGAACAGAACATTTTTAACTAAGAAGTGACTATAACTTTTTTTAGTTATACGCAGGGTAAGTCTTTAAATAGTTGTCTGTGCAGCAATAGATGAGAGCAATGATAAACACTCGCAACAAAAACTATGTTGCGATTGTTTATTTTTTAGTCCCGAGGAAGCGAAAGATTCTAAAATTTAATCACAAGCGTGGCGAGTGACTCAAAGTTAGAATCTTGAGCGCAGCGGGGAACTGAAAAACACGAGATACAAATAACTTTGCTCTCGAGTGACTTAAAACGGAAAACCATCAACAATAGATTACCTCGATTGATTGAAATGGATGATTATGTATTTACGACGACCGCTTTAGCGTAGTTGGTAGTGACCCTGCCCACGAAGCAAGAGGTCCCGGGTTCGAATCCCGGTAAGGGCATTTTTTTGTGTGATGAGCACAAATATTTGTTCCTGAGTCATGGATGTTTTCTATGTATTTAAGTATTTATATCTTTGTATAAGTATGTTTATCGTCGTCTAGTACCCATAGTACAAGCTTTGCTTAGTTTGGGACTAGGTCTATTTGTGTAAGATTGTCCGCAAATATTTATTTATTTATATTATTTATTTAATATTTTAAAACACGTAAGTTTGTCTCGTGTCAACCTACAAGTCTCGTGATTATTCAGTTAAAAACTTAATCCGGTGTTCATTACCTACTTCTTGTAAGTAGGTAGGGGAGAGCGGGGCTAAAAGTGCCGGAGGTAAGTTGTTCCGATGAGAATAGAAACGCAAGTAAAAAACGGACCGATTTGTGTGATGTTTGTCGTGAAAAGTTATGGCGCTATGTCGTGTAAGAGCCGTTTTAGTTGCTACCATTATGGTAGAATAGTAGTTATGGAAGGAAAAACGAAATCGACGGAACAACTTACCCCGCGAGATAATGTATTTTTACCTTTGATTTTTTTTGTTAACTGGTCATCACCATATAGACCATAAAAAATAATTATATATTTTGAGGCACTACAAAACACTCTTTCAGCGTGTGTGAACTGAGATTTAATTTTTGAAGGATAAGTTTTGTTTTTGAAACGACGGAACAACCAGCCCCATAGCGGGGTTAGATGTTCCGTTCCGATCCATATCATGTTTTTTTTTATTAGGAACACTTTTTAACGATGCACAAATAGATATCACTATTCAGAAACATCAATAATCATTATTTAAATATATATGCATAAGCCACACAATATTTACACTATTTACATAGCTCAATTTTCTATTTTATAAAAATCGGCACTTTTAGCCCCGCTTTCCTACTCCTCAGCGCGGCTACCAGCAGTGCTGGCACTAAGTGCGCGACCCGAGATAAGACGAGCCGCTCGTGTGAACAAAAACTAACCGTATTATTGTAAAAATAACACATTTTTTTTTTTACAAAACTAGAACTACTTATCACCGTGAAAAAATGCATGTTTTTTGTGCAGAACGAACTTAACTTTATTTCGTGATGTTTTTTTTAATAGAAATATGCAGAAAAAAAAACTTTGTAATAACGTTTCCGAACGTGGCAGCTGGCGGGAGACGCTACAAGTACGAAATCGGCGGACTGCATGCACAGGGCCTACCGCGAAACAAAAACGAACTTCGTTCGTGTACCTCCCTCGCACTTGCCAGTTCGAGCGATAAAGACACAAGAACGAAGTTCGTTTTCGTTTCGCGGTACCCCTCAGCACAGATTATATAATAGTTCTACGCCCTCAGGCCGCGCGCGCCGTGTGATTTCGGCCCGTGTGGATAGGTACCTACGTGCCGGAAGCACGGCGGCCGCCAATTTCGCTCGTTCGGCGTCTCCATTTGTAAGCTTTATGGGGGTTTACTTTTAATTAACGACCCGACCGAACGTGCTACCTGTCTGCCTAAACCACTTAACCAGTTAAGATGAAATGTGGTATGTAGGTAGTTTGTATCTCGGGGAAGGATATGGATAGTTTTTATCCTGGAAATCCCATAGAGGGGTAAAATGGGGGATGAAAAGCTTGTGTGTAGGTGCGATATAAAGGAGTTCCATGCCGACGAAGTCTCGGGAAAAAGCTAGTAGGCTATATTGTATCCCCCGGCGCCACCTGGGTTCTCTGCAGTGCCTTCTAATATATATATGAATATATGCAATAAATGAATATGAATATGAATATTCAGATGAGACATTCTTTAAGTATTTAGAAAATCTAATCTGAGTTTTCCTAATTTCAGCTACCATCATGGCCAAAATAGCATATTTGCTATTGTTAGCATTATTGCAGCTGAGCGACGCCTACAAGATCTTAGTAGTGTTCCCGTTGGTAGGAAAGAGCCACAACATACTTGGAACTGGCTATGTGAAGCATTTGTTGGAAGCTGGCCATGAGGTAAATTTTAATCAAGTATTGTATACTGTGCGAGTATGAAAACGGCAAATAAATAATAGGTGTGTTGACACTAAATAAACTGACAATAGGTTCAAGATGACTTTTTCTCGAAAAAGGATTAAAAATATCGTCAAATGAAGGAAAAAGTAAAGCAGGACACTATATTTAATAAAAAAAGACCGGGTTGCACTCCGGGAGTGCCGGCAGAAGTGAAAACTCAATAATATTGTAACAGTTTTTCGATCAGGTCACGTGACATCTTACGGTGTCACCCTAAAAATGAATTTGACGCAAATTTATAAACAATTATCTACTATGTACAATGTACAAACTTTTCTAGAAATGTTCACATGATCAGGCGGACGGCCCGCGGGCGCGTTGGGTGCGACGGGCCCAACGCGCCGCCGCGGCGCAACGGTGCCGGGGTCCGGCGCGCCGACGGGCGGCGGCAAGCACAATACCAATTTGTTTTTGCCATTGCCAAATATTTTTCAAAGCTTTATCTCTTTAGGAATAACATCTAAATTCGAACTATTCGAATTTGCACAGCAGACGGCGGTGGCGACCATAATATCAATTTGTTTTTGCCGTTGGTAAATATTTTTCTAAGCTTTATCTCTTTAGGAATAACGCCCAAATTCGAACTATTCGAATTTTCTCAATAGCAAAACGGTGAAGGACTCGTTGGTATTATTACAAATTTATTTGCAGAATATGCTATTGCAAAAAGTGTTTAACGGCTTTATATACTCTTACGAATAGCGTTCAGTTTTGATTTTGAATGAAGTTGAATCGGCTAGCAGCAAAAAGTGACCTCCTTCACATCTGACGTCACAAAACTGTCGCGTATTTAACAATTTTTCCCCATCCCGAAAAGTGCTCAGCGCCGCTAAAGAAGTTTTCACTTCAATAATCACATATTTAGTTATATAAGTGCCCAAAGTTTGAAGTATGGTATATTCCGTTCCTTGTCCACAAAATGCACCTTCATATGGAACGGTTGTCGTTTACAATCAATGACGCTCGAGTGCCGTGACGTCACGATCCCCGAGCGTTTTCTCTCTCTAACAAACTATATTAAAACGGTTGTAACTTCGTAATTTTTTTAGATATCTGTATGGGACTTTCGACACTAGGTATATCTTTTGGAGTAATTATACATTTGAGTCCACAACCCTATTTTTTTTCACACCTGCTGTTCTGGAAAGAGTACCTACCCTCAATGAGGGATTTCACTTTTCCTCTTAGAATCTGTGCAAAACAGTATGTGCCTCGTTCTCGGTAGCAAAATTATTTCCATCTTAGGCGTAAACACTTGAATCCTTCGTTACGCTCAAGATTCTACTTTATAATCCTCAGCGCAGCGAGGGCAATGTACCACCCTCGCCTTATCTATCTAAATATATAATTTCGCTCCTTTGAGACAAAATCTCCTATTAGCCAATTACATAAGTATTTTGCCATGTGTGTCAGTTAGTCCGTCAATTTCCTTAGAGGAATTTAATGTCTTTTTACTTATGGGAGTTTAAAAAAAAAAAACAATTAGTACCGATTATGATACAGCGGAGACTACAAGTTAAGAGGGAATAATTCTACGTACGCAAAAAGAGAAAATGTTTTTTTTAGGTCTGCCTTATTTTTGATTTGCAGGTAACCTATGCAACACCTTTCCCGACGAACAAAACCAGCGCCAAATATCATGAAGTTGATCTCAGCGAGAATACCAGCATTATGGACCGTGAGTGTTTCTGTTTAGGGATGGTTTTATAAAGATGCGTTAAACCAAAAAATTTGGGGGGGTTCGCAATAACTCTTTTCTTAATAAATTCTAAATTCGACGCAATTCCTATATTAGATGACTAGTTGAGTATTCTGTTTCCACAGATGTAATGTTTACCTTAAAGGCCGTCATCAACAAGGAGATCAAGATCGATGTACTGGACATATTGCCCAGTATGGTTGAAATGACAAAAACCGGCATATATAATAAAAATTTTATCGAATTCCTAAGTGACACAACGCGGGAATTTGATGTCGTTATTGTAGAGTGGCTCTTCACTGACATTTACGCCGGGTAAGTTGTAAACCTATTCACTGTGTGAACATTTCTAGCCCTTCAGCTGTGGCGAAAAAACATGGCCGCTTACCCACGTCTGTGGCACCCTCTGAGGGACGCTCCACCTCCAAGGTTTGTGGGGTGAAGTGATTTGGTAAAATTAAATTTTCTTTAGTTTTTTACATAATCACAGCCAGGATTTTGTAAGAAACTCGATCTATATTAAATTATCTAACTGCAACGATATATCATCGTTACATTAAAGTCGTATTAAGGCTATCTAGCTGACCTCGTCACCAGGTCACCGAAGTTTACGACATATTTTGGTCATTTTTAATATAATAAATTAGATATTTGGGGTATTTAATGGGCTTAATTTGAAGAAATTAGTGTTATACTTATTCGAAAAACATAAAATGGGAGGCTCATGAGTATTTTTTTTACACTAGACCATTTGAAATATTCTACCAATATAATGCCTACACTCAGAAGTTGCTCGTGTGGGCTTCGATTTACATGTTTATATCTGAAGTGTTTTATACTGTATGTAATCAAATTCATGCCTAAACAATACATTTGGGCCATCAACTAGGTGTAACCGAAGCTTTTTTTATTGTAGGTGCAGTAGGTTTTATGTGAGAGTAAAATGAAAAAAGTATGTCTACTTTGACACAAAATAACCTCTTCCAAACGACTGAAATTATCACAGCAATCATGGGCTTTAAACCAAACAAATTTGGTTGGAAGCATCTTGATTAAATATCCTTTCAATTAAAATTACAACATTAATACCAGTTAAACAAAAAACACGTAAAATATGAACATTAAAACAATGAAAATCAAGACCATTTCGAAAAAAAATGGTTTGCTTAGTATGGATATACCCTTACCCACACCATGAGTTTGTAGTAGCGGTACAACCTGATGAACATGAAGGATTAGTGGTGATTTCTGAGTGGTCTCTCGTCTGTGTAGAAATTAGTTCTTACTTACGATGGTTCTTCGTAGATTGTACAAGCACCTAAATAACACAGCACACAGCCCAGTTAACACTTATTGAAACTATGATAGCACATGAACCATCGTATTCGTGCTTACAATCGAAAGCGCCACTCACTCACTTGATTAGTCGGAAGAGTCCGAACGAGCACTAAAGAGACACCTGAATATTTATTAATATTAATATTGATAAGCACATTAGGCACATCCACAAACACTAAGTATTTATCTAATGTTAGTTCACCGACATAAAGCCAGACAATAGCAACAAATCGCGAGCACAACACAAGATCCAACTTTTCCGTTAATAGATACGAATTACGAACGTTGCAAGACAATCAATCCATGGCGTATCCATATTATGAAATCGCGCTGGTGCGCTGAGTAAGTGACGTCACGAGGTCTCATGTGAGCATCCCTCGGAGGGAAGTTCCTTGACGGCTACCATCCCTCTGAGGGCTCTGTTATGACCGTTATCAATTTCGATCTATTTATCTACTTTCGGGCGATTGTTAGTCCATTTCCAACATTTTAAATAAATTTTCGATAAATAGCGGTAATATTAATAGCTGTTAGTAATTCTAAATTAGTAGAAAAGCGCTAAAAAACCGGTAAGCAAATTTTGACCATGAGTAGGTATGGTGTGTTAGCCACAAGTTTATTATCGTTAATCAACTAAAAACTATATTTTTTTAACAGAAAACGAAGGATTATTTACATTTCTCCAAGATATCTCCTTCTGGCAACGAAAATTCGCACTAAAACCATTAAAACTCACTCGCGAAACTCGACCGTGGTTAACGCGCCAGTGGCAGTTTTAGACTACCGATCAAATTCAAAATTTTCCTCCAATGGCCATTGAAATTGTCGCTTGTTAGCTGTCTCGCTTCATTGGCTATACGTTTCAATGGATTAAAACGAGATCAATACACGAATGGCGGTTTTATTTCTAAGAAAGTAAGCACAGCCAATGCGCCCCTCCGAGGGGGGCTCCACCAACCTGCAGGAAAAAATATGAAGCCCACAGAGGGATGACCACAGCTGAAGGGCTAGAAAAGTTTGTACATAGTTAGCACGTCCATTAAGTTAGCGTTTAGTACCTATTCCTTTTTTGTTAGGTTAGGTTAGGTGTTGTTTTTATATTCATGAGCTTATTGTTGCTAATTAGGGTTATGTTATCCATATACTTTATTACTTCTAGATAATCTCAAACCATTGGCTCAATAACATTGAAGTAATTGGTACTAAACAAAAAATAACTTAAAAGCGCTTATAGGGCGGGTTGCACCAACATACGATTACAGACCGATCAACGTTAAATAAAGAAAGAAGATATTTATTCACTACACAAAAGACACACATCTCTTTGTCTCCAAAGGGAGTACAAATACAATACAATTGACACATAATGTGTTTGTCTTCGCGGCAGTGTCGCGGTCGCTGTCTCAGCATTATGCCGAGGTGTCAGACAGACACCTACAGCGCTGATTTTCAGACAGCACCGTACGTCACCCGCGGAACGCAACACAACATACTGCCGATACGAAACGGTTGGGATGTTTAAAAAAATAAAATTGATAAAAATTAAATAAAGTGCTGGATGGGTTAGGTTGGGATTTTTGGAGCGTCAACAAATAGCCCTTAAGCTAGCGCCGGCAGCTGTCATTCCATAGAAACTGTAAAAATCGCCTAACATTCAGATTTTGACGAACACCGCTTACGATTAGAATATAATAGAATAGAATAAACATTTATTCATGACAGTGAAATGACGTACCTAACAAACTTTTCTTGAAATGCTGGTGCAAACGATTCAAACGTATCATTATTACAGTATTAATATGTTTAAAGTCTGGCCAGGGAAAGATGAGCCTGAGATTTATCAAAAATAAATATATGGTACCTAACCATAATATATGTACCTACGTATATCATTGTCAAATGTCTTAAATTAGTATGATATCCTAATCTTAATACTTGATATGCTAAGAAAATAACTGTTCCATAATGAATTGGACTATTTTTGCTTTTTAAGCGAATTATAGGATGGTTTCTCTTCTTTCCTCTTCATTATTCACATTGAAGAATATCACAAAAAGTTGAATTATTGTCTTGTCAAAATTAAAATTTTAGAGAGTAGTTAGTAGTTTTGATTATTGTTCTTTAATACAAAGTTAAAGAGTTATATTTCATATACCTAACTTTACTTCCTTCTGCTTAATCAGTTGCATTATGTGAATTGAAGGAAAATAATAATTGTTCAGGGGTCATTATTATTTTATCGCGTTATACACGGTGTTGCAACACGCGTTCTTAAATTTACCGCTCTTTTCTAGGCTCAGTTTTCCCTGGCCGGACTAACATTAAATGTGCGCCTATAATTTGTAAAAATACTCCTTGCTTCTCTCTCTCCTCTGTATCCAGTATTCTTATTGGACTCTGATGTAAGTATGTTAGTTCTCTAGTCCTCGCCAACACCTTAACTTTGTTTGTCTGCAGATTGGGGTCACTGTACAACTGTCCGTTGATCTGGTCCTCGTCCATCGAGCCACATTTCATGATGCTACATCTAGTCCACGAGAACTCGAATCCCTCGTTCAATACCGACATATTTTCGGCCGTAATCCCACCATTTTCTTTCTACGATCGAGCCACAAATCTATTAAGAATGATTTTCTACGAGGCTGCTAAATTGTTGTAAGTACTCGTAAACTTTTAAATGTTCAAATAATTTACACTATTTAACAAAAAAATACTATATTTATTTTTCACTCCACCATCACCACATGATCTGTTTAACGAGAGTAAATGCGTAAATACTACAGAAAAAACCCAAACCCAAATAGCTATACGCGGGCCTATAATATATGAGGAGTTCCGTCGGTCCCAGGATTAGATAACTGTCAGTAACTCAGTACTTCAATAGTTCGCTACATCAACGGAAGCACATCAAAATTTAAGAAATAACTACATCGTAGAACAGAAGAGTTCTATACTTAAGTCATCCGTGGTCTTAATCATAGTTCACTTCATCAAATTTGTGAAATCACTATATTTACGTGTACTTAATACGTGTAATTAAGGGATTCCCATAACCCCTCAGGGATCCGAGAACAGAACTAGATTTTGGGACCAATCTGGAAGCATAAACAGGATTATTGCTAATTCAACGTATTCCTGTTAACGGGATACAGGATACAGGGGACCTAATTGTAACTTTTTGGACCACATAGGTACTTAAGGCGCCGTAGGTTCATGGTCTTCTCTCCCTCTCACTGAGCATAAGCGTGAGCGAGATGGAAGTGCGTGCTTGGAAGCGCGGATATCATGTTTTTTAATTTTAATTTTTTGGCCGTTTAAATAAATAAAAATGTAAACACTGATTTCCCTCAAACATGAGATTGCCGATTTTTAGAAGCAATTTTAATATTTATAGCTTTTGTGCATAATTTGTTAAGAATATTTTAAGTGTATTTTTGTGTGTTTTAGACCTATGTTCATGGTTTTTTTCTATGAGCGAAATTTGCTTAATCATGTTTCGAAGCACTGATTTCCCTGCAGAAAAGCCTCAAGATTACTATTCGTATTTTTTTGAAACCATATTATTATAAACAGATGCATTATATTGTTTCAAAAACTCTGTTCGGTTAACTTCGCTGAACCTACGGCGCCTTAATGCATTATGCAAAAGTGAATAATTTTCGATATCATTCACTTTTCATTTTTTCCTTGAAAATGTCCGTAAAAAAACGTTTATCACTTTTTTTTTACGATTTTACAACAAGATTTTCTTACCCTTTATTATCAAATCAAAATTGACGACCGCTTTAGCCTAGTTGGTAGTGAACCTGCCTACGAAGCAAGAGGTCCTGGGTTCGAATCCTTGCAACGGCATTTATTTGTGTGATACTTATTATTTATGCTCCAATGAGCATCATTGTCTGTTAAGTGTCGTATGCTATCCACACATTACGTATATGTGAAAACACAGACTCGCGAGTTCTACAGTTCACAGAGACACTAGTAGTATTTACGTATTTGTCAACGATTTCAGATACGTGGCACCGAATTTCAAGGCAATATACAATGACTTCTTTACACCCTTGTTCACAAAACGGGGCAGACAATTGCCCGCATATGAAGAGGTTCTTTACAACGGTACATTTATGCTGACCAACTCCCACTCCTCGGTGAGCCAGCCCATCAGCGTGCCTCCGAACGTCAAAGAAATAGGCGGATATCATATCGATCCTAATACTAAACCCCTGCCAGCGGTAAGTAATCCGATATCATAAGGGCTATTATTGGCCTTCCGTAATGTCAATAAGAGTTATCTAAGTAATCTAAGTATGTATGTATCATAGTTTGTACAATACAATATCATGTTGGTCGAATCGAATGTAACATTATTATTATAATAAAGTACAATGAAATTATAAAGAATACTGACATTATCTAAATTAAATGAAAACTAAGTTAAATCTAAAAAAGGCCCTCGAGGCATTGAACCGAGGATGCTGGCGGCATTTTCTCGCTGAATTGCAATGCTGATGCGTTGCGCGAGAAAGCCGCCAGCTCTTCGGTCACCAGTGATGTCAACCAGACGTTTCGCATTTCCGCAAATAACTTATGCGCAGTGGGACCCCATGGACCGAGGGTCTCGACGCCAAATGGTACAAAGCTGTAATCTCTGCCAAGGTTAATACGTTTCAAATTTTCGCCGGCATTTTCCGCCGCTGCACCCGCTTTAGAAGTAGTCCGTTGGAGGTCCCACACAAGCATCCGTCCCAAACTCCTCGGAACCAGAGATACTCCATCAGGTCTTTTGTCATCATCTCTGACAATGCCAGGCGGCTCAAGAAGAGCAGGCACATTGATGGTGGCAAGAGACCGGCGGGTTATTTCATTAAGAGTCGCATGTCTTCAAAAGCGGCCTGCACTTTTTGACAATATAGTCCGTGGTGATCCAGTCGGTCCACATCCGTTCCGTGCCACAAGGGCATATGTGTGGAGAGCATATTGTGACCCCAA
Organism: Epinotia ramella; assembly: GCA_947578815.1. Classification (NCBI taxonomy): domain Eukaryota; kingdom Metazoa; phylum Arthropoda; class Insecta; order Lepidoptera; family Tortricidae; genus Epinotia; species Epinotia ramella. The sequence continues at coordinate 8,073,966 of OX388201.1, read as the reverse complement.
GCCGTAGACCAGTCGCCAGACGAAGGGAGGTCGGATCCAGAAAGGTACCGGTATTTGGAGAAGGATGGGCATGCAGCCAGTGACCAGCCTCTCTCCGACCGCTAAAAACCTTGCGGGATCTGGACCTGAACTGCGGCAAAGAATCGATTTGTACGTTAAATCGCAATAAATATCATCCCAGCTCCTTTGAGATTTTGGGTTGTCTGGAGATTATTTACCCGGGCAAGCAATTTTAAAAGCATTCTTGGCATCCTCCAAGCCCGCAGTCTTATAGTTACTCAAAGCCGTTAGGAGACGTGACGTGCTATGGGTGGACGAGAAAAAGGCTGGGGAAGCAACACTCGAGATTTTGCGTATGCCTAAGCCGCCAAACCAAATAGGGAGGGATGCTTGTAACCAAGATGGTTCATTGAGCTGAATTTTTAAAATAATTTCTAAACTAGTTTTGAATAAATCGTCTATTGGTGAAAGAAAATTGTGATGTTTCCAAAAAGGGCAGCAGCGGAGCACATATGTGAATTTAGAGACCAAAAGGCAAGACTTTAAAATTACAAGAGCTTAATGAGGACTGATTTCGAGTTAACAATTTGCTTGACTGTGGAATTTAGAAATAGTGTTAAATTAATATAATCAGGAAAAGATCCTTCAAAGATGGAAGAACCCAGGAGGCAAATTGAGTTATTGTCTACTATTTTTATGCAGGCTCAGATAATTGAATTTGAATTTTAAATCATCCTAACTGTAAGAAGTTTTTTGAATAAAGAATTCACATTTGCTAAAATTTAATTCTAAACCAATATTTTCGGAATTTGTTTTAATATCAGATAATACAGTGTCCACGCCTCCCAGGGTTCCGTCCTTCCGTCATCCAAATACCAAACGTTAAAATTTGATTTTAAATTTTGAATACTGGGATTTATAGCCAATGGATCGCCCTGCTGGCAGCGGACCTCCGACGAAAGTTCATGGGAACGGTAAATTATTTTTTCTCAAACACGCAATGAAATGACCTTGTTTTCCTCATAATGGGCTTCGAAGAGTCACGATTCCGGTGTAGCGAGACGAGAGATCCGTAATGGCATTTCATACAAAATTGCAAGATGGTCTTTTTTAATTTATTTGTGGCTTGTGGCACAGCATCACGGCGTTTAGCCATGAAAATTAAAGTTTGATTTCTTGGAGTTTTTTTATTTATTTCATTGCATGTTTGAGAAAAGGAATATACATACTTCCCGGCCTCTGTAGTAATGAACTATTGAGGGGTCTGCATAGCAGAGGGGTATTGATACAGTTCCGGAATTTTGTTTTAAGGGGCTTCATGCGCTTTTTTGGTTAGTTTTGACGAGTTTTGACTTGATATTCCTGTCAAAACATTTTTTTTTATTATTGTTGATTTGAGGGCCTTTATATGCCGCTTCGCCCAGCAAGTGATCTATTGTGGCAGCCCTTTTTTTAGATTTCACCGTTAAGGGCCTCTAGGAAATTCCAGATTCTTTGGGCAGTAATATGTTGTTCCTCTTCTGGGTGCACGATGTGCCGCCCTAGGTAGGTACTTCTTATGTGCATGAGTGTTCCGCAGGAGCAGAGAATGTGCATTGCTGTTTCCTCTGTCTCCTGGCAGAACCTGCAAGTTGCGTCCTGTTTCATACCCATTTGAAACAGGTGCTTGTTTAATGCAAATGCAAATAAATTTGCAATGTCCTGTCAGGATTCTCGTCACTGCGCAGGTTTTGTGCCTTTTGAGATAATAGCTCTTTAGACAGTTTATTATTGAACCCTTTGATTAAAGCTTTAGCCTGTTTTTGTCCTTTAGTGAACTTACACAGCTTTATTGCCTCCGATTTTTCAGTGTTGTTTAGTAGAGAATATGCTTTCCGTTTTGTGATACCATATAACAGTTCTGGGCCGACCAGAGTTGTGTCTGCGACCTTCCTTGCAAATTCATCTGCTTGTTCATTTCCTACTATGTCGGAATGTCTTGGTACCCTGGTGTCCTGGTAAATGTCTTTTTCTAAGTATGACTTTGTTAGTATTAGCCAGGGTGTTTAAATTGTTTTTACAGTTCTGGACTACTTTAGAACAGGACTCTAGGGATTCTAGTGCCAGCAGAGCAACTTGGCTGTCTGAGTTGATGTAGATGTGTTGGTTTCTTAGGTTTCTTTCAAGATTGATCTCTACGCATTTATTTATTGCGAAGAGTTCAGCCTGATAGATTGAGGCCTCTTCCCCCTGCTGACGCTAGCAAAACTAGGTTTGGCCTCTCACCGTAGATACCGCATCCAACATCATCACCTTTTTTAGATCCATCTGTATACCAAACTTGGCTTCCCTCCTTGAAGTTCATTTTGTCGTTTATCTATTTGTCTCTCGGAGGTATTTCCAGTTTGGTGAATTTGCATTCCACTTAAGTAAGTATCGTCAGTGGGCATGTTTGGTTTTTTTTAATCAAAAACAACGGCTTCAAGTTTGATAAGCGCTTGAGACCGCCATTTTGGCCTTGTTAGTGTGCATATCCTGTAGATGCACTGCTTCGCCTCCTTTTGCACTTGCAGGTGGAGTAGCGTTAGATCGAGCAGAGCATCCAAGGCTGCCCCCGGGTGTTGAGCATAAAGCTCCTGTTGCTGTTAAGCAAGCTGTCTTTTGGTCGACTTTGTTGCACCAGACTGCAAAGGCGTTTGTGATTACAGGCCTCACTACCGCTGTGTAAAGCCACATAGCAATTTTGGGTCTTATCCCATCTTGCTTCTGCCAAAACTAGTTATAGGTTAAGGCACAAACACTTATCGGTTCTTTAATCTTTTATCTACATTTGCGCGAGAGTTTTTTGAAAATAATTGATATTGCTTTTTTATGATTTATTCAAACATGGTCCAAAAAAGCTCTCTTTTCGATATTAGTATGTTGTTTATGCACTTTTGTATATGATATCTACATTCAACTGTTCCTTATTGACGTCTCTAACAACCCACGAGAGATTTTTATTGTTAAATAATTTTTACAAAAGTTACGTCCAAAAAACTGGTTTTTTGGCCTGAAATTGCCAAAGTTTGGTGCCGTATATCCCGAAAACTGTGAGTTTTGAAGTAAATATGGGATACTATTTCGGTAGACCTCGTTGTTTTTAATACGATAAGCCTTAAAAAAACACGAAAAAATCGACAGGTCCGGATTGAAGGTCATTGGGAGCTAGGAGCCCCTTAACTTCTATAAGCATGGCATACCTGTTTACTGAATTGAAAGCATATTTGAAGTCAATTTTGACTACAATTACGCAATCGTCATACGAAAGGTAGGTTCTTAAGGCATGGACGGCTGCCTCACACCCACCTTTCGTGCCAAAACCTAATTGTACAGGTTCGAAAACGGACCCCTCCATTCTTTTTAGTGAGGGCGATCAAATTGGCACTAAATAAAAGGGAGGGAATTTCAGCGTTGATTTTGCCTGAAAACATAAAATTGTATAATTTTGTAATAGAGCAAATAAGCTGCTCACCTGCATCAGCCACAGAAAAAGAAGTTAAATCTTTTAAATGTTGGGGTGAGATTCCGCCCAGGCCGGCTGCTGAACCGGTTTTGAATGAAATTATTGCGTCAATGACGTCTTTACCTTCAATTTCGAGAAGTAAAAGTACGGGATCGCGGGAGCCGGGAGATATTTCGGATGCAAAGCCGAAAGGGTATAAGGAGTATCATAGATCTCTCATAGAGCAGGAGGCGACAACACGTCGTTAGTAAAACGAAGAATATGTATTTTAATATAGTACATTGTTTAACGAGGGGCGTAAGTCGAATATTGCGAACAAGAGTCTTTTTTAAGTTAAAATTTATATATAAATACGTTTTCAGACATCGTATTTGATATAAAACCTCTTATATAAATACGTTTTCAGACATCATATTTGATATAAAACCTCTTTGCTTTGTAACTGCCGCATGAGTGACAGATACAATTTAAGAAAAAAACTACGCCCGTGGGCGTAACACAGGCTATTACAGCTCTGTATGTCTGCGCATTATGAAGCCCTTTTCGAGCAAGTGTGATGAAAAAAATATTACGAACCATCGAGTGCGTCTATAAATACATTTCAGTACCTACCTTCATAATATGCCTACTTACTAATATTTTTTTAATACACAGAATCTTCAAAAAATCATGGACGAGGCGAAACATGGAGTCATTTACTTTAGTATGGGAAGTAACGCCAAAAGCAAAGACTGGCCAGACGAATTAAAAAGAGATTTCTTGGAACTATTTACTGGATTGAAGCAAAATGTGCTATGGAAATTTGAAGAACAATTGCCAAATTTGCCCAGGAACATTCATATTTTGGATTGGGCACCACAGCAAAGTATACTAGGTAAGGTAATAATGTATACTAATAACTAATCCCTTAATGTGAATCTCGAAAAGTGCAACGTTTTCCTATTTCTGGTACGTTTCTTGCGGTGTTTTAGCCGCTCACCTGATTTTGGATTTTACAAAAGGTAGCCTAAATCGCTTCTAATTATTCCTTATCAAAAAAGCCCATATTTCGATTGGCAACCACAGTTGCCACCATCAGTTAAGAAGTCCGCAAAATTGGCCAGAAGCAAGTGAGTGGTTAGGGTTAGGGCATATGCAACAGATACACTGCCGCTGTACAAATCAAACTATCCGGAAAGCTTGGAGAATTTGATCTGTAAGAGGGTGCTAAGGGAATATAAATATAGTAAGTTATTTGGACGAATGTTTCTTTCAGCACACCCCAACCTCCGCCTGTTCATCACGCACGGCGGGCTGCTGTCCACCACGGAAACGGTTTACTTCGGCGTGCCCACTATCGTGATGCCGTACGGGGCCGACCAGTAGATCAACGCGATCAGAGCTGTCAACAAGGGCTACGCGAAGATGGTTGAACTGTCCTATGGGATGGCAGCAGATATGAAAGTGGCTATAGAAGAAATGCTGTCTAATCCCAAGTGAGTAACTTGAAACCAGAAAAATTGGTATGAAGTATTTTAAGAAAAACCTTGCCGTGAGTAGGGCCTTCGCTCCATTTACGCAGGGCAGGTCACGCCATAAATATCCTCCCCGTTTCTTTTCAGGTATATTGAGAAAGTCAAAGAGCTTTCCAGTTTGTACCACGACCGACCAGTGTCCCCGGGCGCGGAGCTGGTGCACTGGGTGGAGCACGTGGCGCGCACGCGCGGGGCGCAGCATCTGCGCTCCCCTGCACTCGCGCTGTCCTGGTACCAGAGGATGTACCTGGACTTCCTAGCGGTACTTCTACTGGCACTCTACGTGACTAAAGTAGTGTTGAAGATATTATGTTGTAAAGCAAAATCATCATTAGGACTGTCGAAAGCGTCTTTGACGAAAAAGAAAACGAACTAATTTTTGCAGTCCCAGAAACGAGGGAAATGAAATGATCGGGAATGGATACCTTAGGACTTAGTTACCTGAAAATCTTCTTTTATGACGTTAACATTGGACTTTTGAAACCATATTGGCATTCAAATAATTATGAAAAATTGTTTAATTTTTACTAAAAATCTGTTTAAGTTTTTTAAGTCTGCAATGATCGAGAGCTTTCACGGAAAAATCACCAAGTGAATATTTTTTTCATAACTATCGCAACGGTTATTTCAAAATATTGCTGGGGTAGGTTTTTTTTTCGGTTGATTTTTAATTCAACATATACATCTTCTATATCATCTCATCCAGCCCAACGACAAGATCTCGCTAGCATCTCAGTATTTCCAGACCTAGCTCTATCTTCTATAGGTCGACTAAAAACAGTGGTAACTCCTGAATACATCCCGGCAGTGGAAAAAAATATATCATAATCTACATGTGGTAAACCACGACATTTCGTTATCTATAAGTATTCGAAGGACTCTAAAAAGAACAGCGTTATCTAAAAAAATGGCGTTTGAAAGCTACTTTCCTTTTGCGTTCCCTCGTATTTTATACGAAGAAGAAATGCGACTTGTGTTGATTTTTGCTCACCTACTCTACAACAGTTCTGGTGAGAAAGGTCAAAAGCATTAATAATATATTTGTTAGTTGCAAATTAAGAAACTATTACTAAAAGCCTGAAATATCACGTTATCCGGGACTGACTGAGTTTTGAACTTAGTAATACGGCAGAAAAGCACGTAAATTTGCCATCATTTCAATGTCAACTTCAGCCTTGATTCATTGTCGTAATAAAATGTCTTATGTTGGACAAAAGCGCTCATATCATCATAATATACTAAAAAATTAAAGTTAAACATAATTAAGTTACATCTTAGGTCATCATCATCGGTTTTTTCTATTCCCGATCTTCAGTGTGTGCCCCTCGTAGGTAATATACTTAGTTGTAAATATTGTATTACGGAGATCTATGGTATTATCTTATGGTACTTCATTAAAAGTTTTATATAACCACTAAGTAGTTTTACATAATCGCTCATATTTTCTACCTATAAATTTAACAAGAAGTCAAATCTAATCTAGAATCTGGAATGTAGAATCTTATCTAATAATATGAATGTTACCGTAAATTTTGAGATAATATATAGCCTGTAAAAACCAGCCATAATTTTCGACCGTAGAAATGATAGTGAAAAACGGGAGAAATATTTGTTACTCAGGCGTTGCACTTGATCCGTCTTGTTTGTGAAAGAGTGACGGAGGTGTGTGTGTCCGCGTGGGCTCGCTCTTTGGGCCTCGTAGAGCGCACTCTGAAAGGACGCTTCGGGCAGCCGGCTCTACGTGGAGCTCGCCCTTCGGCCTCGCATGCCTTGCCGCTCTCCTTAGTTTCTGGTTTCGCTTATAAGATAACACACTCGACAGTGAGTGTCCGTGTAGGCTCGCCCTTCGGGGCTCGCGTAGAGAGCGCGCTCTGAAAGGACTTTGGCCCACAGGCTTATAAGATAGTGTTTGTTCTAACCTGTCTCAATATGCGGTTCTTCATCACGCACGCTGGTCTCCAATCCACATCTGAATTTGTCTACTTCGGACTTCCAGCCATTGCTATGCCGTATGGACTCGACCAGCATCTTAAGACAGAGGACAGTGAGCAAAGGTTTCGCGTTGAAAGTCGATCTGTCTTATGAAATGGCTGAAGACTATAGACGAAATGTTAAGCAACCCAAAGTAAGTCAGCATTCACCTGCTTTTGAACTAGGTACATATTACTCAAGTAGGTACCTAAGTAATATTTTTATACTCGTCTACTTTAATTTTGAAGACCAATCACTTGGCGCCTTTACTGAACTATAATGAATTTGACCAATAGAATAGAATAGAATAATAGTATTCTATGCAATCGTTATATATTGTATGCTTTTTCAGTCGAGTACCACGTTTAGGCCACGAAGCTTGCTGAGTGGCCTAATTAAGGTACGAGACTTAAAAAGCTCATTATATAACTATTGTATACAATACTTTTTCTACGAGTCAACGGAAATAATAATTTATTAAACAAACTTGGTATCTATTCAAAATCGCCCTGCTAAAACGAAGTGCAGCCAACCGCTTTTTTTTAAACGCGTTGATGTGTTTCTGTGAATCAAGCCTCGTGATTGGTCAACTTTCATTTTAGTTCTGCGTACAATTGAATAATTATTATTTCGATTGTCCATAGAGCATAAACTTTTGCATCAGAATAAAAGTATTCAATTGCGTTATGGTTTGCGAGGTACTAATTTAAAGATGACAGTTGACGAGTATAGAAACATTAATTCCTGACAACAACATATACATGCACATGCACATGAATCAGCATACAAAACAAAAAACAACATTGGCACGAAACGGTTCCAATAGAACGTCGCCTTGGTCGTGGAAGAAAAGACATCAACAAAACGCTGAGCCGGTGGGCTGCGCATCGTTTCAGCAGGGCTCGCATTTTGAACACCTAGTTTGTTTAATTATTTCAGTTGACTCGTAGAATAGTACATTATTGTCGAAGCAAGGGAAGCCAGCAATTGCCTTTCTGGCTGAGACAAATATAGCGCTTTTCTCAAAAATTGTGTTTCTGAAAATGATAAGGCATGCTTTTCTTCTCACCACTTTATGAAATGGTCGTACGCCTTTAGATAATTATACCCACCAAAAACATTAGATGTAAAGTGATGCCAAGACTTCATAGCTCATACAGCTTTCAGCGTGAAAAAGATATCAGATCGCAATTAGCGCCAAGCTTCCTACTCCACACGGCGTAACTCTACCACTACCAGCCACGCTCTACAAATTCTACATCTTGGCTAAAAAGTATAGCTTTGTTGGGCACATCCCGGTCGCCGCATAGACTTTCACGCCGAATGAATTTATGATGATATTAATAAGTGACGCGTGACGGGTCTATACTTTATAGCCAAGATATAGAATTTGTAGAGCGTGGCTGGTAGTGGTAGAGTTACGCCGTGTGGAGTAGGAAGCTTGGCGCTAATTGCGATCTGATATCTTTTTCACGCTGAAAGCTGTATGAGCTATGAAGTCTTCCCAACAAGCAAAGTACTCCTATAAATAAAGACTATAAGTACTTATTTACTAATCACGCTCCTATAGAGACATTGACGTAGAGCCATTTACTTATAATAGCATACGATAAGCGGTAACATACTCAAGAGCATTAATGTTTATAATTCAGCCTTTTAGTTTGCTACAAGATTGTAACACAGAACAGTTACAGGATACTTTGACTTATAGTAACATTTAACAAGCGCAAATAGTCTTAAGATCATTTGTTTTTATTTTACAGACTTCTAGTTAGCTATAAGATCGTCTTAGACGACAGTTATAGGTTTAAGTCTCCTATAACAGTTTTCAGATAGATCAAATAGTCCTGAAATAATATTTGATCTTATAGTAGCATTTTGTAAGAGTACAAGATATTATAATATACTAAGCTGAGGTTATTACAAGTCTACATCACTATTGGTCTTGTCCAATGTCCTTATAACTGCAATAGTACTTTGGTAAGAGCCTTATTAGACGAAACAACCTTTTAAGTTATTAGATCAAACACCTTACTAGTAAACGTATTTTTTCCGATTCATTAGTTGTTCGAATTCATGTTGTGAAAGTCGTTTAAAATGGATTTAAGCAAATGGAAACGATTAAAAAGGAGCGGTAGTTACAGAAGAAAAGTAAGAAAATTGAATACAGAATTAGCGTAGCCCAATTTAACGAGAACAAGTTCAACTGTATTTGAAATTGAACCTGGTGTGTCAAGTGCAAATAAAAGTGAAGTTACTGAGGGTTCCGCGGTGGGCTGTGTTTTAGACTCGGATACCGAAGAAGATGAATACGACTCCGACCGTATTCATCTTCTTCGCTATACCGAGAAGAAACCACCGAGTATGAAAAAAAATGTGATTTGGTTGAAGATATAAGAACATGGGCTATACAATTTAATATACCTCACCGAGCCTTAAATGAACTATCTACTGTTTTAAACAAAAGCTTAAGTAACGTTTTACTAAGAGATGCACGGATCTTATTACACACTAATAAAGAAATATTGCATATAACAACCTCGGACCCAGGACAGTATTGGCCTCAACGAGAGGACGGGGGATCCCGTTTTAGATATGTAAACAAATCCTCTTTCAAGTATAATATGTATATATATAGATAGGTAATCTACTAAATAAAAAATATTATGATGTTCTAACTTGGTTGATACAGATTGTGTGTTTTTTTAAATAACAGTAGTAACACTATCGTCCTTATAATGATTGTACACGAGCATATATTGGCAGCCTTTTGACACCACAATTGTTTTATATTAAGTAGTTTCTTAATATTGATTACGTTAACAATAAAGTGGGGGTTCATTCTTGAATCAGTGAACCGTCCACATCCATAACACTTTTCAGATAGGGTAAAATGTTCTATTGACCATGGCCATTCACATTCGTTGATTTTTATGAATTAATATTTACTTAAAACGCAGTCAACGTCTAAATATACCACCATTTCGAAAAGAACTATAAAAAGACAAAAATAATTTATTTTAAAAACGTATGATAGGAAAACTTTAAAATTATCTCCTTGATGATGTAATCTGAGGGGCTAACGCGAAACGAAAATGAACTTCGTTCGTGTATCTCTCTCTCTTTCGCTGGAATTAGCAAGTAAGACAGAGACGCAGATACATGAACGAAGTTCGTTTTCGTTTCGCGGTAGGCCATCTGTAATCTAGTGTATTTAAGACGTCGGGATGAATTTTAGAAATTGTACGCGACATAATCCGTTTAAGTAGTTTTATTAAAATGTGTAACCATGGCAGAAATATAAAAATTATTTTAAACTTAAATTAACTTTCTTACGGTTCATAAATAGTAAGACGATTTCATGAGGAACCCTAATTCGTTTTAATATGGCGGCAAGTTCTCTGGATAGGTGCAAATTTACTTATAATTGGTATACATACTCAATTCAGCGATTTTTTTGAAAATGGCGAATGTTCATAATAAATCTGGGAATATTATTTTAACAATATATATGATATTTGCGCTTTTTCCATGGGCATTGTAAAATTAAACGAATTATGTTGGACATTTACAATAAAAATTACTTCCCCGGTATGTTCACACACTATATATATACAGTATTTTACAATACTTACATATGCTCTACAGTCTACACTAATTACAAAATAAATATTATTCGTTAGATTAATAAGAAAAGGTACTTACGTTTGTTTTTAGGTATTTATTTCTCACAAACACACCACACCAACCGGCCGAAACAACGGAATGATGTTTATAAAATGTACTTATAACTAAATAACTAAGTATATTACTAGAGCGTTATAAATAAGATTGCTTTAGTATGATGCTCGTGTGAGATAGTTATAAAAGTTATAAAACTTATAAATGGATAGTCTCAGAACACTATAGGAGCAATTGTCTTCTGGTAGAACTTCTGTAAGCGTATTATAGCGCTTAGTGATCTTCTGCTAGTTGATTATAAGATCGTTATAAGAAAACAATGCTCCTATAACTGCGCCCAAATCCGTGTGTGTAGTATACTACAATTATCTTATAAGTACAATAAAAATAGGCTTGACAAACACTATAAGTACCTACTGATTTTGCTTGTTGGGTTGGCATCACTTTACATGAAATGTTTTTGGTGGGATCTCATTCCTTTTTGTAAGGTAATTTCTAAAGAATTGAATGGGAAAACCTATACAAACTTCCATCCCCTAATTTAAAGGATGTTTAGTAAATTACCCCCCCTTAATTATTTTATTTATTATTATTACTCTTTAAATTAGGGGATGGAAGTTTGTATGGGTTTTCCCATTCACTTCTTTAGAAAAAGGAATGAGATCCCACCAAAAACATTACATGTAAAGTGATGCCAAGACTTCATAGCTCATACAGCGTTCAGGGCGAAAAAGATATCAGATCACAATTAGCGCCAAGCTTCCTAAGTTCCTACTCCACACGGCGTAACTCTACCACTACCAGCCACGCTCTACAAATTCTACATCTCCTCGCCTCCGACAGGATTACCTGCGACAAGTCCATGGCTCGAAAATAAATTTACTTTGCATACAAATTTTCAACCCATTACCTCCACGATCTCCTTAGGTTATGAATTTTCAAAAACGCTGAAATATTTTTTCTTGTATTTTATTAAAGAACTTTATTACGAAGTTTCAAGTCTCTATCTTAAAAAACAAATGAATTCCCATATATCACCCTCTGAATCTTATCTATTCTGAAATATTAGAAAGTTTCATCACAATCGGATTAGTTGTTTTTGCTAGAATTTGCCACCAAAAATATACTGGTTGTCATCGCCGCCACGCGGCGTCCACTTGACAACAAAAGATGGCGTTGTTACGTAGGTATAAGTAGGTACACGACATTATCCAATCGGTTGTTCTCAAACGTGGTCTAGCACGGCTATCACAAGACGGCGCGCGAGCTCTCGATTTTTCTCGCACTATCCGTCTCTCTCTTATTAGAACACTTAGAACAAGAGGTAAAGTGCGAGAAAAATCGAGAGTATGTCGCGGCCGTCTCATGATAGACGTGCTGGTCACCTTAACTCCATCATACGTTTCATATGGGTTGATGGAGTTTAGGCGCCGACAAAAATCTGGACCTTCTACGGCTAGAATATGCCCGGAAATTCGTGACGTTCTGCATCGCGCTATTGAAGTTTTTAATTTATGTTGTATAAATACAATTTCTATCAGATTCCCCTTATTATGTCTCTCTGATAACATCATCGAATAATCTCATTTATAATATCAGTGTAGTACTCGCTCCGTTCCACGACTCCGTTTGGAACTCGTTGAACCGTTCGAATATCGTAGCTTTTCACCGCCCATTTCATCCCCTTAGGGGATGATTTCCGGGATAAAAACTATCCTAAGTCCCCAGGACTCGAATTTTATATATCTATACCAAAATTAATTTAAATCGGTTCAGCGGTGTAAGCGTGAAGAGGCAACAGACAGTCAGACAGACACACTTTCGCATTTATAATATTATAGTATGGATAGATAAGCCAATAGTCATTCATTACGCGTTGTAAATCATATTATGTAGGTACCTAAATTACAACGTGTGATGACTCGGGAAAATTTTGATAAACAATTATATGATAACTGTTTTATCAATTAATAGTTACTTCTATATTAACTGTTTTAGTAGTATTCCTACCGTTATTATTGCTTCATTGGAAGCTAAGCTAGGTTGTGTTGTGTACAAGAACAGAACATTTTTAACTAAGTTCCTATAACTTTATTTAGTTATACGCAGGGTAAGTCTTTAAATAGTTATATGTGCAACAAGAGAAGAGAGCAAAGTTGTTTTATGTTGCGAGTGTTTATTTTGTGTCCCGAGGAAGCGAAAGATTCTAAAATGTAATCACGAGCGTGGCGAGTGATTCAAAGTTAGAATCTAGAGTGCAGCGGCAGCGGGGCTGAAAAACACGAGATATAACTTTTGCTCTCTAGTGACACACACAAAATTTCACCTCAGTCGTAAGAACATATTCACATAAAAAATATCATAGGCCTTGGCAATAGTCGACAATTGTTATCGATTAATTGAAAACTCAACATTTACCTAATAGTTTTAAACTTTTATGAACACAAGTAATAGGTAAATAATATGCCATATAAAATAAAATAATTATTAAAGTCTTCCTAACGACACAACTAATGAGGGAGAATTATTAATTGCAACAACATGCATATACTTACAACATTCATACTTAGTAAAGTCCATCATTTTAACCCCGTTTCCCCGTAACCCGTTTCATTTAGATTCCATCAACCATCAATAGGCCCTATACACCCCAGCGGGTGCTGTCTCTGTGTGCGTCCCATTCCCATGACACGGGCAGGGACAGCATCCGCTCGGTGTACTCCTTGCATTTCATTAAATTGTCAAAAGGGGCTCTACGTGTCGGCTCAGTTGGTACTTTGTAGGTACCTAGCTCCACGCACGCCTCCCAAAGGTCCGGGACATCATTGTCCCGTGAGCGGGAAAGACATACTTAGTAAGTACATGGGCAGGGGCTGGGAAAAAGCTACCTACGTTACCGAACGTGGCATCTGGCAGGAGACGCTACACGTACGAAATCGGCGGACTGCATGCAGAGGGCCTACCGCGAAACAAAAACGAACTTCGATCGTGTACCTCCCTCTCTGTCGCACTTACCAGTTCGAGCGACAAAGACTTCGTTTCGCGGTACCCCTCAGCACAGATTATATAATAGTTCTACGCCCTCAGGCCGCGCGCGCCGCGTGATTTCGGCCCGTGTGGTACCTACGTGCCGGAAGCACGGCGGCCGGCCACATCAAGGTCACTCCGTACTAGCTTTTCTCTGACCTTACTTGGCCGACCGCCAATTTCGCTCATTCGGCGTCTCCATTTGTAGCTTTATGGGGGTTTACTTTTAATTAACGACCCGACCGAAAGTGACTCTATCAGTCTGTCTGTCTTTTACCTTATCTGTGGCAGGCCTAAACAACTGAACCACTTAAGATGAAATTTGGTAAAATGGGGGATGAAAGCTTGTGTGAAGACTGTAGGTGCGATATAAAAGAGTTCCATGCCGACGAAGTCTCGGGAAAAAGCTAGAAGGCTATAATTGTATCCCCCGGCGCCACCTGGGTTCTCTGTAGTGCCTTACATATTCAGATGAGACATTCTTTAAGTATTTAGAAAATGTAATCTGAGTTTTCCTACTTTCAGTTACCATCATGGCCAAACTAGCATATTTGCTATTGGTAGCATTATTGCAGCTGAGCGACGCCTACAAGATCTTAGTAGTCTTCCCGTTGGCAGGAAAGAGTCACAACATACTTGGGACTGGCTATGTGAAGCATTTGTTGGAAGCTGGCCATGAGGTAATATTTTAATCAAGTATTGTATGTACGAGTATGAAAACGGCAAATAAATAATAGGTGGGTTGACACCAAATAAACTGACCAATAGCTTCAACATTACCTATTCCTCGAAAAAGGATTAAAAATATCGTCAAATGAAGGAGAAAGTAGGTAAAGCAGGGGACTTATGCTTATTTAATAATAATCACATAGTTATATAATTGCCCAAAGTTTGAAGTGGGGTACCTATATTCCGTTCCTTTTCCGCAAAACGCACCTTTATATGGAACGATTGTCGTTTACAATGGTCTATGACGCTCGAGTGCCGTGACGTCACGATCCCCGATCGTTTTCTCTCTAACAAACAATATTAAAACGGTTGTAACTTCGTAATTTTTTTAGATATCTGAATCGGACTTTCGTCACTAGGTATACTTTTTGCCTACTTTCTTTTGGAGTTATTATAAATTTGAATCCACAACCCTATTGTTTTCACACCTGCTGTTCTGAAAAGAGTACCTACCTACCCTCAATGAGGGATTTCACTTTTCCTCACAGAATATGTGCAAAACAGTATGTGCCTCGTTCTCGGTAGCAAAATTATTCCCATCTTAGGCGTAAACACTTGAATCCTTCGTTACGCTTAAGATCCTACTTTAGAATCCTGATCGCAGCGAAGGCAATGCATCACCTTCGCCTTATCGAAATATAGGTGTCAGCGAGTCCGTTAATTTAGTTAGAGGAATTGAATGTCTTTTTAATAATGGGTTTTCAAAATAAAAAATAAAAAACAATAAGTACCGTTTATCATACAGCGGAGACTACAAATTAAGAGGAAGAGACGCAAAAAGAAAATATGCTTTTTTTTTAGGTCTGCCTTTTTTTGATTTGCAGGTAACCTATGCAACACCGTTCCCGACGAACAAGACCAGCGCCAAATATCATGAAGTTGATCTCAGCGAGAATACCAAAATTATGGACCAAGCCAGTGAGTATCTGACCTTTATGACCGCAATAGGTATTCTGTTTAGGCCTGGTCTTATAAAGATGCGTTAAACCAAGGATTTAGATCAAATTTTAGCAAATCTGCACATTATTCGTGTGCGTGTGTGTGTCTGGGGGAGGGGGGGTTCGCAATAACTCTTTTCTTTGTTGTAGATTTCTATATACTTAATTTGACGCATTATGTTTACAGATAAAATGTTTACCTTAAAGGCCATCATTAACAAGGAGGTCAAGATGGATGTAATGAACATATTGCCCAGTATGGTTGAAATGACAAAAACCGGCTTATATAATGAAAATTTTATCGAATTCCTAAGTGACACAACGCGGGAATTTGATCTCGTTATTGTAGAGTGGCTCTTCACTGACATTTACGCCGGGTAAGTTGTAAACCTATTCACTGTGTGAACATTTCTAGAAAAGTTTGTACATAGTTAGCACGTCCATTAACCCATTCAGGGCCCATGACGACACATATGCGTCAGACCGCCGTAGTCGCTTTCCGCTACATACGAGGAAAACCACGGGTCTGGCTACGAGCGTAGCGCGTAGCGATTCTGGGCAATGAATGTGTTAAGTTAGCGTTTAGTATTCCTTTTTTGTTAGGTATTAATATTTTCAATGTTTTTATATTAATGAGCTTATTGTTGCTAATTAAGGTTATGTTATCCATTTACTTTATTACTTCTAGATATTCCCAAACCATTGGCTAAATAACATTAAAGTAATTGGGAGGTACCTACTTATCAAAAAAGAACCTGAAAGCGCTAATAGGGCGGGTTGCACCAACTTACGATTACTTATAGACCCTTACGATTACATCAACGTTAAATATGGCGCCGGAAGCTGTCATTCCATAGAAAATTGTAAAACTCGCCTAACATTCAGATTTTGACGAACACCACTTACGATTAGAATATAATAGAATAGAATAAACATTTATTCATGATAGTGAAATGACGTACAAACTTTTCTTGAAATGCTGGTGTGACGCTGCATTTTGCGACAAATAATTCAAACGTGTCATTATTACAGTTTTAATATGTCCAGGGAAAGATGAGCCTGAGATTTATTAAAATGGACTCCGATGTATGTTAGTTCTCTAGTCCTCGCCAATACCTTAACTTTGTTTGTCTGCAGATTGGGGTCACTGTACAACTGTCCGTTGATCTGGTCCTCGTCCGTCGAGCCACATTTCATGATGCTACATCTAGTCCACGAGAACTCGAATCCCTCGTTCAATACCGACATATTTTCGGCCGTAATCCCACCATTTTCTTTCTACGATCGAGCGGCAAATCTATTAAGAATGGTTTTCTACGAGGCTGCTAAATTGTTGTAAGTACCTAAACGTTTAAATGTTCGAATAATTTACACTATTCAACAAAAAATATACCATATTTATTTTCCACTTCACCACATGATCTGTTTAACGAGAGTAAATAAATACTACAGAAAAAACCCAAACCCAAATAGCTACACGCGGGCCAATAATATATGAGGAGTTCCGTCGGTCCCAGGATTAGATAACTGTTAGTATACTTCATTAGTTCGCTACTACATCAACGGAAGCACATCAAAATTTAAGAAATAACTAGGTACATCGTAGAACAGAAGATTAAGGGATTCCCATAACCCCTCAGGGATCCGATTACAGAACTAGATATTGGGACCAATCTGGAAGCATCAACAGTGTTATTGCTAATTCAACGTATTCCTGTTAACGGGATACTTTGGAGGTTGATTGTAACTTTTTGGACCACATACCTACTTAATGCATTATGCAAAAGTGAATCATTTTCGATATTATGTAATTCACTTTTCATTTTTTCCTTGAAAATGTCTTGAAATTATCAGAAAAAACATTGACCACTTTTTTTACGATTTTAAAAGAAGATTTTCTTACCTTTTATTATTAAATCAAAAAACAATTGTATGAATCGGTCCTTGAGGTGGTTCGCTTTTCATACAAAACGTTATTTGACATTCACAGGCTAACGGCGTCATATTTTAAGAAACTTATGTAGCAACGAATTGGCTTTCTATTTGCGCGAAATTCCCCCTTTCCTATAATAATCTTGTATAAACTTCGAGTAGAATAATTTGAGATAATATGACGCCCCAAAATAATTTCCCAAATTATTCTAGTGTATACAAGTTTATTTTCTGAGAAAGGGTTTATTTTGCGCAAATGGAAAGCCAATTTACCTATAAACATTTGTTACATAAGTTTCTTAAAATATCACGCCGTTAGCCTGCGAATGTCAAATAACGTTTTGACTTTTGTATGGATAGCGAAGCACCTTAAATGACTAGCTTGAGCGAGCGAAGCGAACGATGCTTCAGAAAATCGTTCGTATGTCCGCTGTCCGGCTGTTGTCCTCTACAGGTCCCCTTTCTCAACTGATTCTCGTGAAACTTGTTCGATAATTATATTCCAACATTTTTTGGTCGTTTAGTTTTTGGAATATTTACATTAAATAAAACACGGACTCGCGAGTTCTACAGTTTTCAGCGCCACTAGTATTATTTACGTACTTGTCAACGATTTCAGCTACGTGGCACCGAATTTCAAGGCAATATACAATGACTTCTTTACACCCTTGTTCACAAAACGGGGCAGACCATTGCCCGCATATGAAGAGGTTCTTTACAACGGTACATTTTTGTTGACCAACTCCCACTCCTCGGTGAGCCAGCCCATCAGCGTGCCTCCGAACGTCAAAGAAATAGGCGGATATCATATCGATCCTAATACTAAACCCCTGCCAGCGGTAAGTAATCCAATATCATAAGATTTTTTTTTTTTTTTTTAATTTATTGGCCAAAATATGAAAAACACATTAGTGGTACAACATTTTACACCAGCGGAAACCTCAGGGGGTTTATATGGTGATGAGTTCGCTTAGCTATTTTATATTAAATTTACTTAACTAGTTAGTACAATTACAATATACTCGTGTTCGGTTCAGCTAACGTGAGATATCTTTTAATGGACGGTATCGACTTGATGATTCAGATTCAGATCTTTATTTTGCCTTATAAGGGCTATTATTGGCCTTCCGTAATGTCACTAAGAGTTATCTAAGTATGTATTCATTATAATTTGTACAATACAATATCATGTTGGTCGAATCGAATGTAACATTATTATTACTTATAATAAAGTACGATAAAATGATAAAGAATACTGACATTAGGTATCTGAATTAAATGAAAACTAAGTTAAATCTAAAAAAGGCCCTCGAGGCATTGTACCGAGGATGCTGGCGGCATTTCCTCGCTGAATTGCAATGCTGATGCGTTGCCCGAGAAAGCTGCCAGCTCTTCGGTCACCAGTTAGGTACCTACGTCAACCAGACGTTTCGCGATTTCCGCAAATAACTTTTACCATCGAGTGTGTCCATACATTTGAGTACCTACTTTCATAATATACCTACTTACTTGATTTTTTTTTGAATACACAGAATCTTCAAAAAATCATGGACGAGGCGAAACATGGAGTCATTTACTTTAGTATGGGAAGTAACGCCAAAAGCAAAGACTGGCCAGACGAATTAAAAAGAGATTTCTTGGAACTATTTACTGGATTGAAGCAAACTGTGCTATGGAAATTTGAAGAACAATTGCCAAATTTGCCCAGGAACATTCATATTTTGGATTGGGTACCACAGCAAAGTATACTAGGTAAGGTAATGATGTACAGTCAGCATCACATAGTTAGGAGGAGCCAAGGTAGCCAAATATATCGTAACACGTCCTTACTCCTATAGTAATAAAGACGTGTTCCGATATATTTGGCTACTTTGGCTGCTACTAACTATATGATGCTGACTGTATAATAATAACTAATCCCTGTGAATCTCGAAAAGTGCAACGTTTTCCTATATTTTCCGTTTTCTGGTACGTTTCTTGCGGTGTTTTAGCCGCTCACTTGATTTTGGATTTTAAAAAAGGTAGCCTAAATCGCTTCTATTTATTCATTATTAAAGCAGCCCATACTTCGATTGGCAACCACAGTTGCCACAATCAGTTAAGGGGTCCGCAAAATTGGCCAGAAACAATTGAGTGGTTAGGACATATGCAACAGATACACTACTGCTGTACAAATCAAACTCCAAAAAGCTTGGAGAGTTTGATCTGTAACTAAGGGAATATCTAAATATAGTAAGTTATTTGGACGAATGTTTCTTTCAGCACACCCCAACCTCCGCCTGTTCATCACGCACGGCGGGCTGCTGTCCACCACGGAAACGGTTTACTTCGGCGTGCCCACCATCGTGATGCCGTACGGGGCCGACCAGCAGATCAACGCGATCAGAGCTGTCAACAAGGGCTACGCGAAGATGGTTGAACTGTCCTATGGGATGGCTGCGGATTTGAAAGTGGCTATAGAAGAAATGCTGTCTAATTCCAAGTGAGTAACTTGAAACCAGAAAAATTGGTATGAAGTATTTTAAGAAAAACCTTGCCGTGAGTAGGGCCTTCGCTCCATTTACGCAGGGCAGGTCACGCCATAAATATCCTCCCCGTTTCGTTTCAGGTATACTGAGAAAGTCAAAGAGCTTTCCAGTTTGTACCACGACCGACCAGTGTCCCCGGGCGCGGAGCTGGTGCACTGGGTGGAGCACGTGGCGCGCACGCGCGGGGCGCAGCATCTGCGCTCCCCTGCACTCGCGCTGTCCTGGTACCAGAGGATGTACCTGGACTTCCTAGCGGTACTTCTACTGGCACTCTACGTAACTAAAGTAGTGTTGAAGATATTGTGTTGTAAAGCAAAATCATTATTAGGACTGTCAAAAGCGTCTGTGACGAAAAAGAAAACGAATTAATTTTTTACAGTCCCAGATACGAGGGAAATGAAATGATCGGGAATGGATACCTTAGGACGTAGTTACCTGAAAATCTTCTTTTATGACGTTAACATTGGACTTTTGAAACCATATTGGCATTCAAATAATTGTGAAAAATTGTTGTTTTTAAAGTCTGTAATGATCGAGAGCTTCCACGGAAAAATCATTGAGTGATCTTCTATATCATCTCATCCAGCCCAACGACAATATCTCGCTAGCATCTCAGTATTTCCAGACCTAGCTCTATCTTCTATAGGTCGACTAAAAACAGTGGTAACTCCTGAATACATCCCGGCAGTGGAAAAAATAGCATAATACCACGACATTTCGTTATGTATAAGTATTCGAATGACTCTAAAAAGAACAACGTTATCTAAAAATAATGGTGTTTGAAAGCTAGTTTTCTTTGCGTTCCCTCATATTTTATACGAAGAAGAAAAGCGATTGATGTTGATTTTTGATCACCTACTCTACAAAAGTTCTGGTGAGAAAGCCATTAAATAATATATTTGTTAGTTGCAAATTAAGAAACTATTACTAAAAGCGTGAAATATCACGTTATCCGGGACTGATTGAGTTTTGAACTTAGTAATACGGCAGAAAAGCACGTAAATTTGCCATCATTTCAATGTCAACGTCAGCCTTGATTAATTGTTATAATAAAATATCTTATGTTAGACAAAAGCGCTCATAATATATACTTAAAAATAAAACATAATTAAGTTACATCTTCGATCGGTTTTTTCTATTTCCGATCATTTCAGTGTGCCCCTCCTAGGCTATTACGGAAATCTATGGTATTATCTTATGGTACTTCATTAAAAGTTGTATAAGGGCAAGGCCGTAAAATTGGCTTTATTGCGTTACATACAAAACGTAATGAACTTTGCTCAGAGTTTTCATAAAAACTATTCATGCTAGCTTGATGCCTATCTTGGTATCTAATAGAATTGTATTTTGAGTAGCATTTTAACACCTCAAATTACGATAAAACAAAGACTATATATTTTTTAATTTTAAAAATGTAGGTGTCGACAATATGAGAAGCTCTTCCATACAAAATGAAATAGTTATTTGTTATACAAGGGTGCAAAGTTGTATTTTACCCGCGAGTGCTTTGGTTAGGATGCTCTCCCCTGGCCCTCAGCTCCGCACTGTATCGAATCGATATTCGATACTATCGATATACCTCGGCCAGAACTTCCGCTTGTAACACAAGCAAGCGAAATGATCCTATAGTTGAACCACGAGCGAAGCGAGTGGTTCTAAATTAGAATCCTGAGCGTAGCGAGTGTTTCAACACACGAGAAGTAAAATACATTTGCACCCGTGTGTAACACAAAACTTTTCACCTCACTGTAGCGAGGAAAGTGCAACATGCAAAACAACTTTATTTAATTTAAATAATTATATTTATATTTTTTTAACAGTAATAAATAGTGATAATAACGTTAAGTAATATCAAGTAGAATTTTGGTCAAGTGCGAGTCGGGTTTTAATTTTCCCATACATTTTGAGACCCAGCGCCTTAATGAAGTCAACAAGCAATTCTTTAAAAGTTCTTCAATATTTATTCTGTGTGTAAGTATTTGTTGTTATAGCGGCAACAGAAATACATCATCTGTGAAAATGTTGTATTATGAGTGTTTTACGTTTTGTTATCTGTCAAAAATCTCAAAAGCTACTTAAACACGCTCCAAGGTCAAATTACTTTCCCCACTAGTGGATAAAATGCGTTTTTGCTCACTGGTTTTAAAGGAAAAAGACAGCTTTCCGAGACAGTGAGGGGAAAGTGTAATTTTGTGCCGAAAAACAGAAAAATATTAAAATAAAATTGCTTATAGCATTTTTGACCATATTCAATGTATTTTTCAGCAAGTATAATTAAAATAATTAAAATCACATATTTTAAGAGTTTTTCAATAAATATATATATATATATATATATATTATTAGTTTCACTTCCTTTATGCACAACCTTTACCTTACTTCTATAATACATTCATGTAACTTTATGTAACTTTGTTACATATAAGTATAATACTGCTTTTATGTGAATAAGGCCAATTTTACGGCCTTGCCCAATAACCACTCGTCTACTGCTACGCCACACCATGGCAGCGGGGGCTTTCCTCCCGACCAGGCGACTCGGTGCAGATACTCCCCGAAGCAACCATGCCCTGTGAGTACCTGCACCAGGTGAAAGTTTAGTTTGCCGCGTTTGCGGTCGACCCACTTCTCAGTTTGCCGGCCGTGCTCACTTCCAGATCTGGCCTCCGTCTCGGGAGAAGGACAGTCATTGCTGCGTCCCGAAGCCCTTCTACCTCCCTTTGGTTAGGATGCTCTCCCCTGGCCCTCAGCTCCGCACTGTATCGATATACCTCGGCCAGAACTTCCGCTTGTAATTCCCAGGGCGGATCTCCCGCCACGCCAGTAGTGTGGCAGCCGCCCAGGAGAGATATTTTTGCTATATACCTAGCGCGACCGAGGCCAAGAACACAAGTTTATTTTTGAATTGCCATGTCCAGGGTTAAGCCTCTTAGCAAGAACGCGCAAGGCAGCGAGGTTTTCACTGCTAGGCAGTACTGTGGTACTGTGGTACTGCCTAGCAGTGAAAACCTCGCTGGCTTGCAAACTGCGCAACTGCTGCTGCTTGCTTATAATGAAGCGCTTGTTTAGGAGAAACAAGAATCAGATTTTATTGAAGTGAAACTTCTTTAGCGGCGCTGAGCACTTTTTGGGATGGGGAAAAATTGTTAAATACGCGACAGATTTTTGTGACGTCAGATATGTGAAGGAGGTCACAAACTTTTATATTTTGCTGCTAGCCGATTCGACTTCCTTCAAAACTGAACGCTATTCGTAAGAGTATAAAGCCGTTAAACACTTTTTGAAATAGCATATTCTGCAAATAAATTTGTAATTTTGTTCACGCGTCCTTCACCGTTTTGCTATTGAGCAAATTCGAATAGTTCGAATTTGGACGTTATTCCTAGAGAGATAAAGTTTTGAAAAATATTGATATTTTGTTCACCGCCGCCGTCCGCTGTTCTTAAAAAGAATAACGTCGTAAGAATAAGAGAATAACGTCAGGTAAAGCTTTGAAAAGTATTTGGCAATGGCAAAAACAAATTGGTATTTTGTTCGCCGCCGGCGGCGTGCGAGCCGGCCCGTCGCACCCAACGCGCCCGCGGGCCCCGCGGCCCGTCCGCCTAAATAATTGATATATGTTTATAAATTTGCGCCAAATTCATTTTTAGGGTGACACCGTAAGATGTCACGTGACCTGATCGAAAAACTGTTACAATGTTATTGAGTTTTCACTTCTGCCGGCACTCCCGGAGTGCAACCCGGTCTTTTTTTAATACTAAACGGGACTTAATCGCGTATAATTAACTTATTTATTTACCTCACTGAGGTCTCCCGACGTTTCGGATGTGTTGCAACACGGGACCGACACGTCGAAACACATCCGAAACGTTGGGAGACCTCAGTGAGTTAAATAAATGAGTTAATTATACGCGATTAAGTCCCGTTTAGTATGAATAATGTGTGAGAATCGTGAAAGTTTAAATCAATATAAGAATCAGTTTTAGGATGCAAAGAAAACTCAATAAAGGCATTTCAATCATAAGCTACTTCAGTATATTTTTCATACTTGCATTTCATGACCTGATTTATACAGAGACGTCGAAGGCGCGGCGCAGGCGCAGCTCAGGCATGTTGCCGCTTCAAACGATTGTAGACCTTCATACAATCGAATAAGGTCCACCGTTTCTTCGCCGTGTCTACACTGGACGCTTGTTCGGGCGCTTGATAGGGCGAAGCGTGCTTGGCCGAGGCATGCGGATGCTCGGTCGCATGCCTCGGGCGAGGCGTTGATCGCCGAGGCACGTCTAAACTGAGTGCGCACGCTCGGGCGAGGCGTGCTCGGCCGAGGCATGCGCCCAGTGTAGACCTGGCTAATATTTCATGGGCTGTGCATTGTTGGAACCTCCAAGTGATTTCAGTATAATTAATTCCTCCATGTTAGAGTTAATTAATAGACTAAACATTATAATCTGGTGTACTATAGGTATTTTAAGTAATAGATTATAAAAATCTGGATTATTTTGTATAATTAATATTCACATTTTGAATCTTGCAATTGTTGAAACGGACTAGAGCGCTAACATTTTCTTGTAAGTTACTCTTTGTAGATGTGTTAGGTATGTTTATATTTACTACTTTATTAGTATTGTTCTCAACAGACTCTCGAATTGGATTATAATCTGAAGCACTTGGTGAAGAATTTATATTGACAAAATTTTTCTTGCTTACGACAGTATTCTGAATATCATTCCAAACTTGGCCTTTGCTGTCCATAGAATCACTTGTGTAGCTGTCAGAAACTGTTCCATCAGGAATGTTTATATTTACACATTCAAAATCTTGGTTCTCAAAAGAATTGGGAAATTGATTTGACTCTTCAACATTCATTTCTTTTAATAAGTTGCTTGAATAGCCTTCGGGTATACTTGTGCTAGTGTCATTTCTGGGTCCCCCTTTGGTCTTGTTATGGGACCGTTCCATTGAGCCATTGCCGCTTGTTTCTGGCAGGGTTGTGGTCCTCAACCCATAACTATGCTCTTTCAAAGTAATTGTATCTCCTTCAGGATAAACTAGTAATTTTGTAGATGTCCTTCGGAAGCAATGCCCGGTATAGCAATCTGGTTCAGGTAGTTCTAAATATCTGGCTATAGATTTGCTTACATTTCCAAGCTGATTGATACCAACAGGGTGTTCTCTGCATTTGCCAGATCTGTATTGTAGGAAAAAGGTGGTGATTTTGCAGGGATGAGGCCGCAGGCTGATGTATTTTTTACAAAGATCAAAATAGCTACCCGTGACAGTAAATACTCGATATGTCATGTTCGTGCGTGTTGACCTGACTGTGTTGCATATTTTTATGACAATTTTGTTTACGTAAACTTCTACATCCGTAAACAGAAGATTATATAGTTCATATCTCCGGCATGCACCTACAATGCCAAATATGAGAACAACCTGAAATTACAAAAGTAGTTACTGAAGGTATATGGTATGTGTACATGTTAATCTTCATAAATAATAAATCCAAAGCCTACTACTTATTGAATAATAGACTATGCAAAATTGCTGAAGAAAGGAACAAATGTAATCTTTTTTTGTCCTAGTCGTACTTTAGAGGTGATCAAATTAGTAAGTATAAGGAAAAGTATTCCAATATTATATGCAAGATCATTTTTCAATTTACCTTTTCCATCAGATGATCGTAATTATGTGCTTCTTTCAAGAATTTATTTATTTCGTCAGGTGTAAACGTCTTAGATTTCTTCACTTCCTGACATCCCTGTGCGTTTCGTTTTAAGAAAGCTAGGAGCCTAGAGTATTTCGAAATATCCACTTCATTGTTCAGGATCAACGTAGACTTGAGCATAGAGTAAAGCGTCCATAAGGATGATGGTTTAAATTTGTCAGACAATTCTATAAAGTATGCTAGTAGCAATTCCTCATTGAAAGATTGGTTCTTTTTAGCGATTTTCCACTTTATAAATTTTGTGTAAGCTTTTGTATATGCATTCTTTGATCTTTCCGGTACAACGATGTTAGCGACTGCCCGTCGAGTGTCCGATGAAGTCTCTTCAATATCAGTATCATTGTCAGAAGTTGTATCACACATATCTTTGCCCAAAAATTTCAAAACCAAGGATTCATTCAGTGAACTCAACACTATTTAGATAGTTACTATACTATACTTTGCAAACGTCAAAATCCAACATAAACAAAACAAATAGCCCGCAGCAATGTTGCCAGTCGAAAAATTTCACAATCAATAAGGCGCATTCCCACGGGCGAGCAGGGCCCTATTTCATAAACATTACAATCCAACAATTTTGTAGAAAAATGACATATTTGTTAAATTTTACTACAAGTGCTGTTTAATAAACCCTACAAATAAGTAAAAAAAATACAAATAAATAACTTACAATTATCGCAATTATAAGCGCTGTTTAATAAACGTTTACATATGTTAAAAATGCCTGTCGCTTTCAATGACAATATTGTACTTACAAAATTGTAATTGTGAGCTACAATTTACATAAAATGTAAGTTTTTTCTACAAGTTCTTAATACATGAGGGTAGTCCTTATTTGTTACTCATTAAAATTATTGAGTTGGTTTACCTATCGAAATAATGGATAACAACAACAAAATAACTATTTTATCTCTAATATACGAGAATAAAGGTATATTATCGGTCGGTTTAGTGAGACATTAACCCATGAAATGAAAATGAAGAAGTGGAAAGATATTGCCGAACAACTACAATCATTAAGTATTTATAACAAAGACTGGAAGTACCTACGTGACACAACGTGGCAAAACTTCAGAAAAAGGACTATCGTAAGTAATTTGGTGGCACATATACTCGTACGTATTCGTATATCTAGGTATGTATACTTATGTTCGTATTCGTTTGTTCCATTCTGTGGAAACTACTGAGCCGATTTTGATGAATGAGGTGTCATTAACGGACGACCGGTTGGCCTAGTGGGTAGCCTTGCCTGTTAAGCCGATGGTCCTGGGTTCGAATCCCGGTAAGGGCATTTATTTGTGTTATGAAGACAGATATTTGTTCCTGAGTCATGGATGTTTTCCATGTACGAGTATATAAGTATTTCTATATTATATAAATCGTTGTCTAAGTACGTGTTGTGTAATTATGTCCTATAATATTGGTCCTAAAAACTTTGTTGTTATTAAAGTACCTTATTTTAATATTTTTAAAGGAAAAAAGGGACAATCGTCAGCAGACGGGATCGGGAGGAGGGAAAAAATGCAGATATGACGATGTTGACGAACTCGTACTAAAAATAATCGGGAAAGATTCCCCTATCATAGAAGGTCTTTGTGTGCCGGAATCATCCGGTACAAACGAAGCACAAGTTCAAGAAACTGAGCTGAATACAACTGTGTGTGATTCACCTATTCAACAAACTCCAACCCAATTCCCTCGTGCACCTATTAGGAAAAGATATCACAGTATGTCGATAAACGAAACAAATGAGTCCCAGCAAGCATACAATGATCTCAAGACGAAAAAGATGGAAGTGGAACTAAAATTGGCTAATGAAAAACTAGAAATTGCGAAGCGTGAACGATATAAGTTAGATTTGGAAATACTAAAACTGGAGAGAGAGTTAAACATACAGCAGCCATCTAATTTCACATTACCATTCTATTTACAAAATGTAGTTGTTGAATCTACTTCTCCAATTGTTATCAGCGCTTTGGAGACAGATCAAGCAAACGGAGCAGATATTTTGGCAGTAGCGATAAATAACAACTTACATTAGTTTATATCATACGTTTTTTAATTATTATATTAAATTCATGCAAAAGTGTATTATTAAAACAATTGTATTAAAGATCGCAATACTTCAATAGCTTCCTACTGTTCCACTATTTCTTCCTCGTCACTATTATTAGCGACTTCGTCATCATTCGCATTAGTGTCTGCTGAGTAGGGAGTGTAGTGCTGCGATCCCAGACGTTTTTCAATATTATGCAAGACTATGCTGGATAATATAATTTTAGTTGCAATTATTGGCTGCACTCGTAAATGATTGAGACAAGGAAATTTTTCTTTTAGTATACCTAATGCGTTTTCAATCATTCTTCTTGTTGAACGAAATGCACGTAAAAATCTTTCTAACGCCGGAGTTCTTGGTATTTGTATTGGAATATTTGGAGTCATTAGCCACTTTGTTAATCCATAACCGCTGTCTCCTAATATTATGGCATTTGGAAACGGTCTCCATCCATTTCTCCATTCACGTGCCAATGAAGAGCACCTAAGTACCCTAGCATCATGAACTGAACCTGGCCACCTTGCACGTGCATAAAAAAAATCCAAATTTGGTCCACATATTACCATGAGATTTATTGAATGATTTCCGTTTCTGTCCACAAACGCGGCTTCGTTTTGACGAGGAGCATCCATTGGAATAAGCGAACCATCCACAATGCCCGCTATTCTTGGTATATTATATTTCATAAACATTCTGGGGATATCGAGACAATTTGCAGGCCAGCGGACTTCCTCTCCAAATAATTTACTGACCAATAGCCTAGACACATTTTTTATGCAGTTATGTACCGTTGTTTTGTTTACTCCATGTGCATCTGCTACCACATGGTACGGAGAGCCACAGCCCATCCAGTGCAATGCACACAAAATCTGTTGAGTGGGCGTAAGTGCTGCATTTCTTTTTGTATCATGTTCGAGATCATGCCCTATTTTTAAAAGTAAATAAATATTCGACGGTAGACTTGCTCACCCGAAATTTCTCGTTGAACGAAAAATCCGTTACATCAAAAGTAAAATGTATCCTTGTACGAAAAACTCGCCGATTCCGTTGAATTACATATTCGTCATCACTAGCCTCACTATTACTGTCACTACTCGTTGTTAGAACCATGTTTTTTTCTTATTCAGATCGTAAAGCACACTTCAAATCCAGTTTAGACACAGCATTAAACACCTGTCGGGATTATATTACAATTTACAAAATATGTAAACTTGTCAGTACAATTATGTGTTTAATAAAGTACATTTCCATACAAAATTGTAAACAATCACCTGTAAGGAGAAAATGTTTATTAAACCGAATTATGTAAAATTGTAGCTACAATTATACAATTTTGTACATTTTCCACCATGACAAATTTGTAACTTATAATTTTTATTAAACAGAAACTTGTAGAATTGTAACTTGTAAGGTACAATTTACAATTTGTAAAGTTTATTAAATAGGGCCCAGGGCAGTCCGCCGTATAATTTTGGGCCGTGTGGTCCGGATAGTTGCTGGCTGCGCGGCGTCCTGAAAAACCATTTTCTTATCCTCTCTCTGTCTTATAGCTTGCATCACGCGGCGGACTACCATACTGGATAGACCGCCTGCACGGCTGTCACAAAACGGCGCGTCGTGTCCGTCTCTCTTTTATTAGAAAACTTAGAAAGAGAGGTATAGTGCGAGAAAAAAAGAGGGCTCGCGCGCCGTCTTGTGATAGCCGTGCTGAATGCGCCATTCTCATTGCACAAACAATGCAATGTTTCATAACTGACAGAAATGGAGCTAAATAGTTATAAATAATGATATGAATTGCTGTCCCACACAAACGATTGATGCATCTCTGTCAGCTCTTGTGTGACAAATAGCAAGGTCTGTAAAAGGTCTTTAACAAGTCTGCATCTACACCAATAGACTTAGGAGATACTTACGTAGCTATAAGACGGCGCGCGAGCTCTCTCGATTTTTCTCGTACTATGCGTCTCTTTCTAAGTTTTCTACTTAGAAAGAGACGCATAGACTAGCTCGCGCCGTCTTGTGATAGCCGTGCTAGTCGCTTTTTGGCAGGGTAACTTGGATGCAACTCCGTCAACTTTGAAGAATATTATCAGATTTTGAATCTTGTAGCCTCAATGGTAAAGTCGCTTTTTGGACGGATTACTTTGATACAACTGAAATTATTTAAGTTGACAGCATAATTTCAATTATTACAGACATAGATACTCCTCCTCCGCCTGCACGTCTAGCACACGACGGCCACGACATACTCTCGATTTTTATCGCACTATACCTCTTGTTCTAAGTTTTCTAATAAGAGAGAGACGGATAGTGCGAGAAAAATCGAAAGAGCTCGCGCGCCGTCGCGTGCTAGCCGTACAGGTCCTCTTGATTTGGCAAAATAAAAAACCTTATTTAGTACATATTTCTATTTATTGTAATGGTTTACATGAACATTCTGAATACTGCAATTATTAAAACACACCAAAGTACTAAATGCCTGTTGCAAGTTGTTGGATGTGCTTGGTATATTTATATTTACAACTTTATCAGTGTTGTCCTCTAAAGGATTTTGATTTTGGTTTCTCGCTTGATCTTCGCTATCCATTGAGTCATCAAGATAGTCTTCTAATACACTTGTCCCTGGAGTTGTATTGACAACATCATTACTTTCTTTTGAAAAGGAAATCTTCAATTGATTCCACACTTCATCTTTGCTGTCCAGTGATGCATCTATGTTTTCTGTTATACTTGGAATTGGAACATCTACATTTATATATCCCATGTTCTCATTTTCCAAGGAGTTTGGACAATTTAGCTCTTTCATAATGCTTTCTATGGTATTCTTTGGACAATCTTCTGATACAGTTGTGCTAGTCTTATGTATATTTTCAATACTTTTGTTTTCAACAGAACTTTTTATTGAGTTATTTAACTTATTTATGTCACTTTCTGTTTCTGTTACTTGTGCAGTCCTATATCTAATATGCCCTCGGAAAGGTAATATGTCTCCATCGGTATCAACTAGTATTGTGGCTGCTGTCCTTTTGAAGCAGTGCCCTGTGTACAACTCTGGATTGGTAAGTCCTAAAAATTTGGCAATTATTTTTCCTAGTTTCCCAAATTGGTTGATACCAATACTCTGCGGAAAGCACTTGCCAGACTTGTATTGTATAAAGAATGTAGTGCAGCTGCAGGGATTAGGTCGCAGTCTGATGTATTTCTTGCAAATTACATAATAATCACCTGTAAGAGTGAATAAGCGGTCTATCTTTGTTTTAGTATTCTCGACTTTAATGAGAATCTTTGATGGTAAGACATCTACATCTTTAAACTGAAGTTTGTATAATTCCTGCCTCCGGCATCCACCCACAATACCAAATATCAGGGCAACCTGTAACATAAAGTTAATTGAACACATTCAGGTAACTACAGACTGATGACACTAGTGTAGTAGCAAGTTAATGAAGTTGGGGACATGAATGTCAAGGCACTAGGCTTTGAGTGGTTAATTGGGACGCAAGTATAATATTTGTTTTCTTATTGCAAAAACACAAATCTTAACATAAGGTTCATTTATTGCCAATTCTACCAATGAAAATAATGTATATGTGGGTGAAAATAAAAAAAAATACATGTTAAGGCCTTAATCTAATCTTTTCATTTTAGTAACGACAATTACCCATAGGTACATTTTATATGGGTAATTGTCGTAACTAAAATAAGAAAAGTTAAAGCGTAGATTAGATTAAGGCCTTAACTAAGTGGCTTTTTTGTTGATTTCACTTATGTACTCATACTAATACTGCCCAGGCGAAACAACCCTGAGTAGTAACCTCACAACAAGAAATCCCGTTTCCTCGTTTTTTGGCTGCATGCGCCAAGAGCGCGATGCCATATAAAAAAAAAAAAAAAAAAAACCTCACAACAAAAAATGGTTACCTTTGCACACAGATATTCGTCATCATCTGCTTCTCTCAAGAACTTATTTATATCTTCGGGAGAAAACGTCTTAGACTTCCTCCCTGTATAGCCTTGGGCTTTACGTTTTAGGAGAGCTATCACTTTACGGTATTTCGTGATATCCACATTATGATTCTGACCCAAAGTAATTTTCAGAATAGAGAAGTTTGTAGACAATGTTGATGATTTATACTTTTCAGATAGTTCAACAAAGTATTCAAATAGCACCTTCTCCTTAAAAGAGTGTCTATTATTTAATGTTTTCCAGTTCATAAAGTCTTGGTAAATCTTGTCATAAATTTTTCTAGTCTTTCCCTGTAGTGGGTGATTGGAATCGTTGACCGCTGCATCACGTATGTCGGATAAAGTCTCATCAATACTTTCGATATCGGAGCTTGTATCACACATTTTCATTCACCAAGTACGAAAATAGCCACTATTATTATACGAGAATAAGTACGGAGAGAGTACTAGAGTAGTATTTATTGACTGTTCTAATGCTTAGAAATAACCACAAATAGACCAGTTCGTTTAGCGTATCGATTACATTGTACAGCAAACACAATATTGGAACAAACAAACAAAATCGTTCATCAATCAAACTTGAAACTAGTATTTTCTTCTTGAGAGGATACAAATGTAAAAATATTTCGATAACTTTCCTTTGCTTCCCTTTTGACAGTGACAGTTCAGCCAACTTTTTTTTAATTGGCAATCATTAGCAGCCGCCTCACTTACGAAATAAGGAAATGCTACACGGGCCGATATCAGCAGTCGGCCAAGCAAGGTCATAGATAATCTAGTATGGAGTGACCTTGATTTGGTTGGCCGCCGTGCTTCCGACACGTATCCGCACGGGCCGAGTCACACGTCGGCCGGCATTCAGTCCTGCCGATATCGGCCCGTGTAGCGTCTCCTATAGGCGGACTGAAAGCAGTCTGCCGCGTCATTTCTGCCCGTGATTAGGAGATGCTACACGGTAGGTGTAGAGTCTCCTATACGGAAAATTTAGTATGGAGTGACCTTGATTTGACCGACCGCCGTGCTTATCCGACACGTATCCAGACGGGCCGAATCACGCGTCGGCCGGCATGTAGTCCGGCCGATATCGGCCCGTGTAGCGTCTCCTATAGGTGCCGGAAGAATGGCGTCCTGCAAAATATATTTATTTATATACCTATGGAAAGCAAACAGAAATAAGTGGGAAGGAGATCAGGCGATAAGAAAATTCACTTCTTCCCTTAAATATATATATTTGTCGTTAATAAGTCAATGGGAGCTGCCCATTAAGTTATATTATATACGACAAATATATTATTCATCATCATCATCATCATATCAGCCGAAAGACGTCCACTGCTCCATGCATTCCCTCCCCCAAAGAGTGCCGAAGTGACCGGTTCTGCGCCACCCGCATCCAGCGGACTCCCGCGACCTTTATCAGGTCATCAGTCCACATTGTGGGGGCCTACTCACGCTGCGCCTTCCGGTACGTAGTCGCCACTCGAGAACCTTTCCGCTCCAACGCCCATCGGTTCTACGTGCTATGTGCCCCGTCCACAGCCACTTAAGTTTAGCTATTCGGAGGGCTATATCGGTTAGGTACCTTGGTTCTGCTGCGGATTGCCTCATTTCTGTTGCGATCACGCAGAGAAACTCCCAACATAGCCCTCTCCATTTCACTTTGGTTGACTTTGAGCCTTCTTATGAGGCCTATAGTAAGCGACCACGTGCAGTGCCATATGTCATCACTGGCAACATACACTAGTCAAATACTCTCGTCTTGAGACACTGCGGAAAATTGGAGGAAAAGATTTGCCGTAGCTTCCCGAACGCTGCCAGCCAAGTCGGAGTCGACGATCTAACTGGACAGTCTGTCCTAGGCTAGGTATACATAATCGTCTACAACTTCTAGCGTAAAATGTCCGATTGTAATGGGAGTTGGTACTACCTACATGGGCATTTGACATAATCTTCGTCTTATCCATGTTCATTTTTAGACCAACTCGCTCGGAAGCTTTACTGAGGTCATTGAGCATCGTACAGCAAACCGAAGGTGATGATATCTGTTCGCTGTTCGTTTTCCTATTTTTTGATGCATTGCTGACTGCGTATCGAGTTATTTATTAAATGGCAATGAAGTATGGGGAGACACGGTAAAAATCTGTTTACCAAGTGTCCCACGTACCTGGGAGATTTGATCCGCTTGGGATCAAGGCTCCCAATCAGGGGTAAACAAGTCTCCCTTACATAGGGGACACGTGGTAAAAGTCTACAGTATGGTGTTTCATTTAATAATGAGTTAAATTATAGCACAATCTTGTTTTCATTCAAACTATCAATGAATAGATAAATTCGGAATCTTATGACCTAAAAAGTTTTCCAATAATGTGAAAAATAAAATAAATAGAGTCCAAAATCAAAATCCAAAATCAATCATCCCCAGGTTCCCCTATAAAATACGTTAAATTTAAGAGCCTATGTGCCTTTTTCTTTAATCTGACCCTGTATCATGGCCGGCCTTATCACACGATAAGTGGCAACATAGAGCGTCCGTCACTGGCTGACACCGTTCGATAGAACGAGACGACGTTCTCTTCTTGTCACTTATCGCGTGATAAGGCCGACCATGATACGGGACCTGTGCAGCAAACATTCAATTCATTCACTTTGACACAATAGCTGTCAAAATTACTATTGACCGCCACCGCAGGCCGCGCCAGTCTGTGAGATGCTAAAGGAGACGCTACACCTACGTCGGACGGCCAAGCAAGGTCACAGAAAATCTAGTACGGAGTGACCTTGATTTGACCGACCGCCGTGCTTCTGGCACGTATCCACACGAGCCGACTCACGCGGCGGCCTGCATGCAGTCCTTATCCCGTGTAGCGTCTCCTTATCACGTAGATAGAGGATAATTTTTCTAGGGTTGTCATAAGGAAGAAAGAAAAAAAAAACACGATGAATCTTCTTGTTTAATTCTTCTTCTTTTTATTTTTTTGACTTACCGTCTTCTTAGACCCAATCAATAATTTTACCATCTTTTTAATTAGCGATACCATAACAATCACAACTAATAAACTTAGTGCTATGACGTCCACGAATTTTTTTTCCCACCAGGGCATCAGAGAGGCAGGGGAGCGCAGATGCTTCGCGCCCCTCGTGCGCGCCACGTGCTCCACCCAGTGCACCAGCTCCATGCCCGGGGGCACCGGGCGATCGTGGTAAATCGAGGATATCTCCTCGGCATGTTTCTTGAATCTAAAGAAATAGGTAATGTTTAATTAATATTCCGGAGCGTCCATGGCCGGGCGGCGTCCGCTAACCGGTAGCGGTAAGCCAGTTAAGCAAATATAAGCCGCCGTCAGTTCTCGGCTGAAGTGATGCTTTGACGGGTTGCAGGGCGGTTAGTTTCTTTGAGAGGCACGTTATGGGTATGTTGCTACAACAGCAGTAGCGGTTAAGCCGAGGGTTTTCCATGGCTTGAGAGCTTCTAAGTCAAGTTATCCACGCACTTGACAGAAAGACGTCAATAAGGTTTAGTGTACCCTCGACGTTGGAAAGTCAGATGGCAGTCGCATCGTACATACATAAATACTTAGGCACCGTTTTGTGATTTATATGGCAAATGTCAATTCAGTAGGGACAAAATACTTGTAGTCATATTTCAGTAGGTGTCACTGGAATTACGCGATATGCCCAACCCTCACATAATTTAAGTCTGGCTATAAAATAAAATATTTGCCTAGACCGGTATATAGGGTTTGCAATCCAGATATCCGAAATATCCGGATATCCGCCAAATTTCGGATTCGGATCTGACAGGCTTCTGAATCCGGATTTTTCGGATATTGCGGATCCTTAAAATACAACCATGAAAACCGAAAATACCGCTACAAAATGAAGTTTTTACCGAGTCCACGCTGAAAACGGAATGGTATAATGTAGATTAGAGATGCAACGGGTAGTTGTTTGGCCGGATACCGGATACCGAATATCCGGCGGTGCAGATGGCCGGATATCCGCTACCCGGCCGCCGGATATTCGGCCGAAAGCCTAAAATGAAGTAAATCGACCGCACCCGTGCGCGGCGCTCTGTGTATAGGTTGTAACTTGTCACTCGCTATGGCAGGCTTTGATAGAATAGAAACATGCGCAAATTTTTAAACTGACTTTTACAATTCATTACTTTGTTGTTCGTTATTTATTCAACTTTATTTTACCTACTGTAGTTCTCTTTTTACCATTGTAATATTCTAGACCTATACATTACATTTAATACCAAAAAATGTTATATTTTCGGTATAAAATACTATCCGGTATCCGGCCGGATACTATGCCACTATTCGGTATTCGGCCGGATACTAAAATTGAGGCCGGATAGGCCGGATACCGGATAGTGAGCGGATATCCGTTGCATCTCTAATGTAGATCATTCTCAATCTCTGTTTTCATTCGCCCTTTCTTCATCCCAGACCAGATGATATTATCATCATCATTATCATCATCATCATGCTCATCATCATAATATCGGACGAAAGAATTCCACTGCTGGACATAGGCCTCCCCCAAAGAGTGCCAAAGTGACCGGTCTTGCGCCACCCGCATCCAGCGGACTCCCGCAACCTTTACCAGTCCATCAGTCCACCTTGTGGGGGGCCTACCCACGCCGCGCTTTCTGGTTCGTGGTTGCCACTCGAGAACCTTGCCGCCCCAACGGCCATCGGTTCTACGTGCTATGTGCCCCGCCCA
Organism: Epinotia ramella; assembly: GCA_947578815.1. Classification (NCBI taxonomy): domain Eukaryota; kingdom Metazoa; phylum Arthropoda; class Insecta; order Lepidoptera; family Tortricidae; genus Epinotia; species Epinotia ramella. The sequence goes on along the minus strand of OX388201.1, from coordinate 8,037,684 downwards.
CTGCCACTTAAGTTTAGTGATTCGGAGGGCTATATCGGTAACCTTGGTTCTGCTGTGGATAGCCTCTTTGGATGACTTTGAGCCTTCTTATGAGGCCCATAGTAAGTCGCCTTGAGACACTGCGGAATTTATATTATATTGTTTTTAATTTATTACTCACAAAAAATAATTAAACAAACTAGTAAAACTGCCGGAGTTTGATGGCGAAAGTTGGCGTTGGTTTAAATGCACTAATCTACCGTAGGCACTAAGTAATTATATAAATCCAATATTACCGGAACTATTAAATTCAATTCAATTCAAATACTTTTATTTTAAGAGCAAGTCCATAGTTGTTTTCCATACCTACCTACTAAAGACTAAGGGCCGTATTCATAAACGTTCTACAAGCCAATTTTAAATAAATTGGCGTTAAAATTATTTTTCTCAAAAATGGTATCTAATGTTGCCATAACATCTCTAAAAAGTATCCAGAAAGTGAACTCTACCGGAGACTTATTCACAACTGTCCAGTAAGAAGCGAGATTTTAAATTTGGAATCTCCTACTGTCCAGTAAGTAAGTATGTAATTTACTTACAGGACAGTAGGTCATCCTCTTTAGATCTGCTTAGAAAAAAAAAACATAGTACCAGACACAGATTAGACAAAGTCAACCAAAAGGCTAAACAGCCATTATAACATGGGTATAGGAGGGAGGCTCCAAATATATATCTATCACTCTTTTTGGTATGACATTTTATGAGATAGATATATTTTGGGAGCCTTAAACAGCCATTTTATACTCTGTGACACTTAACGCTACGCAGAAAAAGTATGCACGTTGCTTTTTGTACTTAGTAATGTTGTATAAGTACAGTGCGGGGTTTTATGTTTGTAGTTAGTAATTTTTTCAGTTTATAAATCATGTTGGATTAAAACTTTCCATTCTAAAATTAGCAAGGAGTTTCAAAAACAATAATTTACATTTTTTTACCATAACATTCATGTAATGTAAAAATAGAACAATGTTCAAAACTAAACGCAAACTTTTTAGTAAAAAAAAACGACTGGCGCAAACAACTTTCTTTTAAAAACTCTATCGCAGGTAGGGCAGTAAAGTTGTCCAGAATTATTATAAGTATAATAACAAATTATAGGAAAATTCGGTGGTGAGTATAGCCGTTTTTAGTTATTTCTTAGTTTAGCCTTATTCCTACTTTATACCAAAAAAACCTTGTGGATCCGTATTATCCGAAAACTCCGGATATCCGGATCTGTTGAATTTAAAGATCCGGAATATCCGGATCCGAAATATTGACGGATCTTGCAAACCCTCGGTATTTGAAACCCATAGTATAACAGCGCAGCGTCTGTCTGAGGTAGGTACCTAACTCTTATGCACTTCTACTGTTGATTTGGTTTCCTTGTTCAAAGTCAAGATAAAATTACCGTGCCAATCACACAGCTTCATCAGATTTAGTTGAAATTATGTGGCGTGTGTGGTAACCTTTTTTGCAAAAAATGCCACGCGCCGACCACACAATCGTATTGTTTGACTTGAATGCTATTGTTTTGAATATATGTAAGTAGGTAACTCGATCAGCTTAAACGATATGATACAGAGACAGAATATAATGGAAAAATAAACCATCTTCGACTGTAGCCCCCGACAGGATTCGAACCTGCGACCTTTCTATTAACGCTAGACTGCTCTACCAACTGAGCTACGAGGACAGTGACGCAAGTTGTATATTTTTCCACTATATTCTCGCTAAGACTAGCGCCCTCTCTGTATCGAATTATAGACTTGTTTCACAGTCTTGGCACCACTCTAATGGGTGAGCTATGCGCTCGCTCCATTCTAATCGAACCACATCAGGTAGTTTCGGACTTAGCGAGAGAGATGGCGCTGGTGTACATTATACCCTCCCCCCCTCCCCCCCTTCCCCTCCTCCTTCCTTCCTTCTTTCTCTGTGAAAAGGGTATAATGTCGATCAGCTTAGTTGAAATAATTGCAACTATAAGTACCTACCACAGAATTGTGGACTTTCATACAAAGTACTTCAAAGGTAGGTATGATGTTATCATGATCTTACGTCTTATCCTTTATCATGTTGTCAATTGCAAGTTTCAAGTCTCGGGGCAGGTCCATCGACAAGTCGACCCTCAGGGCGTTTCCCCTGGCCACCCCTCGGTTGATGTTGGCAAACTGGTCGAAGTATATGGGCACACCAATAACGGGTACCCCGAAGTGCACGGCTTCAGTGGAGGACAGCAGGCCTCCGTGTGTGATGAAGAAGAGAATATTTGGGTGGGCTGAAATATAAAACTTTATAGATGGTTCCGCTTCAGGGTTAAACGCTTAAGACAGATATGTATATAGGGTTCCACGAAGCTATAATTTACAAATTTTAGTACCTGGGTAGTACCTATACTAATAACTAGTTGCCAGTTTAGAATTGTAAATTAGTACTTTCGTGAAATGGGTCACTGTTGGTTAAATTGTTACCCTACTTTCCTGTAATCACTGAAACATTTTTTTTATTTGGTAGGTATTAAACTACCAAATTTTATTCTCATAGGCAGGAAATATGACCTATGGGGGTTTAAATGAGGTAGAAAATTATTACAAAAACTTAACAACCAAATCTTAAAAGATACATGCTTATGCCGATTTACCTAGTATACTAGTTTGAGGTGCCCATTTCAAAAGGTGGACGTTCTTGGGGACATTTTCTAAATCCTCCTCGTATTTCCATATTACAGTTTCTTTTAAAGTTCCAAAAATGTCTAACAAGCCCTTCGTGACTTCCTTGGGTATGTCTTTGCTCTTCCAAGTGGAACCCATGCTGAAGTAAATGAAGCCGTGTTTGGCGTTGTCCACTATTGTTCTTATTTCCTGAAAAAGAATATAACGAAAATGATGCAAGGGATATGCTGACGGTCGGGTTACACTATAATTAGACTTGTAAAGATGGATGGACACTGTAAAGGGGTAATCCTTATTTTGCATCTTAGTGATAATCAAGATGCAAAATTACTGAGTTTGAAATGTACTAGGAATTTACAGGAAAATGGTTTTCTTTGCTGATAAAAATGTAATTGTAACTGATTTCATTATGAATATATTATATTTTTTTCATGATCCCTAACCGAGGTCAAACCCCTGGGTTTCATTCGACGAAACATATTGAATTTGAATCGATTTTGTGGAATAGGTAAGTAAAATACGATATTTCTAACTTACTTGCGGTAGCGGTTTTGGTGGGTCCTCGATATGGTAGCCTCCGACGAGTTTAAAGTTTTGAGGGAAGCTTGGCATCAAACCATTGCCAAGAAACTCATTAGAGAGCACCATCGAGACGTTGTATATTACTTCTTCATAATCAGGCAAAGGTGTGTTTCTTTTAGCAAAGAGTTGTTTGAAATATTGTTCATAGAATGCCTTTTCTTGAGGTTTTGTGTTGGTCCTGCAATATTTCATTTAATAAATATTAATGCTAAGTGTTATAAACAGATGTTTTACGTAAATTCAATCTGGATTTTAGGTGGATGATACTTAAGGACTTTGGAGTTCATCATCATCAGCCTATCCGTCCCACTTCTTGGCACAGATAACCTCCCGCGAAACGAAAACTTCCTGTCTGTCACACTTGCCTGTTCGAGCGACAGAGAGAGATACGCCCGTGGCATCCTCTCTGAGAGGAAATTCGGAGTTGGATACCCATATTGGGACCGAGGTTCCAAAGTCCTAAGCATGTACGACATTATTAAAAAGCTTCAATCTTGTCGGTGGTAGAGTAATACCCAGTTTTCTCGGCTAGTCGTTTCATCTCCTATCATAGCATGATCCAGATGATGTTGTGAAGAAGACACAAGGTGTTACGTACCATTTGGTAAAGAACCACTGGATCTGTGTCCATAACTTGTGCACCCGCTGACACATGGAGTGGAACGGCGCGGTGTCAGGCGTCAGGTAGTCGGTCGCATACGCAGGGCTCGTGGTCTCGTCGACCTGACGTAGGGCCAGCCAGTGCGGGCCCATGGAGTAGGCCCAGATGAAGGGACAGTCGTATAGAGCGCCTAATCTATAAAATTGTTCAAACCGTATATTATTAAACCAAGAGAAACTAGCAAAACGTGTAAATAAATAGATACACGATTACCTACATAAAGTTCGGCCAAAATAAAAAAATCGCTACTATCCCACAAAAAGAAACTTTTTTTCAATGTACTTAGATATTATCTCACAGGTACTTACGCTGCAAACATTTCAGATTCAAAAAGCTCACTTATCACCACATCGAATCGTTCGCTTCCGTCTTCTAAAAATTTCTTCACTTGCTCATTCTCCAATGTGGTGGTTGCCGCGACACGACCCATAGTTTGCAAGTAAGTAATATCACCAGAATTACCTGGTGGATTCCTTATTAAGTGTCCTATGTTTAGTAGGTCGTCCTCTGAAATTTTAGCAGATGGAAATGCAGCCAAAAATTACCGGACACTAAGGTTTCCAATACCCGGGGGTATTGAAGAGACTAATTAGTTGGGGTGTAGACTCGAAAATTAGTATTACTTCAAAAGAAAGAAGGCATAAAAATATAGTGACGAAAATCCCATTCAGATGCCTCAAAGAATTACGAAGCTACAACCGTTTTAATATTGCTTGATAGAGAGAGAAAAACGAAGATGCTGCCGGGGGGCCGAGTCGACGGCGGGGCGGACCACGATGCGGCGCGGCACGTTGCCGTCTTCTGTGACGTCACATTCTTACAGCGTCATCGTTTCATATGAAGTTGCGTTTTCCGAAAAAGGGACAGAACATACCCCGTCTTAAAACTTTGGACAGTTATTGACTTCGTGATTATTTAACCTTTTGCGTTGATTTTTTCTCCATTTGACTAGGTACATTTTTTATCCTTTTTCGAGAAAATATGACGTTATTGATTATTTTATTTAGTGTCTACGCCCCTATTAGATATAGGCAAGCTGTGGGCGAGCCATTGCATGAATGCACCAAAATGACGCCCAACAGAGCGAAATAGCGAGAGCCTCTCGCTATTTCGCTCTGTTGGTCGTCATTTCGTCTGTTGGTCGGCCAGAGAGTATGAGATATGAAAGTAAGGAGAATTTACTGCCGAGGAATGCGTCTACATGACGGCCATGCCCGCTCTGTCAAGCGCGTCACAGTCACGACCAAGAAGAAGAGAAGAGATATCCCGAAGGTCCATTCTACACTGGTGAAATAATGGTGATAAAATTATAGAAATTGGTTGAGTATTTCCGGAGATTACCCCCTACACACAAACTAAAAGCCACGAACTAAGCTCATCGTAAAATTTAGATTATAGTACATTATATTATATCATAGATTTTAAATTGCGCGAAAGATACCTCACTGTATAACATGATGCCACTATAACTCAGGTAGGTAGTTACAGGCCAAAGTTTAATGAGTGAAATCTTATATATTTTAGTATGAAGACGAAAATTAAGTTCATTTAAAAAATAATGAAAACTTACGGCTTATAAGATTCATGTTCGTGCTGCCAAGGTCAATGTGACGAAAATTCTTCTCCGGAACATTTTTCATCGGGTAAACTGATATATAGGTGACCTATAAACACAGAATTAGAGGAAAAGCAGAACAGTTTGCAAATATCTGGTGGATTCACCCTAATTCTGCTATTCAGTTGTGTGAAATGCATTCAGTCTATACCTAAGTATAGAAAGTTGAAGTGAACATATGATACGCGATGTCATGAGTTATTAAAATACTATGTGTGTTTGCACCCGGAGGCCAACGTTAGGAGGTGCCCTAGGATGGTTGTTGTGGTTGTTAATCAGGAGGTACTTAATTTGCGTTACTTAAGTAGAAGGCAAACAGTTGTCTATTGATTCATATAAATAGTAAGTAAATAGGTAATATTGTTTACGTCACACCTGGCCAAAATGCGCACATCACCACATCACATTGTGGCCAGGTGAAGACGTAAAATTGTGTACTCACCACGGGCGGTAATTCGTAAAGCCCCAGATCGCATATTTATGGCCCTCGCCTTCGGTTCGGGCCACAAACACCTGCGATCTGGGCCATTCACGAATTCACCTATAGGTACGTAATGTACTATAAATTTCGAACAGCTGTCAAAACTCAAGTGGGTCTCTATTCTAGAATCCCTATTCTTACTAACAATAATGATCCATGTTGGTCTTTGAATAAAAATGAATTGAATTGAATTATACTGTTGTTTTCTTTGTTGGTTTTTGCTGTTACGAAAGTATAATTGTGAAAAGTTGTTTGTAATTCACATTTTAGTTGAAAATATGAGTAATACCTAGTGACTCCGAGGACGATATGAACACTCCGCCGGATATCGTAAATGCAGCTACGATTGCAACAAAGATATTTTACAGGTAGCACTATAGTAGCAATGCAGGTCATTTTCCTACGGCTTCTGAACCCATCTTTAGAGTACTTATGATATGTGTGTAGATAAAGTAGTGTATGCAACTGTACATAATTTAGCCTTAAAACACTGCCGCTCGTTTCATAAATCCACACTCGTATTTTAAGGCCTCTGATTATGTATCAGTTGCATAAACTACTATTAACTGACCTCATGTCCAGCGTTCAGCAGATGACGGGCATATCCTTCTCCCAATATATTCAGGCTCCTAACGGGCATGTGAGCTAATAATAATATTTTATACGCTTCGTAGCCTGTCAGGCAACACAACAATAATGTTAATTTGATAAACATGTCGGAAAATTACTCATCTCAATCGGCACCGGCGGCGGCCAGGGCCAAAATGAATAGATTAACATACTAGCGTGCAGACGATGTTTGTTTGCGCTATCTACGGTATTATTAACTAATTGAGATGTTTCTTTTCCATTATTATAATGTCCATGAATTAGTAGTTTAATATCGTGATTTATAATTCAGGTCATGAGTAAGTAATACATTTGACATTGAGGCGGTTCACTATCGTAAAATTGTGTAACGCAATATGCTGTGTTTCTTTCTCTGCGTGATCGCATCAGAAATGAGGCTATCCGCAGCTGAACCAAGGTAAACGATATAGCCCTCCGAATCGCTAAACTTAAGTGGCAGTGGGCGGGTCACATAGCACGTAGAACCGATGGCAATTGGGGCGGAAAGGTTCTCGAGTGGTGACCACACGTACCGCGGCGTGGGTAGGCCCCCCGCAAGTGGACTGATGACCTGGTAAAGGTTGCTGGAGTCCGCTGGATGCGGGTGGCGCAGGACCGGTCACTTTAGCACTCTTTGGGGGAGGCCTATGTCCAGCAGTGGACGTCTTTCGGCTGATATGATGATGATGATGATGAATATGTTGTAACCGTTACGGGTCTATTTATTTGTATGTAAATATTAGCCCAGGGTTGAGCAAAATACTGGCTTCATTGTAATTGAAATACAAATTACAAAATACGTGTAAAAATGTATTTGAAATACAAACTACTTTGGTGACAGGTATTTGAAATATAAAATACAAAATACATACATACAGCCATCCAGCGCCACTTTTAGCATAAATGTGGGTTTAAAAGATCGACAAAATGTGATACTGCAGTGATGGGTTGCTAGCCCATCGCCCACAACACACTCCAACCCTGCTCCCTTAGTCGACTTTTACGACACCCACGGGTAGAAAGGGGGTGGTGAAATTCTAACTCGACACCACACGGGGATACAAAATACAGTATTTCAAATAATGTATTTCAAATACAAAATATATTATTGAACTTCTTTGAAACTTATCTCAAAAAACTTTTTACACGTTTTTGGGGTTCCGTAGCCAACTGGCAAAACACGGAACCCTTATAGATTCGTCATGTCTGTCTGTCTCTCTATCTGTCTGTATGTCTGTCTGTCTGTCTGTCTGTCTGTCTGTCGGTCCGTATGTCACACGCATTTTACTCGAAAACTATAAGGTGTATTTGAATAAAATTTTGAGGATAGGTGTATGTTTTTAGCCGCTACATAGTTTTGTAATTAAATTACTAAAAAAAAATTCCTTAGTTGTGCACTCCATACATAAAACTGAAAGTCGACATGTTTTTTTTCATTGCAAGCCCACGTGTGCCGATAGGCCTTTTAAAATAAATTTAAGGTTTCTCAGGTTAATAGAGTCGGATATAATAGCCCCGAAAATCACTAAAATTGTCCCCTCTAAGTTTTGAACAGTGTATTTTAAAAATATGAATAAAATTACGGACATACGCATGGGCTTATTAAATTCTTTCAAAGAAAATTATTTTGAACAAGATTGGTTCAAAGGTTTACGAGATATTTAAAAAAACTGCCTTCCTTAAAGAAAAAGGACTGGAGTGCCATAAGATTTCAGTAACGATACGACCTTTTTAATAGGCACGGAACCCTTCGTTGTGCGTGGTCCGACACGCACTTGGCCGCTTTTTTTTTATAAATAGAAGAAGGAATATCCTTTCATAAAAACTAAATTCCTAAAAGTATTCTCAGATAAGTTCCGTCTAGTAGGTGAATGGATGTATCCAGCCAATGAAAACAGTCTCTCAACTGGACCGGAAGACCACAGGCTGAGACTACCTTTAACCCCTCGTATGCGGATGTCAAAAATTGCTGATCAAAATATGACCTTGAGATTGAAAACTGTAGGTTCAAATGCTTGGCACGGATCCGTGTCTAAGCATACGACGGGTTAATAACAGTCTGACGTATCAGTGTCAATTGCCGTATCAGGAACAACCCTGTTTGACGTTGACACTTACAGTAAAGTGTTGCCACAGTGCCCTCAGCCCCGAATTGTATTAAAAAACGTTACATTATACGGTTATACAATTAAATAACATGTATTTTTGGACAAATGTATTTTAAAAAGTAAAGTATTTGAAATACAAAATACTAAATAAATGTGAGTGCGCTATTTGAAATACCAATTACAAAATACTTCGCCACTTAGTATTTGAAATACAAATACAAAATACGTATTTGTATTTCAAATACGTATTTCAAATACTTACATGTTATTGAAATACTGCCCAACCCTGATATTAGGTAGGTATTTACCTAGGTCACCGGTCTCCTAGGTATTCCGCGGCGTTACCATGAAAATCGAATCTCGAAGTTCGTACTCGTATATCTCTGCACCTGTCTCTCGAGTACCATAAACCATAAGTGCGATAGAGACGGAGATAATATAAGAACTTTGAGATTCGACTTTCGTGGTTATAGCTCTGAATCAATAGGGTATTTGACAACATTGAAAAATAAAATGTTTTTCACCTCACCGGCTCCGAAAGCCTTGCTTTATCTCTTAAAATCTGCGCCCAAGTCCATTACATACGCTAGCGTGGAAAGAGTTTTTGAATTTGGAACGTGACGGTCAATCGCGAGATCCAATTTTTTTCTATACAGAATGAGAGGTAATTATCCTGCGTTCAATAATTAGACTGACTTATAAGGATACAATACAAATAAATAATTTAAAAATAAGTATAGATTTATTTTCCAAAGTTTTTCGCTTCCTGCTGGAACGCACTGTTTAAAAACTTAATTTAAGAAAAAACTCATATACATTACTTTGTTTTGTTTTGTTCCAAAGCCACAGTAAAATCAAAATAATGGAAGTTATTTATAGATTTCAGTGCAGAAGATAATATGAATTTGAATGCCTGCTAAGTTAGCGAAAAAGGTAAAATATGCGTATTTGAGCCTTAGTTTACCCGTGAGTACCCAACAATACTTTGACTTTTGCTATGTAGGTAAGCGTTATTTAAAGATGCAACAATGTTTATGTTACATTTAATAATTATAAAATGAATGTTTTGGTCTTGATGAGATGTAAACAAACTTTTATTGAAAATGAGTAAAAGGTCCAAATGCTTTTATTGAATGAATGAATGAATGAAATATTTTATTTCAGGTCTTCACCGACCCATAGAAGAGGTGTTAGTAACAATTTAATTAATTTATTACATTTACGATTTTCTTCGCGGTGGTAAAAAGTTGTGTGTTTCGCTCGGCAGCAAAGTTGTTTACCGTCCCGGGCCTTGAAAGCCTCACTATGCTCAGGATTGTACTTTTGAACCATTCACTTCGCTCATGGTTCAATCTTACAATCCTTCGCTGGCTCGGCTTTCAATACAAGCACTTGCACCCAACAACAGCTTTGCAGCCTTGCATAACATCTATTTTCATTAGCAACAGATAAAAATTACGAAAATACTCGGAAACTATCAATCTTTCATTTAAGTTTGCTATTTTAAGATTTTATAATATATATTATAAATCATTAAAACTAACAATAAGGACGTTGTTTGATTGTGACGTCACAAGCAAGTAATCCCTACAAATTCCATACTAACGGAGCGTTTTTGACGTTTCATAAAAAGAAGCTGATTTGACTTTTGTCAAATAGTACCGTCAGCGCGCAATTTTTTTTTTACTAGAATAATCATTCATTAATTTTATGAGGCATCGTAATAAGATTCATGGTTACCTCTATTTATTCTGAAAAACGGTATTTATTCTGAGATGTTTTTATTTAAATATTCTTCAAATTGAAAACATTGTTTTTTTTTGTTAATATAAACTTATAAGCTAATTTGATCGTTTTCGAACGTTACTCGTTTCGCGCTTTTTTGGGGATCTACTTTGAAATTCGATGATCGAACTATGGATCGACCTAGGTCGGTCATTTTCTTTTTTCGTAATAAAATGAAAGGGACAGAGCTAATAAAGTTAAAATATTCGGAATTGGTATTAGACCCCACCAACGAACTATTATATAATCTGTGCCCACACTATGAAATGTCAGTGCTCAGCATCAATATAAAATTACTTTACTTTGTCTCACGGAGTGAGCAAAATCGAATTTTGCACTGTTTTCACGCAGCAAAATATAGGTAGGTATGTACCTACTTGTTCGAGCTGCTGAGGTGAAAAAAGTCCGTCACACATCAATACAGTTATGTTGTATGTAAACGTTCAAGAAAAAAAGAGTGTCCAAGTGTGTTCTTTTATTCATAGCTAACAAAAATATTATAGTTCAGATAAGAAATTCTGGTGTGGGTGGTTAATGGCAAGCAATGTTATCTATAAGATGATAAACAATATTATTCTTATTCAGAGTTGTTAAGCCGCTCTGGGTATTTTTTTATATTGTACAGTCAAGGGCACCAATATGTATAGGTACACCACAAATTCTCAAAAATATGTACTCAGATCTTATTTCTGCAACAATAAGGTAAGGTACACCTTAAGGTGCCCTTGACTGTACTTGATATTATACCGAAATATCTCCAAATATATGTAAAAAATCGCTTATTTGCGTTTCTTTTCCACGTTTACTTTTCGAGAAGAGAATAATTTGGTGAATATAACAAATATGATGGCTAAAATTGTGATTAGAATTGCAGCGAGATCCATATACATCTTCTGGTACCAAGGCAGCATGAATGCCGGGGAGCGCAGATGCGGCGCGCCGCGCGTGCGCACCACGTGCTCCACCCAGTGCACCAGCTCCGCGCCCGGCGGCACCAGGCGGTCGTGGTATATCTGGGACAACTCCTTTGCCTTTTCTTTGAACCTGGTAAACATTCAATAGTATTTTCATTTCTCATGCTCTAAAAGTTCGTCTTTATATGCTGTGCGTAGGCGACATACAGTCGCTTTTTGTGCTCTAGTGCCTAAAGTAAAATCTTCGTCGAAGACCAAGGCAATCGGTCCAACAGTCACACGAGCAACTTTAACTTCACAGAATAAAATATTTATTTTTAAGACCAAGGCAAGGATACCAACAGCCAAAGTTCACAATAAAACTTCATGAAGTAAATCAATATATTTAAACCATAACAATAAGTTGTCATAGATATAAAACACAAAATATTTTTATAACTGAGCAAGTGAGCAGTATGTAACGACCTAAGTCAGGTTTCAAGTACATTACAAAAAAAAAAAAGATTTTCATTTAATTTTCTCGCAATCGAAGTGAAAAGTAGAGTGTACATAATTCGTCCATTTTACACCCGATTTTATATCCATCCAAACGTCTCGCGTAAAATGCACCATTTTACGCGAGACGTTTGGATGGATATAAATTGTTTTATGCACTTGTTGTACAATCTACTATTTATACAATAATTATAGTTATGTTATAATGTATGCTTTTTCAGTTACCACGTTTAGGCCACGAGGCTTGCTGAGTGGCCTAATTAAGGTACGAGATTTAAAAAACTAATTATATAACTATTGTATACAATACTTTTTCTACGAGTCAACTGAACTAATTAAACAAACTTGGTATCTATTGAAAATCTAAGCCGCTGAAACGAAGCGTAAGTCGAACGAAATCGACCAATCACGCCACGTAATTGGTCGAATTTATTTTAGTTGTCTAAACAGTTGTAAAATGTTGAGTTGGGACCTCCATAGTAACAAGTATGTGATTTTATTTTGGTGTACGAAGTCTTAACTCAAACATTAAAGTCGACGAGTACAAAAAGGAACTTTATGTATTGTATTACAACATTTTTATATGACTGTAGGTACTGTCCTAGTTTTAGATAACATGGAAACATCTCTGTCGGCAGGTTCCGACCGCTGAGCGTACAGTATGCTAGTCAACGCTGAACTATCGCCACGGTTCAAGATCAATGATAAACCTCTAATGCCATCTCCTGTGTGGTATAGTACCCATTTTCGCAAAGTTTTTATGTCGAGTGATTAAGTCGCTGTCAACACCAAAATGCCCTGAGGGTTTTGGATAGAGCGCACACTGTCTATTTGTATCGGAGTGAACGAGAGCGAGTGTTACTGGGCGGCCCGGTTTTTGAAGATAATGTTACATAAATATTTAAATAAAAAAAAGGGTGGATTATTTGTGAAATATGACTCGTTAGCGGTTTAGGTATGAATATGTTGACTTCATGTTTTTAATTGCAGACTAATACGTCATACAAATATAGACGTGGAACCGGTTAATGTGATTTTAAGACCAATCTTTGCAATTATTTTCTATCGAGCCGATTTCGTCCAATTATGTATCGAGCCCGTCCACGGTCCTTGAAATATGGTGAATATTAACATATATTTTATTTGATGTGCTAGAACAAATAGTTTTTCTTAAAAAACTTATTAAATAACATCAATTTCACCAAATTAGGTCTTGTCAGCCTCTTAAATGAGGTCCAATCGTAAGCGTTGCCAAATTAATACTACTCTTAATGGTAGAGTGAGAAAAACTACGATAAACCGGTTACTTAACACGTAGCTGTTACCATAACTCGTGTAGGATAACATAAAGTGTATGTAATACGTGTAAACACTTACATCGAATTCGCAAGCATGTTGCTTATAGCGGTTTTCAAGTCGTTATGGAGATTGAAAGTGAGGTCCACTTTCATTGCGTATCCATTGGCCACAGCCTTGTTGATATTGATAAATTGGTCGAAGAATATTGGGATCCCAATCGTTGGCACACCGAAATGGACAGCTTCAATGGAAGATAGATGTCCACCGTGTGTGATAAAGAATAAACATTTCGGGTGAGCTGTAAATGAAATATGATTTATTTAAAGTTTTTCAAAAACAATGCTCCCTAAAGAATGAGATACAAACTTCACTTTAATTCTTTAGTGGCTCTAATCGACGCGCGCCGGTTATAATGGCAAGTTATATATACGTTTTTAGTGTAGCCGACGGTTCAATACATCAGACGTATAACATCCTGGTTTTTATTTAAGAATTTGAATTTGATACAAAGAAACCATTTTGTTTTTAATGCAGGGTAATTTTTCTCATGGCTGAGATTGAGTTGTACCGGTGGGTTTTAACAAACTTTTTTAATACTTCGTGCAAGATTTTCGTATTCATAACATACCGGTTAAGACCGGCGGGAAGGCCCGGTCACACATAGTGGTTGTCGTAGAATTTGTATGATGGTTTAGAAATTTAGTGGGTATTATTGGCCGGTACTGTATTAATACACAGTGTGCTTAAATGTAAAAGCGGTATATTGAAATTTGAAATGTAAAAAAATAAGAGATTTCAACATTGTTCTTATATCTTTGAGCATGACACAAATAAATACACGAAAGCATGGCCTCCCAACTAGAACAACGTATAATTGATACTAAAAAGAACTCATAGATGGCGACACAGGTACCGAGCGAAACATTTGAACCAGTAATCGTGAAGATAGAATTATTTTTACACCTTAATAAATTCAACGTACCTTAATTATATCACAAACATACTTCGGCACATACAATAAAGGTATATTTTATAAGTTTAGTAAATGCAATAAAATTGATACTAAATCCATGTAACTCGTACTATACGAGTGAGCTTTCAAGCTTGCTACGTATTATTGGGTACTGTCACTAGATGGCGCCATCACGGGTCGCGAAAGTTCTATGGAACCACAGGCTCTAAGCATTTGGTTATGTATATTTTTGTGTGATGTGTAATATTGTCTCTAAAATACTACTTTTATATCGAAAAAATCAAAAATACTCTATTTGTTGCCCGGGAAGTCAACGCCATCTGGTGATATCTCAATGTATTACTAAAGGCTGACAGCGTCATAGCCGTGGTAGCTCGGATACTGCATCTACTGGTGTAGCTACGGGACTAAAATTGTATACAGAATTGCCTACATTAGGACGGTACGCTTTTGCTCTATGAGATTGGGTATCTGTACTTGTATTCTTTAATCTGTGACGAAAGTCATATAAGTAGATGCGTATTGAATATGTTTCCAGATTTACCTGTTGACAAATATAAACTCTCTATGATTTTGACCTACCCAAAATGCTAGGCTGAGGTGCCCATTTCAGAATATGAACATTCTTCGGCAAATTAGGTAGTTGATCTTCGTATTTCCAAATGACTGTCTCTTTCAGTTCACTGAACATTTTGAGCAGACCATTAGTGACGGTGGCGGGTATGTCCTTGCTTTGCCAGATGGACCCCATGCTGAAGTAAATAAAACCGTGCTTTGCGTTGTCTAATATTTGCTGGATATCCTGAAACATAGGTAGGTACATAACACAACACACAACATAACACACACAACACACACATAGGTAACATATGTATTCTTGCTCAGACTGATTTCCAATGAACCAGACGGATTGGTATGAACCAGTATAGATATAAAATAAAAATGTGTGAAATATTTCGGTAACAAATTAACGAGACAGGAAGCAATAGAATTGCGCAGATAAAAATCTTCGCCCTTTTTTCTGCAGAATTGTTAAACTATTTGTCTCAGGCAATATTCCACGTTTAACAGTTACAAGCCCGAAAAATCTGACCACCTTAAACCATCTTTACGATACTAAGTTTCCTGGCTTCGAGTCGCCATGTCATACAGAGAACATACAGACCAATCACCAATTCAACTTACTTCTGGCAGCGGCTTTGTAGGCGTCTCTACGTGGTAACCTCCTATAAACTGAAAATTTTGAGGCATGCTCGGCATTCGACCGTTTCCTTTATAATCATTGGCCAATATCAGTGAAGCGTTATAGATTACATCATCGTAATTCGGAAGAGTTTGTCCGCGTTTTTCAAACAGGGGTCTCAATAATTTTTCGTAAGCAGACTTTTCCTTAGGCATGGTTTCAGCCCTATAACATTAAAAAGGTTTATAGTACGTTCAATCCGTGTAGAAATGCCCATATCCTGCCTACGCTATAGATGAAACAGACTATCAGGTACGAAAGCAGGAGCGTGGCGCCTTCTCAGGGATTTAATTTTAATAGTTTTGCTGGAAGATTACCTTACCATTTAATATAACTCCACTGTATTTGTAGCCACAGCTTGTGAAGTCTGCCATAGAAATCGAATGGGGGTATCTCCGGCGATAGGTAGTCTGCAGCAAACGCAGGATTGGTCGCCTCTTCGACCAGTCTTAGGGCCATCCAGTGGGCGCCCATTGAGTAGCTCCATATAAGTGGGCATTTGTATAAAGCAGACAATCTAAAAAATATCGTTCACGATGTATCAACCGGCGCAATGCGACTACAATGCGCAATCGTAGACAGTATTTGAGTAGGTGTTAAGTAAAATTAAAATACGATAAAATAATATCATTTTGATAATACCACAAAAAACGAAAGGGTTCTGAACCAGGAAGGCCTAGTAATAGATTAAGAGAATAGGTATAACTGGAACGAGGGCTCATATTACTCTTCAGAATTCGATGGACTAAAATTGGATTAAACTCTATAAAGTGTTTTGGTAAAATAAACACAGTAGGTACAGATGTATAATAATTATAGAACTCACGCGGCATATAGCTCAGTTTCATAAAGTTCGCTGATGACCACATCGAATATTTCATTGGGATCTTGTAAAAGCTTCTGGATATTTTTGTTTTTGAATGTTTCATTTGCAATTATATAGGCTACGTCTTGCAGGTAGCGAATATCGTTCATTAGATTGGGGTTCTCCATGACCCAGGCTATACTTAGTGAGGAACCATCTCCTGCAATGTGTATACGTTAGTAAATAATTTAATTTTACACGTTAATCTTGCTTCATAATACATCATACTTACGTTGTACAGTCGAGGAAATTGAATGTTTAGCACTTTTGGACCTTAACGTCATTCTAATAGAGTTGACATGTGCCAAACATTCAATTTCCTCGACCGTACATATGCCAAACCATAGAAAATTATAAGCTTCAACTTCTATCGAAGACAATCTTCTATCAACTTCTTTGGATATTCAAAGTAAATAACATTATCAAGATAATTAAGTATGCTCAAAATTTTTAAGGGCCGCCATTTATCGCCTCATTTTTTTTTTCTATTGTTATTCTTACCACTCAGAGCCAGTGCGTTGTCACTGACATCGACTTGACGATAATTTGTCGGGTTATTCTTCTTTGGAAACGCCGTGACGTATGTCACCTAGAATAGAATAATTTACTTTGAAAACAAAGTTTTAACCAACTTCAATTTAGTACTCCGCCAAGCCACGAGAACAAATTAAATTTTTTTTTCCAATTTACCACATGAACTGATTTCCCAAAATGCAAAATGCAAATGCGTTGATTATTAGAGAAAAAAACCGAATCGCTGTGTGTGGGCCGATAATATTTGAGGACTTCCGTCGATTCCCCAAGATCATGGCACTTCGTTAAAACCTATTTCAACGGAATCTTATCAGAATCTGTGACGTACTTTTGCACTTTTAAGTACATAATTGAGGAATTCCATAAGTCATCTGTGGTCTTCATCAGCAATTCCACTTCACCAAATTTAAGATTTCCGGGTGTAAATACACGGGTTATAATAGAAAATACCAAAATCACTACACGCGTGCCGAATATAATTGAAGAGTTCCCTCAATTCCTCACGAATCCCATCATCCAACTGGATTTTTGAAAAAAATGGGATCAACCTGGAAGTATATATTTACAAACAAAAAAAAAATTGTACAAATCGGCTCATAAATGACGGAGTTCTGAGGTCAAATTGTCAACAACTGAATTGAGAACCTCCTCCTGTTTTTTGAAGTCGGTTAAAAAGAGGGTATCTATTCGACTAAACTGTACCGAATAATCGGTTTTGTATTTGTAGTGCGCGCTCGCTGCCACGCGCGCAAAACCTAAAGGCTCCTCTACAATAGTACTATTTGACAACAAACGTTAGAAGTCATTGAATGTCGCCGATGTAAACTACCTACTGCAAGGAAGACGAAGTACTTCGCGTTTGTAAATTAAAATACAGTAAATATGTCGAAAGCAATCCATAGCGATGTCAGAAAGCTTATTATGAATATAATTGAATATATACTAAATAATACCAAAAAGAGCATGATAATTGACTAGTATTTCTATAAACAATGTCTTGAAATTGGTTGTTGACACGACCGGTAGGTACTGACATTTTATAGTGCGGTCGTAGGCGATTGAACTGGTTAGTTTGGTTGGATTTAACTAGTAATTTATTTTCTTATTAAAATATTGAGCGCACGTTGTATAATTGAGGTTGGCGGTCTTGAAAGCGATAGGTACATTCAGAGTCGGAGTCTTCGGAGTCACAATCTTATATCCAATACGTACTTGTAACCAGGTATGGATCAATAGGTATCCATATCTGGTTACATTATTAATATAAGTTACATATACTATATACTAATATATACTATATATACTAATATACTAATATTATAAATGCGAAAGTGTGTCTGTCTGTCTGTCTGTCTCTCTGTCTGTCTGTTACCTCTTCACGCTTAAACCGCTGAACTGATTGCGATGAAATTTGGTATGGAGATAGTTTGAATCCCGGGGAAGGACATAGGATAGTTTTCATCCTGGAAGAATCTCTGGAAGATCCGAACGCCGAGCGGCGCGTGACGCACGCGCCGACAGGGCGGGGGGAGGGGGGTAGTCTAGTGTTCGGAGCGAGCGCGGGCAGTGATACAAGCGACACCGTCGCGAAAACACTCATCCTGAAGAAGAACTCCCGAAGAGTTCGAAACATGTCGCCCATAGTGATTATTTTATACATTGACGTATGTACATTATTGCCATATATTACGCGGCTCACAGCAACACCACCTCAGGGTCAAATAGGGACTTGTCGGGGTATACGTTGCTTATAGACTCTTGTTGAACCTACACTCTGTATGTTGTATTGTGTACGTCTAATGGAAATGGTTCTCACAAAGGCGCGTCTTTATCTTAGTTGGCCGATATTCCGCCTGCGATCATATTGAAAGTATTTGAAAGGCAGAGACATCAAAATGGGGATATGTATCCTTCTGACAAACATCTTAGGTGATAAATAATTTCTCTCCCCTTTTTCTTAGTATTAAATCCATAGTGGTGGTGTTTGTACATTTTCTTCTGTTTAATTTACATTAAATTCATGATTAAGTTTTGCTGCACAGTAGCTATTTCACATGATCGCATTCGATCCACCCGTCTTCCGAAGCACACTACAAACGATGCAATTTGTCACATCAACTTGCTTTTGGGAATAAAGGCGGGATCTAATCTATGTAACTTGCTATGTTTATCTATAGTTAAAATGAAAGGTATGTATAACTGTATCATTCTAACTATAGCAACTTGATGCAACCTACCGAGTAAACCTACATCATCTTATACAGAAACATAAAACAATAAAGGTCTAGACTAATACTAAATAAACGATACAATCATAATGTAGACTATTGTGCAATTTGACTCGCTATTTTTAGATTCCCCTTGCATTCGTCCAACCGAAACGTTCGAAATGACTTTTATATATTTGCACCGTTTGACCTCTACTTCCATCACAACGCACTACTATTGTAGATTATTCTGAGTTACAACAAGGTCTTTCGTCGGGGATGCGGTCAGCGGTGGACGCCTTGCTTCTCAAGCGGAGCTTCTGACGCTGATTGCATTATTGACGACTGACCAAACTACCGAACAACGTCGCTTTATAAGCAAACTTGACATTGGCAAAATCATCTTAACTTAGATGGAAGCCATTTTTTAAAAAAATGAATTGAATTGAGTTATACAATCTTTGAGTTTTACTTTTATAAGAGTTGGTGGAGTTGCACCAAAGTAATCTATTCAAAAAGCAACAATTTCCAATTACAATGACATTTTTATAAAAATTCTGCCACATTTATACTCTCTACCATACCTACATCGTATAGGTTTTTTTTTTAAGAAAAAGGCACGGATTGGTCTGCTGTCTCACCTGCACGTCTATCATGGGACGGCCGCGACATACTCTCGATTTTTCTCGCACTATACCTCTTGTTCTAAGTGTTCTAATAAGAGAGAGACGGATAGTGCGAGAAAATTCGCGTGATAGCCGTGCACATGCATACAAAATTGCTTGTATTCTGTGCAGTAATGAAACGAGTTTTTAAACAGCCGGCTTTTGTTTAATTTAACACAAACGTACCGCTACGTATTAATATACAAAATAATCTGTATTAAACACAATTTTAGATAATATTGAGTAGGTAGGTAGTAAGTATTTATATAGGTTTGTTATGAAAGGCTATTTTGGTCATCATTCAATAGATTAATTGAGTCAGTAGTCGTTCAGTCATGTTCGTTACGTTTCAATGATGAAGGTAACTATGACCGTAACTAATTGTGTTTGGTGATCCAAAGGCGTAATTGTGGTACATAGGATATACATATATCAAAACCTATGTACTTTAGACTGCACGTTATGATTCTTCCTTTAAGATTTAAACAGTATGGGTAATAAAACAGCAATTACCTAGTGCTGGCACTCAATTTCAGGACATGTTACTGATTTAAAGAGATCAGACCAATCCAATCTCTTCGCACATACTCGTACGTACGTTATTGATATCGTACGTATTATTCACTTCTCATGCTCGCAGTGTGTCATATTAGGCTTAGATAGCGGGGCTAAAGTAGTACATTTAGCCCCTAGGGAAAATATGTAAACATATTTATGATTTTAAAACATTTTAATTTGACCAATCAGAACACTTCAACGTATTAAATCCACCAATCGTGTCAATCATGTTTCAAAAACCATTTGTATTTGCTATATATATATTAAAATCAACCAATCAGGAAACAGCATAAATTTCAAATTTGAGCCGTATTTATTCCCGAATTCACAATCATTAAAAAAATAAACGCCTTTGGCCGTCTATAGCGTCGTCCAAATGTTCAAGCGGGGTGGCCTGCAAACATGACATAAGCTATTAGATTGAGCGGGATAGACTGCTGTCTATCTCGCTTTATCTTATGCAGCGTACCTATGCTGTCCACCGCGCTCGGCCGTTTAGACCCGGCTTTGTACGGTAAGTAGCGTTTATTCGTGGTGTCAATATTTTGTATCTGTGTCAGTTTATTTAAAAATTCATGCCGCCAAATTGAACAATCTTTTCGCTGTGGGATTTATTATTAATCGTGGATGAATAATTTTTGTTTTCACTATTTTCTCGCAGTCTAAGTGAAAAGTAGAGTGTATAACTCTGGTCTAAAAGCCATATTACCACTCGAATAATTTAAAATAACCATCTCGTGGTAATATGGCTTATTTTAGCCCCTTGTCATACAAGTTACTACTATTTATTGGTGCAGTCTTACGCTGAAGTGAAAACACTCACTGTGCATAGCCAAAAGTAAATATGAGAGAACGTGCCTACCAATGCGATACAAATTTAATCTCAATAAGTCAATAGTGTACTGTACCTACCTACAGCTCTTTTTAGGGGCGGGCTCGGCTTGTCCTCTGGGATGTGTGATCTCATGATTGGAATGAAACGAGAGTGATAATACCGCCAAAAAACTGTTATGCAGTTTGGCGGTGCCTTAAATTGTTTAAAAAAAAAGAATTGTATAATTGTGGCACAAAAAATAAATAAATAATAAATAATAGTACAGTCAGCGTCACATAGTTAGTAGCAGCCAGAGTAGCCAAATATTTCGTAACACACCCTTATTCTTACAGTAATAAAGACGTGTACCGAAATATTTGGCTACATTGGCTGCTACTAAACTATATGACGCTGACTGTACGTCCTCACGCGTCCACGCACAACGCTAGTGATCTTGAACTTATTATTTTACGCGATACTAATAAAAACTATGATAACGATGTACTTACTTCGTGCCCCGCCGTAACGAGATGCTTCACGATGGCTTCACCCAGCACACCCAAACTCCTGAATGGTGTAGGGGCCACCACCAATACCTTGTATGCCTCTACACTCCACAAAAAAGTCGCCAATAGCAACACTTTAACAATCATTTCAAATGGTTTTCAAGAATATTTTGCAAGTAACGTTGAAACTGTTCCAAAAAGTGTTGTTTAATAGGTATCGTCAATATTATATTTAAAAGAGAAGCGGCTTTAACCGGCAGTTATCAGTGACGCTATTTGGAGCCGTCTGGTGGCCGTCTCTACCGTGCGGTAGTTGCAAATGCATTAAATTTAAGAATAAAGCTTGAATCACACTGGCGCGACTTGCGTTTATGAGCAAACGACGCGAGCGGCGGCGAGAGCGTGTTGTCAGCCGATTATGAAAACGCTCATCTCATCGCCTTAAACTCCATTGCAACTAAATAATATATCTACTCAACTGTTACCTATGGGTATTATTTATAATTTGAATATTTGTTCTTGATACGTGAATGTTTTATATTTTAATTTTTAATTTGTGTATTGTTACATAATATGTTACCGTGTACCTAAGCGTTTTGGTGAAATACTGAGAGCTTAAATAAATAAATAAATGAATCTCATGTCTGTCTGTAAATAAACACTCCCAAGCAACGCCATATGTGTGTGCGACTTGCGGCCCAGCATTCAGGGGCCGTCTACGTAGCATATACTGGCAAATATAAATATATATGTAGTGAGACGGACGCTGCGCTCGCTTTATGTCTAACTTGGTTGATCGAGCGGCTATTATTGCTTAATCCCCGCGCATTATTACAAGGGTCTTGCTATAGCCACTGTCTGTTGCATAATAGATAATTTGTAGATATAATGAATAATTTGACCTTGCCGACATAATACTAATACTAATGGCGGCTTGCAGGTAGTCAGGCATGCGATTAAAAGTTTTTATAACTAGTTAATTTTTAGGACCAATTTTTATGCACCTTTTGGCTCAATCTTCAGATTAAATCATTTAAATAACTATATTGTCATCTATTGTATGCATAACTGGGTATTTATTTCAATTAGTGTAAATGGGAGGTTTGGTAAAAAAAAAAAAAAAAAACGTTTTTAATATCAAATTTAATCTTGACTAACAGTTTGTAATATAAGAGTTATAAAAAAAGTTGAGGCCCTCTCCTAGGGGTCCAATTACTGATGATGTGGGCCCCCAAATATTTAAACGTCACGGTAATGACATTTTGCATGCTTGGTAATGACTATAGCACATGGTAATGACAAATGTTTCTATTGCCATGTAGTTTTTGCGTGCAGAAGCAGTTTAGAAAATAAACTAATAATCTTTGACGTACAGCATTCATAAAAAAATCTAACAATTAGTTGTTCTGCTTACATACCTACTCAGTCTACAATAATTCTTCACTAAACGACATAGGCACTTATCATTTCACTGAAAGAATTATAACATACAATATAATGAAGGGAAAAAATGCAAATGGTATCATCTTAAAATAAAATAACAATCTAACACTTATTTTCTTATTCAATAGACATAACGTAATGCACAGCTCCAAACAAGGCATTGATCCTTAACAGTCTTTCAGGTTCTTCATTGATTACTTCTAAATAGGAAGTCGTTATGACTATTTTTTTCAGTTGTTTGCTAATCGGTTCTATGTTCTCCTTCATCTTCCGTTTTTTACACTTTGTCTGTTTCCCATAATCATTGTTCATGTTGTTCTTTACAAACTCTTTAAATACTATGGCCTTTTTGACTTCTTCTATTTTGGCAGGGTCAGCAATTAATATTTCAGCTTCTGTACCTGGACTGCGCGGGCCTATAGTGGACTTTATCTTCTTAATAGTTTGCCTGAAGCGACTGATGCGCCTAAGCTATGATTTGTTTTGTTGTTTAATATCTAACAAACTCTTCTTGTAGCGCGAGTCTTTTTTTGCCAATTCATACCGAAATTTACGAGCATCAGAACGCTAACTTTTTGCTATAGTGAGACCTTTTAGGAGAGGCACGATGAGATGAACTACAAGACGGGCCAGGAAGTTCATCTGATGGGTATCGTTTAGATGATGCAGAAAGCCTTTTAGGAAAATGATCAGGAGATGGTCCGGGAGGTTCATCTAGAGGATTGTTTATAGGAGTTGATGGACGCCCTTTAGGAGAGTGAGCGTGAGAGGGAGCAGGTTGTCCCTCGATGATCCCGAGGTCGTCTTCGAGTTCAGATGCAGGTGGCGTGTCGTTTTGCATTAGTTTCTTTATTCGTAATTTCCTTGCTCTTAAATTCTGTTGATTGGTTTTCCATTTTTTTGGAGTCTTGTGGTGTTAACTCATTTATTGCTAGAAGTTTTTTTGCCTCTTTTCTCTGAGCATACCGTGCTTTTTCTTTTTCTAGTTATTCTTTATGCAGCTCAGGGTTGGATTTATTTTTTTCACCCTTTTTTTTCAGCTACGCGTTTTTTTTCGTAATATTTCTTTTCTATTATCTGGTTTTTTACGCGGCATTTTTACTTTATAAACTGAAACAAACAATATAATGTAAAAATATTATAGTTATATGATTATTATACGAGAAGTACACCAAAATTCAGGGAAACTATGCACAGATATAAAAAGCAAACATTAATATTCAAACTCGCAAAAATAACTAGCAAATATTATTAATATGTGCGAATATTTATATCCAGGGTAATGACAATAACTCCACGGTAAGGACTATCTGCAGATATTCCTTACCGTGGAATCACTGTCATTACCGTGGATTGAAAAGTCCACGGTAATCCATGGTAATGACTACCTTGGTAATGACAAAATCTAGAAATTTCCAGTTGGGCATGCGCTATATTGAATATTCCAGGATGTTCTACTGATAACGTCACATTAAATCAGTTAATTTATGAGATAAGGTGGGATTAATACAAACAGTGAGTGTACATACCCACGAAACGAACGAATACGACCCACAAGAAAGACAACTCTTTTTGACAAAAGCCACGGTACGACACTGTGAAAACTAAAATAAATACCTATTTTTACGTGAGTGACCTGCGTTTACTCCGCCGTTTGTATAGCAGATTGGAGGCGTGCGGGGAGAGCGGTGGAGTTTATACGAATCTATTTAGTGAGGAGCTGCACGTCGCGTCACATAGTGACACGGTGATGATGAATGAAGTAGGAACCAAAATATACGATAATGCTGTTAAGTTTTATAGAATACGATTTAATTTGTGCAATTAAAAATGTATGTCCTAACTATTAAACTTTTAAGGAAAATAGCAACTTCAGTCTTAGACGTGCATTTAATAGGATTTTTTATAGAGGTGTTACCGAAAATTGGAAAGTGGACACCCCTTGGTAATGACAATTTGGCCCCTTTGAACAAAATAACTTTCACATAACTTTTATATAAAATAAATTTTAATGAAGCACCAGTTAGGGACCATTCTGTACTACAAGTTACCTTATGACACGGTAAGGATCCTACTTCATTTAGAGGGTGATACTATCGCGGACATCCGATTAGCACCAAATGAAATAAATACCCTATATTAACTGTATGCAAAGTTTTAAATCTAAGGCGCGGGTGAGGAAGTGGGTGGAAAGTGTATAGGTTTGTAAGTCACTTGCTTGGTTTAGGTCAGCCTGACACAATCGGAATCAGTATCTGGAATACGGAAGAGCAAAAAAAGGTACCTACCTACACCTTTTGATAGAAATTCCGCACAAAGCGTTTTGTTTGTTCTCGAGTAATTCAGATTATGATTCAGCGACATAATTACGTTCAGTGTGAGACCGGCCTTAAAGGGTACAGAATCTTAACTTTATAAACATCATTTTTTTATAATTAGAGGCTCAGGGTGAATATCCATTTTATATAACAAAGTACTTTGTGGTACAGATCGATCCGGTGAGCTGTACAGATTGCCGGGCGATCAGGGACTGCCCTCACAGGGGTAATTGCGTGACTAAAAAGTCACGCAATTCCTAACGAGCGTTAGGAAAACTCAACTGTGATTCCCATACTTAAATTACATGTAGATCTACCTTACGCAACACTACGCAATCGACCAGCAGGACTCGATACAGAGGGTATCGATTTATGGGGATAGAAAAAAGCATAATCCCGTTTTCATTACTCAACATGTATTTATCTACGAATGACAAATGGCTATTTCCTCTTCTCTTTCTTCTTCAAAGTTTGTTTTGTTTTTTTCGGAATGGATAATATTGCAATGTAATAAATTATTAAAATGAGTACAATAAGATCCAGATACATCTTCTGGTACCAGGGCAGCATGAGTGCCGGGGAGCGCAGATGCGGCGCGCCGCGCGTGCGCACCACGTGCTCCACCCAGTGCACCAGCTCCGCGCCCGGCGGCACCAGGCGGTCGTGGTAAATGTTTGATATTTCTGTTGCTCTTTGCTTGTACCTAATGCAAATAAAATAGTACATTACTACAGAGGCCGGGAAGTAAGGGGTTGCCGGCCGGGTACATATAGACGGCCGAGCGTAGCGAGGTCGGATAGTTATGAGGCAACTCCTTTTCACGCCGAGGTATGTAAAGTGCTTTTCTCAAACATGCAATGAAATGCATTAAAAAATCTCCAAGAAATCAAACTTTAATTTTCATGGCTGACCGCCGTGATCCTGTGCCATAAATTGTGGAATTGAAATTAAAAAAGACCATCTTGCAGGCCTAGGCCTCCAATTTTGTATGAAATTCCATTACGGGTCTCTCGTCTATGACTCGTCTCGCTGCGCCTGAAACGTGACACCTCGAAGCCCATTAAGAAGAACACAACGTCAATAGGTATTTCATTGCATGTTTGAGAAAATACGTTTATGGCACACAATTCATAGATTACTTTAACCTTGATTTTAATCCAATTTCATTATAAATTGGAACTTACACTGGATTCGAGAGCATCTCCTGAATTGCCAAATGGATGTGCTTGGCCATGTCATCGGCTAGCTTGACCTTGATGCCTAATCCCTTCCGTGCCACGGCCTCCATGTTCACGAACTGATCTCCCAGCACTGGGATACCTATTACGGGGACACCGTAGTGTATCGACTCCGTGGTCGATAACTGGCCGCCGTGCGTTATGAAAAACTTCAAGTTAGGATGAGCTGAAACGATAAAAATGTTGTATTTTTATCGTGAAAAGTGCGACACAGCGCCATCTAGTTTATTAATGCTGTACTATCATGGCAACCAAAAAACACTTGCAGTATTATTCTACGTGAACTCGTAACTACAAGAGTTCTAGTCCAAAACTGTAGATGGCACTGGTTACAGTAGGTAGTATAAAACATAAGACTCAGAACAATTAATGATTAATGATAATATTATGAGTAAGTTGATGCTATGACTATGACAAGTAGGTACCGTCACCGTGTCAGAATGTGTTTTATTCATAAAATATCGGGCAACATACTTGAGTATTTACTTCAAAACAAAAAATACGACTAATTGACAACAAAAACATAAAAAAAATATGCTTCTAAATATAATAAAAAAACAATACGAGACTTAGCAGGATGTTTTAACGTTAGGAAAATGACTATGTTCCGTATTATCTCTTATAATTGTTACACTGTAACAAATCCTCGCTAAGTGCAATATTGTTTTGACGAAAAATTCAGCAGTCTTTAAAATTACGGCATAAGCAATACTAGGTAAAAAGAAATGCAAATTAACTTGAATACAAAGTAGACTTGGTCGTGGAATGGAAAGCCATATTTATCTTAACAACGTAAGTTCAATAACTTACAAAAAATACTCTGTTGCGGTGCCCACTTCACGAGTTGAATATTTGACGGAACGTTATCGAGCTCGTCCTCGAATTTCCATATAATTGTTTGTTTGAGTTTGGCAAACATTTGTAATAGGGACTCTCTCATCTCCGTTGACATGTCCACGCTCTTCAAATTTGAACCCATACTGAAGTATATGACACCGTGCTTCGCATTGTCCATTAACTTTTGGAGGTCCTGAAAACATTTTTTATTTAGACAATGGAGTGTGATCGTGTTCAGCATGAATTCCCTAAAACATATTTTCGTAGTTTAATGTCAATTCCCTTTTCAATAAGTCATTTCATAAATGCTGACAATCATGTTCGGGCACATACCGAAATATAAAAGGAAACTTGGCAATGCTTTTCTCAAATTGCGATAGGTAAGTAAAAGAAATGCAACGTGGTCCCACAGGATTGGATGAGAAACATCTCACCCGGTTTACAATACTTGAAGCTTCTTATGCCGCGTTGAATTTTAAGAACAATCTCCCATCGCACACACAGTACGTCTATCTCTTTGCTCGACCCTTGGGGAATAGTAGGGGCAAATTAATGTTTACTGGAATACAACATTTTCTTTTTCCTTGAGCAACGATCAATAGACACCTTTGCGAGTAGAGGGCTCTTATCTTTGCCAAGTTAAATAGCCTAAGTGCGATAATCTGCACATCTCCCCAGGGTCCTGATGCCATTATATGTGTACTCAGAACATACAGGAAATACGCATATGCTACAGGTATATGAGATTGCGGCCACATGCATCGAATGATATGCTACAAATCCATTGCACCCCATGCATGCATTGACCCTCGTTTGACGAAACAACTTTTGCGGTATTTATTTTTGGCCTGATACAGTTTTTCTTTCAACTGTAAACTTTCTAGCATTGATATGCAAAAATAAAACTTGACCTATTATTATGAATTCTAGGTTTTTTTTTGGGTTGCTGTTTAACGGGAGTTAACCCAAAGCATTACATTTGTTTTAACTTATGGGGCGGGATTCTAATAAAGTAGGTACTTGTTTATGACGATGATTAATGTTGCTGAGCCAAGAAGGAAGAAGGAACCTACTTAATAATGGTACTACATCGATACTTGTAAGGAAACAAGCATCCATTATGCCTACTTATATGGATGTAGAAGAAAAGCAATATATTTCTGTGCGAATTGTTATGCTTTTCATGAACCGTAAATTTTACGTACCAACGTTAACTAACGAATCCTGAACAAAAAATCTCGACATTTCCATCCAGCCGACCTATAAGAGCCTTCGTTAGTTAACAGAGTACCTTTGTCGAATTCCAAATGCAATGTTTCCCGGCCAGCGTATGGAGACACGAGGTAATGCAATTTCTTTTTAAAATGTAATTCGGCACACGAAATTCAGCAGGGACATTTTTGACATTAATGAATCAGGATTTACTTTTACACTGATTACGACTTTTCCGATATTTCGGAAATTCGTAGTCATGTGGACAGACGGGTTAAGATGCAACTGTTATTCCAAAAAACAACTCTTCAGTATAAAGTAAATATCTACGTCAACAAGCATAGTGAACATCGGACAAGATTACGACTACCTATACTATATTACATAGTTAATTCTCCTCAGACTCTCGAATGAACGTCAAAGAGGCAGGGGCTCTAAACATCATCATCATCATCATATCAGCCGAAAGACGTCCACTATTGGATATAGGCCTCCCCCAAAGGGTGCCAAAGTGACCGGACCTGCGCCACCCGCATCCAGCGGACTCCCGCAACCTTTACCAGAGTAAACATCATCTGTGAAGTTTTTACATGTATTATAAATGGGCCGAAACTGTTGGCGTGGACACTATAAGCATTAGGAATAGTGTGATTAGGGAACGTGGTGGAGTGAAAGATGAAAGACTGCAATGGCTTTGATTGTATTGAAAATACGAGAGGACGAATATTGGGATGATGGCTGGTCAGCTGGTAGTGTGAATGTTGGAGGAAGACTTTTTTAGATCGAATGACGGTCTCAACAAGGACCTGGTCAATAAGACTATACCATCGAGCATGTGTGGGACGAGAAGGGTTGATGGAGAGAAAGATGTATGTATGATTCCTATCAAGTGGAAATGAGTGGTATCTGCGTACTTTTATAGGAAAGTGAATATTATGGATTATAAATAAATGAGAATGACACTAGAGTGTGTATTTTGAAACATAATATCATCAATATTCATCTAACGTTCGGAACTTCTCCTCTTTCCAAACATTCACTCTTCCCACCTTTACACAAATCATTTCTTAGAGACTGTCGTTGACCTTTGCATCTTTGGGAATTTTGCATTTATGTTCCTTATTTTTTACGAAACTTAAACTTACATGTTTAATTAATTGTAAACTATAACGCGAAATGTAGCAAAAAATAATTAGCTAGTAAATGTAGCAAAAGTTTTAAATTTTAAATCAAAGGAAAGGATGTTTATAATTTCGTTAGCAGCGTTACTGCTTAATACAAAATTAATGTAGCGAAAGTTTATTTAGAACTAGCTTCTGCCCGCGACTCCGTCCGCGTGGAACTCGTTTATATCGTAGCTTCATACAAACTTTCACCCCCCGTTTTAGGGAAGTGGGGGGTTAGAGAGAGACAAAACGTAGCCTTTGTCACTCTCCATCCCTTCAACTATCTCCACTTCAAAAATCACGTCAATTCGTCGCTCCGTTTTGATGTGAAAGACGGACAAACAAACACACACATACACTTTCCCATTTATAATATCTATTAGTATGAATTTAGTTTAAAGCGTATTTTAAAATGTTAAATACAAAATGTTATTCCACAGAGCTACTTAGTAGTGGACTATAAAGAACCCAGCTTCCTTATGTCTAATCCTATCTGGAATGGAGAAGGTAAGGTATAAATATAATATGCACGCAGGTTTTATTACCATGTCAAGTTTTCCTGAGCTCATTTTAGTTCGGCGACAGTGATTTGTTATTGCTATACCTACTTCCAACGCAATATTTAAGTTCGAGTAGTGTAGGTAAATAGATGTTACGTTCAACATATTTTTTATATATAGGTACTTACTACCCCTTGTGTTAACCTACTCGTATGAGTCCCATGTGAAATCAATTTAAAATGCCAAACGCAACTATAAGTTCGGCAGGGGCCATGGTCATAAATATGCCTCAAGAAAGCGCTCATCGAATCAATGCGCTAAGACAATTTTCGCTACATAGCGGGAAATACCTGCTTTCGCCTGCGTTTCATTCATTACGTAACGATGATTAGAAGTGAACTAGTTAATGGAGCTAACACTTAAAATAACAGACTTTAACTCAATCAATCCCCGGAATTAAGAAATGTGAAGTTTTAAATGAATTCAGAAGCATGGAAAGAAAAAAATATTCTTACCTCTGGTAAAGGCTTCACTTTGCTGTCAATGTGATACCCTCCCACATATTTAGCGTTCTGTGGCATATTAAAAGGTGTCCCGAAGGACGGATGCGAGTTCACCAAGAGGAGTGATCCGTTGTATACAGCCTCTTCGTAAGACGGTATCTGTATACCTTTTTGAGCGGCGAGTTTGGTGATGACGGAATCGTACACTGCTTTTTCTTTGGGTGTAACATGGAAGCTGTGAATACGGAATAAAAGTTAAATTATCTTCTATGCTAACAATATTATAATACTATTTTATTAAAAAAATGTACTCTGTAATTGGATGTGTCGAGATCTTTAAATGCACAAAAATTTTAGGCATCTTAACGAATTTGTCACTTTATGCAGCGCGACCGAGGCTTGAAAGCAAAATTTCTTTATTAATTGCCAAATTTAGCGTCCTTAATTGTGGCAATCATGTTTGAAATTTAGAGTCTCTCGCCTGTTGGAAAGTTTGTTCTTTGAGTAAAGATTGAGTTATATCAATGAAAAAGTCTGTTGTATTCAATTTAAGGCATTCGTATTTGCCATAAGTATCAATATAATACAGTCCGAAACAAAACGAGTCTATTTCTCTCTCGTTTTTGCTTCTTCTTACCAAAATAAACGATTTCATCGGAACCTGAACATCTTCTAAGAGCTCACAAACGGCTAGTTCAGTTTTTTTGCTGGGCGAACTATCTATCGGTATGTACTTATATAAACCGTTGTTCCATAAGTACCTGGTCACAGCAGTTTTTTTGACCAATTTCCACAGCTCCGAGACCCGTTCCCAGAAGGACAGAGGCGGGGTGCTCGAAGAAAATACGTCTGCGTTGTACGACGGGTTCGTGACGCCGTCAACCAGTTTCAACATCTGCCAATGGGCTTCCGTGGGTCCAAACCAGATTAAAGGGCATTGGAATAGTGGAGCGATACTGAAATAAAAACGTTGAAAAGTTATTTATTACGACTAGACGTGGACGTTGTCAAGTTATTAGATATACCTTCCTCTCAATTGCTCAAAGGTTAGCTGGAAGAGCTTATAGGGATAAGACGCCTTTCTACTTTGATCTATTGTGTGACATGTATATTCTTTAACCTGTTATTGTGTACAATAAAGTGCTTATTGCGGATATAGTTGTTTTGTAAGTGTGACATTATTATAGTACATATAGGAAGTAGGTAAATTAACTGAAGTGTCACACTCACCCGGCAAGGACGTCGGAAAAGAACCACTCCACAATAACTGCGTCGAACTTTTCCTTCGGATCACCCAAAAACTGAAGTATGTTTTGCTCCTCGAGAAAAAGTTTGTGAAAGTTAAACACCAAGTTGATGAAGAACATTGAGTCGCCGGGGTTTCCTGTGTTGACTATATTCTTCAAGCTAAAGGCTGCGACTGAAAAAACAAATTGCAGTAAAGCGATCTGAGCGATCGTATTCTGTTAATAGTTATAGGACCCTTAAGTTGACAAAAGTAATAGTTCAAGCCCGGTGACGCTGAATAGTCCAAATGATTTTCACACACGTCACAAAAAAAAAACCAAAAGACGGCCAAAGAGTTAAGAACCTACCAGATTCAATTGCGGCAATGCTTTAATATGACGTTTAAAGCATTGCCGCAATTGAATTTAACCTTTTGCCAGTGCTATTTCTACAATGTACCAATACAATTTTTTTTAAACAGTAGTGAGGTATTACAATTACAATTGAACTAATACCAGGTACCCTACGTCCTATGGGATTAGAATTCAAGAGTGTTGTGGGAGATGCGGTAGACCTCATCATCAACATGATATCAGCTGAAAGACGTCCACTGCTGAACATACGCCGGGAGGCCAGCAGCATTGTGGCAGGTGGCATGCGGTTGGCAGTGTTGGAACGCGGTGGTGGTTCTGTGCCACCCGCATCCAACGGACTCCCGTGACCTTCACCAGATCATTAGTCCCTTCCTTCACCTTCTGCTACGCTGCGTCCTCTGGTCCGGGTAGACCTATCACTGCATTATCTCATTTTTTCCATCTATGTACGTACTATCGGCTGCAATAATGCATGGACACCTTACGGCCCAGTTTCGCTTGCATCGTTTGACGTCTGCTACTCACACAGTTGCACGTGATGCGCAATAATTAAACTAGATGGCGTTGTTGGCGCTACTATTTAGAGATACCGCGGAAAATAAGCACTATACTAGGCATATTAAATACCTATAAATTGACACCTGTTATCACCAGAAATATTCTCATATTAGTATAATTATTAACCCTTGTTAATATTAAATGCTAATTTATAATAGCTGTATTTAAGTGCGATACCACTGGTAGGTATGTGAATGCTATATTTCCAACATTACCTATAATGTTGAGATAGCTCAATGGAGGTTTTTATGTTTTTGTATTTTTTTATATTTGTTCTATTTCTATAGATTAAAGTTTTTTATATACAAATATTAGTCATAAAGAAAGTTATATATTCATAACTTAAATAATTAAAACAGCATTTTATGTTTTAATATGTTTATTTTGTTCACTACAGTTCTGTTAAAGCAATTTTATAATACTACTTAGTAATAGTTACCTATCAACTTTGTTACATTTTTATTGAGGTAATAGCTTAAGTTTCATTTCCATAATTGGAAAAAGATTGAAGCTTCACCCCAATAAATATAATATTGACAATATTAACTTACAACCGGGTTATCTAACATTCAAATCAGCAGAACGCATTAAGGTGTTAATTGCCATAATATATCTTTAACTATATGTGAGCGTTCAAACCATGAACTATTGTGTTATTGATTTGAAAATAATCATAATAATTTTATTTGGGCTTTCACCGTTACTTACACTTGTTTGATCTTATGAAATATCACATTTTAAATAGTAAAGGAAAAAAACAAAGCAAACGGCATATTAATACCTACCTACTGAAACAATATATATTTTTTAAATTTATTTAGGATAACCCGGTTTATAGAATATATAAATCTTAACGTAATCCGTACTCTTTGGGCGACAGCATCTGCACTTTTTCTATATTAGGAACTACGCGACCATTATCACGGCGCGTATTATTGTAACACCATAAACTTAAATGGCCCTGTTGATTGGATTTAATACACTTCACTTTTTCACTCTTCACTTCAGACAGCCATATCATAGGCCAAATTACAACCTTGTTTTCTGGCCTTCCGTTCGCAACGACGAACGGGCTTTCGCTTGTGTGGAATGTGGGTTATCCGCTTAAACAAATTTTCTTCGTATAGGTCATCTTCACAGCTTCATAATGCGCGGCATCAATGAGGTCTACGAGATCCTTCCTCTTGTGCCCATAAAACAACCGTTCTTCGCTGTAACAACTGTATTCGTAAATACACAATAAGAACAATGTAAGATACGAGTATGTAGTAAGGTATAATATATATTACAAAACATATGTAAACACTCTGTATACTTACGTTTACATTATATTTAACCAATTAATTGTGATCTTTTAACTAGATCAATCGAGAACTCATTGTTATGGTTGTATAGAAGGAAATTGAATCGTAAATGGCCGACAAACGAACAAGAAGTAAGTGCCATAAGAAATATAAGAAATGGGATGGTAGTTATGTATTACAGTATTACAGTTATGTATACAGTCTACCCTCCTCAATTATTCGTAGTTGTGATGTGACGAATATTTGCATACAAAATTAAACTGATGACGAATTTCAACCAATCTTTCGACTGTCATAATGGCCCAATGGTAACTAGACAGGTTTACCTCGACCGAAGTTATCATCACTGGAAGGTTCCGAGTTCAAATCTGCGCCCAGCCAAGTTATGGTGGGAAAATCAGTGTTTTTGTAATTTATTCCATGTTTGAATATTTCCTCGTAGCGCAAACATAAGAAAAAAATGAATAAATCCACAAAAAGGTGAGAGTGACAAACAAAAAATTGGCAACGCGCTTGAATATAATGTAAAAATAATAGGTGGTAACCCACAAGAATACAGTTTTAAAAGACAATAAAAACATCAATTTTACTTTTGCCAAAAAATTGCTTACAACGCCATCTAGTGAAATCTCGCTAATAGTCGTGCGTCGTGCTCATAGATGGCGTAGGATCGGCGGACAAGCGAATCTGTTTCTGGAATGACCATGCACTTATGCTGTCTGCTGTACAGTCGACAACACAGCTAACTAACCATACCGTGTTTATATAGAACCTTATTACAATGCACTTAAGGTCAGATTAGATTTCCGATGGTCAGTTAGCTGTGTTGTCGACTGTACCTACAATAGGGATGATGACTAAGATTTTTTTGTGACGCCATTCGAACCAGTTTTTGGAGAGGAACAAATGTTTGTATGGGAGCAACTACAATTAAAGTACATAAATACCTAAAAATTTGAGATAAAGACTGACCTCGCTGGCGGCAGCGCAAAACGCTTCATACTGTGTGTCTATACAAGTGTGACGTCACATTTGTACTAATCGTAGTATGGAAAATCAGGTAAATTGGTGTTTCGGTCGCATTTAAGTACATAGTTGTCGTACAATTTTGTTTCTAGAAAAGCGTAAGGATTCCATTGGTAGCTTTTAATTTACTCTAGGACAATAAAAAAAATGCATATTTTTTCTAGACTTTCAAGGTTCATATCTTTTTATGATTTTAATTATATTTTATAATTTATACTTTATTACGATAATTTGATGGTTTACTATCCATTTAGCATCACTACGTTATCAATTTGAACATGAGGCATCATGCCTATTGCTGCCTACAAGTGGCACTGAACTGTTTATTTGATGAGCTCTGCCTGTGCCTGCCAGTATAGGGAAAACAGGCGTGAGTTCATATGTGCCTAATACGTCAAAAGTATTAAAATAGGTAAGGCATTAATTTTATTATGTAAACAGGAAAATTACAATAATCAAGGACATTGAATGTGGTACACGATAGATAACTGTCAAGTATTGTTATTAACAGAAGTTGCATGAAGTGTCAATTACTAGCTTCTGCCCGCGACTTCGTCCGCGTGGAACTCCTGTATATCGTAGCTCCATACAAGCTTTCACCCTCCATTTCATCCCCTTGAGGGGTCCTTCCCCGGGACTCAAACTATATCTATACCAAATTTCATCTAAACCAGTTCAGCGGTTTAAGTGTGAAGAGGTAACTGACGTCTGTCTAGGCAGACATACAGACATTCTTTGGCATTTATTATATTAGTATGGATACTAGAATTGATTGTTTACGATCCCAATTTTATTGCCAACTACAACCGCAGAGTACAAAAAACTGTTTTAAATGAGATGTAAGAATTAAATTACACAGCCATAGTTACAATAACACAGGCACACATGTTCAATGCGATGTTACAAATCATGGCATCTAAACTACGACTATAGTGAAAATGCCCTTACATCCAATACTTGACAGCTGTCATCCCAGTACAATTTATGTCATCATGTCATCATTGACGTTTATTGTACCGGGATGACGGCTGTCAAATATCGGCTGTTAAAAAAAAATTTTGTAGACAAGTCGGACAATTCGTCATTTAATTAATAGTTTATGTATCTTGCAACGCTACACCCAACAATTGTTCTGCCTTGTTAGATCGCATGTTAGCACATTCGGCAATGTACTCGTGCTCGTACACTTTGGATTCCACCCACAGCAGCTTACTGATTAACATTGCACAACGCGTCGAATAACAAATTACTTCCGTCTGTGAGTTGTGTTGCTCGCATTCTTCTACTGATACGTACGATCGGATTTTAAGATTGAATTTTCCAGCATGAAACTGATTCCATTTCGCAAAACGCACTGATTGTAATCTTAAAAATATTGAATTACCTGCTGCTAATAAAAGTAGGAACTAAATCAGTTCAGTTCAATTTAGTAATGCCTGCCTCATAGTTCGATGTTGAAGGAATGCCTGCTCCGTTCTCGTATTCTCGTATTAATACTTGACCGGAAAATATGGACAACAAATGGATTTCCTGTGCTGAATTCGCAGCTTGCACAAAATGGCTGCCAGACTATACCAGATACCCATGCTACAATTTTAAACGTATTATAACTTACAACTTTCTGGGTCTTCTTTGGCCATGGTCATGAAGATGTTAGGGACGACTATCTCATTCAGTCCTTGCACCGGTTTGTTGCGAGGAAATGCAGTAATATGAACTACCTGAAACGTACAAATATATATAGAGAAAATTCGAAATATCTATATCGTAACCGCGGAGGGAGAAGCCGATACGACCGCAACGTTTTTTTAAACGACGGGCCGAAACTTGCATTAAAGCTCTCCCGTTGAAACCTTAACGGGAGAAACACGACATTTTAATACGAGAAGCAATAAGTCCTCATGAATGATTATCTGCTACACTGCGATTTTTAGCGTTCCTACGACTGTATTAAGGTTTTCTACAATAATAAGCACAATACTATAATAATAAGTCAAACCAGAGAGGGGCGTGAGACAGGGCTGTATACTATCTCCAAGGCTTTTTAACATCTACGGCGAATATGTCCTGTGCCGGGCCACCGAGAACTGGGATGGCGGTGCCTCAATCGGCGGAAAGAAGATATGCAACCTACGCTGTAATGACGACACCACACTTTTAGCTTCCAACGAGGATGAGATGAGTCAACTGTTCCGACGAATAGAAGCTGAAAGCATTAAATCCGGGCTATGTGTGGCCTGAAACAAACCGACAGCTGTGTGTCATATTTAAAAAAAGCGGAATATCTTAACTCTTTCCTGTGTTTTTATCTTTGAAACAGCTATTTTTGGTCTGCTTGGCAAGTAAAATTTACAATAAAATACCCTTGCCTCTAAGACTGGCACCACTCAAGATATTTAAAAATAATTTATGTAAATTACTCATTGACAAATGTTATTATTCCTTGACAGACTTTTTTGCGGACAAATTTAATTGAATTCTTTATATCATTGTAATGTTTAACTTGGCTGTCATTTTTATTTATTTTTAATATTATTTACGAATTTAATTTTTAAGCATCGTGAATTTAAATGTCACGTTAGATTTTAAATTTGTATGCCTAGCGGCGAAACATAGCGCCACACTGTACCTTTTCCACCACCATCCTGTAGTATGTTTACAAATAAATCACTAGGACTTTACGTCAATCATGCTAAAATGAAGCTGATGTTTGTTCACCGAGACTATCCACCTCCCCGTGGTTTTGAGCTCCAGGACCTAGTGTCGATACTTTCACCTACCTCGGCTCACTTCTATCTAACGATGGTGTGACTAGGAGATCGTTCGGAGGATTCAGATAGCTATAGGGGGGCGATGAGCCGGCTAGATAAGATATGGAGGGACGGCGTTATACAGAGACCAACAAAGATCAGGCTTGTACTCTCCGTCGTATTCTTTATCTTTCTATACGGCTCAGAGACCTGGACTGTCCGAGCCAAAATGAAAGGTCGCATCGATACTTTTGAGATGTGGTGTTGGCGTCGACTTCTACGGATACCTTGCACTGCTATGCGAACAAACTAATCCATTCTTGAAGCTGGACATACATCGTCGACTATCCACAATATGTCAAGACCGAATTCTCACAAACTTTGGACACCTCTCACGACGTTCTTCGGATAGCCTGGAGAAGATTATTATGAAGGGAAAAGTTGAAGGCCAGAGGCGATGGAGCACACAAATCACTGCACTCTTGCAAGTACACCTGCACGAGGCCATACATAAAGCGGGTGATAGGAGCCTTTGGAGAAGGTTGGTTAATAAGAAGAGGATGTCGTTCCCTCAATGCTGAGGAGCATTGCGGGAACGACTGATGATGGTGACGAAGCACATTACCAGCAGCAATACAAATCTAAGCACTATGACACTGAATAAAAGACAAAATATCACTGTCATTTGTACAAAATACTGTAGTAGATAAGTTTCTTTCATTTCTACGCTTGAATGTTTCAAATAGAAAATGCCGAAATCGCTCCGATTGCTATCCACACGCGACGATAAAACTGTGCAAACGCAATCGACGAACGATAATCTGCAACGATGTGTCATACACATGATCGATATACATGCGCAGTCAGATCGCTAAGATAAATCGTCGTCATGTGTAGCAGGCATAAAAGCGGAGGAGAAATACTGTACTGTTAATCAATGGTCGTAAATATCACAAGCTTTTTTTTACAAAGACTCCCAATCTTTTTGTGCGTACACCATTGTGTAAGGGAAATATCACACTGGACTGCGGCCGAAAAGATATTATATAAAACCGGAGAAGTGCGAGTCTAACTCACGTACGAAGGGTTCCGTACCATATCTATAAAAAAGGGAAAAAAATCACGTTTGTTGTTTGGGAGCCCCCTTAAATATTTATTTTATTTTGTTTTTAGTATTAGTTGTAATAGCGGCAACAGAAATACATCGGTGAAAATTTCAACTGTCTAACTATCACGGTTCATGAGATACAGCTTGGTGACAGACGGACAGACAGACAGACGGACAGACGGACAGCGGAGCCTTAGTAATAGGGTCCCGTTTTTACCCTTTGGGTACGGAACCCTAAAAGCAAAGAACGTTTAAATGAATGCACCACAAATATGAAATGAACGAAAACTTAAAAAAATGGCAAAGTACCAGTGTCTCGGCCCTCATTACCACATTGGTGGCATTCGGTGTTGAGACACTGGGTCCAGGCGCCAGGACGCTTTTTAAAGATCTCTCAAAAAAGCTCGTCGACACAACTGGTGACCAAAGAGCTGGCAGCTTCCTCGCTCAACGAATTGGTATTGCGATTCAGCGAGGTATTGCTGCCAGCATCTTTGGCACGATGCCGCGGGGGCCTTATTTAGATGTTTTTTAGTTTCTAAGTTTAGTTTTAAGGTTCTTATTGTAAATATTAATTTAAGTAATTTTTAGTTTTTGTTTTCCTATTTATTGTTTATATATAACTGTGAAAGACATTGCTGGTCCTCCTGAGACCCAGGGTACGCTTTAGTGCTTTTGAATTAGGAACTTTTTGACATTCAATGGACCCAATTCTACGTGCACATGGCTTAACAAGCCTAAAACTAAATTGTCTAATTTTTAGACATAATTTAGGCGGCAGATTAAAAACGACATATTTAGAATAGCATTTAGGCAGCTAAGTAAGTTGTACCGACCGCTTTAAATAAGAAACGTCAGATTAAACTAGCGCTGTCATTTGATTATGACAGCTGCTCATAGAATAGCAAAGTGTTTTAGCGACTCCTAAATAAAATTGGGCAGTTTAGAGGCCACTGTAGAATCGGGTCCAATAAAAGTTTGAAGTCAATTTTGAGTACATAATTTTGTACGCGGAGAGTTAAAGGTTTAGTAGGTTAAAAAAAACCTATGGAAAAAAATTACGAACCAATCCAGAATACAGATATACGGAAATGATATGTAATCTTCAGAAAAAAAAAACATGCATTATCACCACCAACTTCCAAGATTTAGCCGTGTCAAATCTTCGGCATATCGACAGAGAAAAAAGTATCTAAAAGTATTAAAATTAAGATGTTGTACGCCGGAAGAATGCCAAATACCAAGGCAATTTACCGATTTCCCGCTTGCTGACTTAACTACAATGGAATAAGGATATAAGTGTTCGCTAAATCGAATGTAAAAAGCCAGATAAGCGAATGGGTCATTTCGCCGGTTAGCGACCACCTAATTTCGTGTGCCGGTGGGCGACCACTTAAGCTGAGTTGGTGAACTGAAAGGATATTTTCTCGGTTTTTTAGTAGATTTCTATTCTAAAACAACAAAAAAATGCATGTACAAGTAATTGTCTCAATAGGGTGTGTAGAATTGATGTTATCTTCAATAGAAAAAACCTTCTCCTTCAGGTGGTCGCTAACCGAAGGTGGTCGCGTAACCAGCGAAATGATGCGGATGGTAAGTTCAAGTCTAGTCTTCCTCCGTTTTCAAAAAAACTACATTTGTTCACTTAAGCCATGTACGAGTACACTGTACACACTTTCATGGTTTAAATGAACAAACACAATGTATAACTCCATTGAATTATGCATAAGTATGCATAACGAAAAATTTTACTGAGTTGAATAGAATCTCAGATTCTGGATTGGACTCCTAATAAAACAACTCTAGACGTCGAAAGCTCTGAACCAAAGCTTTCAATAATATATTTCCAGATTAAGGCTGTTGGTTTTACCAAAATAAAAATCTTCGGAAAAAAGCACGAGTGTTAAAACTTAAATCGAGAGTAACCCGAAGACATTGTAGCACGGTGCGCTTCACTACTCTTGTTACCAGGGGTAAAATCTATGAACCCTTACAATATATATGAAAAACAGCGAAGACATTGTAGCACGGTGCGCTTCACTAGGTACTCTTGTTACTAGGGGTAAAATCTATGAAGACTTGCAATATATATGAAAAACAGAACCAAGGCAACAACGGAGATAAATTAATTTAACTTGTATTTTTAAAACAGGACAAACAATAATTAAGAAGGCCGTCATTCATAAATTAACCGCTTCGTTGGTCGAAAAAATCCAACCTTTCCGGATATTTTAAAGATGGATCTACATTTACGATGTAGCTAACGCAGCCATGAATAAAGAGTTCATTCGAAATTAAAAGACAAAAGAATACAAAGAACTTGATGAGCAATTTAAGGTGGCCATTAATGATTTGAATAACGGTATTATTACAACTGACGGTGATTGTTTCGAAATTATAAGTCCCTTTGTGTTTTAGTTTCAATCATTATGTCGAATAACATTACATTTACAATTCTATATAAGTATTGATTTAAACCTGGCTTCGAACCGGTTCGAAGGGATAATTGCGCACAGATGAGGACTTCCGTGAATATAAAATTCTTTGACTGCATGAAATCATTATGAGATAAAGTCGTTTATATGGTTGTGGATTACAAACAAAAATTAGGCATCATATATAGACATTTTTGAATTTTTTTCGGCTATTTCGATCTGCAATAGTGAGGGTGAAACCGCATCAACTAAGGCACAGCAACTATTTTATCTAGCAAGTTGGCGGCGCAACACATTGGTTTGGGATGCGCTCGCGAACTATCTAATTAAAAGTTCCCGGGGAACGGCCGAGCCGGTTCACTCCCTAGTTGCGGTCGTGTAATACGAGAACAGGTGAGTTTGAGCTCCACTGCAAAATCTCTATCTCGCAACCTACTATTTAATTTAATCCAATCTGATTATAAATGCATCTCGCTCACATATAAGGGGAGCGCATGAATCAAGACGTTTGGATATCATTTCAATGGTAAAAAACGTGGTCCAGCATTTAGCCGCAGGCAGATTGCATTGCATAAGTTTGTTTGGAAATTGGATCATCATGTAGAGCTAGAGGTACCTAGTACTGTTTTGTTAACAATCACCTATACCTACCTGGTCTGGCTCATTAGAAGGTTTTGGAGGTGTACGATCGATCTATCAACATAATCTTTAAAGGCTTTTTAAACGTAGACAGTTTGAAAATTTCTTAAAAGATTGTATTTAAAAAAATGATTGGCCTGTGTTTGATTTTTAAAAGTTTACAAATTTTAAATCAAATCGTTTCCCCAATGAATAGATGGAAAATGTATGTTGCCGATAAAATAGGTGACAGACTAAGTGTCTGTGTCAGCCTCGTATACCTATCTGGCCTTCGCTATGCTCGTCCGTATATATCTACTTGGCCGGCAAATGTTACGCCATATTTAAAGTGATTGCAATCTCGCCCAGCCAAAACCGTATACTTTTTGCAAAGGAAACCCATTGCAAGTACGAACAGATAAGGTAACGGGCCATAATTTCGTGCTAGTACGTTATTTCGTTAGTTTTGTTTCTGACGCTTATAATAAGCAAATCAAATATTTTTTATCTAAATTATACATTTGTAAAAATTCTCCATCATTAAATCTTTCCAAAAATCCAAATTCTAAAATTTTTACGTCTAAACTAATACCTACACAACGCTCGAAACTGT
Source organism: Epinotia ramella (assembly GCA_947578815.1). Taxonomy (NCBI): domain Eukaryota; kingdom Metazoa; phylum Arthropoda; class Insecta; order Lepidoptera; family Tortricidae; genus Epinotia; species Epinotia ramella. The sequence goes on along the minus strand of OX388201.1, from coordinate 7,994,850 downwards.
CGGTCAGCCGAAAACAGCTGTGCGGTGTGCGCGAACTGCTTGTTGACGTAAGGTACTCGCTCTGACTTCTTGAGGGAATTGAAAGTCCATTTGAAAAATAACTTTTAACCGTGCTTTGTTGAGTTCCTTAACAATGGATTTAATAAAAAATAAGTGTCTATTTTGGAACAGGTGTCCCTTAAAATTGCAATAAATGGACTCACGAACTAACGGTCATTATATGTTTCGTCTGGCCCCTATTTCGTGTTACTACCGAATCAAGGACTTTCTATATACATCCTTATATCTTTTGTATTTAAATAATACTTAAGAAATTGTAAATGTTAATTTAAAAAACAGATATTGTATTTAATGACGTTTTCATTGAGCTAAATTCGGTATATGTTTTATTCACTTGAATTCTCGTAAAACGAGGTTGAACGTGACCTAAATTTACAATTTTAAGGTGAATTCGCATATTTACTTGCAGCATATATTTGTTTATTGCTCGATTTCTGTAATGTATTTTTATGTTTATTTGTTACATATAGGATAGTTAAAGGTTATTGAACATAATTTAAAGGTGATCTATATTATTGATTGCGGGAATATCCAAGAACTAGTAACACGAAACAAGGGACCACTACTTTTAACACTTTTCCCCAAGTTCGTGACAGAGAAATCTATAGTGGTAGGCAAACACACAGATCAATCTTAGTAGGAGATAGGGTATGGGAAGTGTGTACCCTCGTCTGTTATTTGATATTCTTCTTGAAGAGGTAAAACGTACTTTGATATAATGCCTGATGATGATGAGGTTTGATGTGTTGCCTGGGTAAATCCCGGGAACCTTGTCATTTTTGCGGGATTATTTTTATTAAATGATTTTTAGGTTGTACCCTATTAAACAGTATAGGATTGCTCTTTCAAAAGTGTGTCCCATACAACATTGTCTAGATTTTAATATTAGGTTACCTAATCAATCGTAGATAATCAATACATGTATCTAACTAGGTAGATATGTGATAAGGAATATTGACGAAAATTATTGAAGACGTTTTTATTATCTTTAACATTGATATCCTGGACCTGGAACTGGAACTTGCTATTCCCGGGACTTTCTTTTAAAGAAGTGACAGGTATCTTTATACCCTATTCAATAGAATAGCGTTTACAGGTACATGTCACGTCCAAAAGGTTGCCTAAATATTTATCTTACGTTAAACAGTTTTTGTTAATATAGATAAGGTAACCTATGTGAGACACTTTCGAAAAGGTGACCCTGTAGGTACTAATGGATAAGTTATTTAACCTTAAACAATCCTGGAATCCCGGGATTTTAAATACCGAGTTTTACCCAGATCCTATTGGATTTTCTCAATAATCTTGTTCAATATCAAATAACAAATGAGGGTTCATAAACAAAACGTTTCTCTTACTACCTGGCACTCGAAAACTTTATGCCGAAACAGGAGCCAAAAACTCACAATCTTAGGAGCAGGACCAAATTTTATCACGAAATTGGGTTCAAATACGAGGTTTACAAATAAATTATAAAAAAATAGTTATTGAAACTAAAACTATACAATTCTTGCATTAAATAATAGGCAAGATACCAATGTTCATCACACAAAAAAATTCAAAGCGATATCATGTTCAGTATTGTCTTGAAAAAAAATACTAATTCATAAGAGGCTTAACATGCTGAAACAGTGGAAGTTTACCTTACCAAATGTAGTTACACCAAGTTAAAGTACCTATAACCAAGTTATAGGGTCGATGTCTATACGCCAAATATCTCAGGGATTTCTGTTTCGATCTCAAGCGCGCCGAATGCCGGAAAGTTCCGAACTTATTCCTTTAAACTCGTTAAAGTTAACCTTAAAAATAGCTGTTGTTTTCGACCAAGTATTTCTTCTAGAATTATTCATCGTTTGACAAAGTTTTGAAAGCGCGATTCAAACCATATTGAATGAAATATTAGACTAATATGTCTGTTCTCAATAAAACTGATTTAATCTATAGTAGATGATTCTAGTTTCCGTCCACGAATTGCACCTCTAAATTAAAATAATAAAATGCCCCGCGATGATGGTCTTAGCTGGTTAGCACATTTCATTATGAGAAGTATGACTTATAATAAGTATACCTAGCTTACTACATTACATATGTAATAGAATATAACTATTATAGAAGATGTCAATAATAACCCTTGACAATAATCATTTGACCGTACCAACCCCGGGGTGCCACTGGCAATTAACTGTCTTAAAATACATATCACTCATGACATGATCAAAATCAAATTACGTCGCCTACGGGGCGGGCAACTTTATGTAACCGACAGATGATGTTGTATTCATAGTTAAGTGTTGTATATATCTCGTTAAGGCATAAAAAAAACTCACCTCATGTCCTGCTTCCAACAAACGGTTGACAACGCCATGGCCCAGTATGCTGTGGCTCTTAGAAGGCATGGGAAACACTACTAGAATCCGAAAAGCTTCGCATGAGGCAAGAAACAGGACCAAACATAAGCTTCTGATTAACATCTGGAATAAAAAAACGATTTAATCGAAACTTAAAAATCATCACGCATTTCTATTATAGAATTGTTATTTACGATACAAGTGCCGAAAATAGGAAATTCGCACGTGTATCGTACAACGTTTTACTGTACATATAAATAAATAAATAAATAAATATTAGGGGACAATCTTACACAAATCGACCTAGTCCCAAACTAAGCAAAGCTTGTACTATGGGTACTAGACGACGATAAACATAATTATATAGATAAATAAATACTTAAACATAGAAAACATCCATGACTCAGGAACAAATATTCGTGCTCATCACACAAATAAATGCCCTTACCGGGATTCGAACCCAGGACCTCTTGCTTCGTAGGCAGGGTCACTGCCAACTAGGCTAAAGCGGTCGTCAAATATGGCTCTTTAAAGTTTCGACATATGCACGAAAAGTGCTCTTTTCCACACTAGTGCGGGAAAGTAGCACCATATGTACTGTAAAAAACTTCTAGAGAATCCTAAAGTAAACGATTCAGTAAGATGATTTTAACGTGCTCTATCATAATTATACGCTTATCTATAGCTTATCTACTCGAATATATAGGTATAAATAAAACTACACCAAAAAAAAAAAAAAAATTGGCACTTTATAAATTTCAGTTCAATGTGTGATAAATATATAAACTAGCTACTAGATCTAGATAAGTCAATATCCATCTGTCAACTTTGCATATACTACATGTTTACGCTTAAACTGCAGCTAACAACGGAATGTTATCTTTTCTCAGCCGACCCACTCGATTAGTGACACTTTCATTTGAACCACATTCTTATTATGTATCTTCTAAGATCACTAATGAACTAATGATGTAATAACTAGGGTGGTGAATCCTGTTTCCACCGTGATACAGTTTAATACTAGTACGGGGAGCAGAAGCCGCTTACTCGATAATTTGTTACTTTTATTTAAAAAACAATGTACCTAAAAATGTGACTCCTTAAGTCACTTTGATATAATTATAACATGTAAGCAGCGTTGTTACATTAATTTACTCAATTAAGTTATTTTTATTTTATTTTATTTTATATTACACGGATTAATAATAATAATAAACCCGCAGGGCAGCTTGTGGCGAGCTGTTAGGGATAGGGAGTAACTGCAGGGCTTCCGTCTCCGGCGTGTCTTCATCGGTCGGAGTGGAGCCCCAAGCAAGGCAAGGCCAGCAGAGCTGACTCCGGCTTGCCTTAATTGGCTGTCCAGAGAGGAATTCTCAGAGCTATATGCGCTAGAGGAAGTGTTAAAGGTAATAACGCCGCGAGTAACTTCGGAGAAAGCGCAGCACCACCTCTCGACACTCCTGAGCCGCTCACACCGGTGTTGGGCCTAGCCTTAGGTCTTCACGACACGATGCCAGCGGCTAGCCACCGCCTGCCTCGATTACTTTGTGGATAAAATTCTTATGGCTGGTGTCCGGACCTCTTTGCAGAAGCCCAATTTTATTGTCGATCCCAATCTTATCACCATATACCCAATTCTCTATTCCGACATGCTCCAACGCCTGCTGGGCCCGGTTGACAGGTATCTATCTACCGATGAATGGGTTCTAGCAGTTGTACTACATGACATTAAACTTCGTCTCCAAAGGGCCTCTACGTGTTGTGTGTACGTCCCCACGCACGCCTTCCAAACGATCGGGGATCGCCCCGTGAATTAAAATCGGAGATACATAAATATAATATTCTTCAGTACACCAAAATAAAAAAGGTTACAAAAAAAAATCTTATGGAAAGTCAGTCTACACACATATATTCCTAACTCATGAGAGGGGGGTGTTCGCTTATTAATGCATACAATGTTATCTCCAGCTGTAATGTGAAAACACAATATGAGATATTAGTTTTATCGATTTGCTGCAATACCATGTCCAATGTTTACTTATATTAGAGATTATTTGAGTTGGCCGAATTGCATCAAAGTTGTCCAATCAAAAAGCAACTCTACTGTCCCAGGTAGAAGATTCCAATTACAATTACAGCTTTATAAAAAGTCAGCCACATTAAATAATCTCAACCATAAGAGATGATGTTTTCGTAAACATCATAATAACTACTTAAGGGGCTACCCGAGGTTTTCATCGATTTTTGACAAGTTTTGAATCGTATCTCCTACTTTTGCACTACAGGTAGAATTACAAGTCAAATGGTTATCGGTTCTTCAATCTTTTATCTCCATTTTTGTTTACCGTATTTTGAAACAAACGAATGCTTCATTTTGTATGATTTTTTTAAACATTGTCTAAAAAAACACTTATTTCGTATCTCTATTGACGTGAAAGATCTAACATTGTATACGAAATCTACATATTTGGGTTTGTCTTTGAACTCTCTAAAAACGTGTCTAGGGTTTTCATTATGGCCAGAAAACCAGTTGTTTGGCATAAAATTGTTCAACTTTGATGCCTAATATCTCGAAAACAATGAACTTTGAAGTAAATATGGGATACTATATTGCTTAAAGCCGTTGTTGTTAATATAATAAGCTACTAGAAGGTCATTGGGGCATGGGATCCCCTTAAATGTTAAGCATATTAAGTACCTACGCATCGAGTTAAATCAAAAGTAGGTGTAGCTATGTACATATTATGAACACGGTTACGATTTACGATCAACTAAGTAGAGTGAGGTTACAAACATAGGTATGATGGTATTGCCCTCATGAGCTAGGTCAATGAGATATCATATCGATATACATACGTATTTAGGTATACATATGCAATAACGTCTATTATCTAGAATAAACAATGTAACGATGATTTTACAATGTAATACGTGGTAATTACATAAGTCGTTCTTTCCTTATCCCGGAGTTCTGAACTAACACGCCGTAGTACAACCAATTGCAATAATTCCAATGTAGGGGGTACATTTGAAAGCCTATATTTGTGTATATAATAAGCAGACATGTCTGTCAAATTTCTGCTTTATTTATAATGCTTGAAAATAGGTACTTACTCATTAATGAATGCAACCCATTATTTAACCTAATAATATATTGTAGATGGTTGGGTATTGAAGGACGTATTTTTCCCATTCGGTGAATCCCAAATATTAAATAATTACATTAGATGTGACAAAATCATGAATTAATATGTGTGAGAACGTGTCGTGTCGCTTTCCATACAAACGTTTTTAATCTAGGTACATCGCATACTGACAAAAAAAACATAGTTTTGCGACTTTTACGGTATTATGATTCAATAAATTATTCTATTGATTCCCGCAACAAGAATTTATGAATGTATGTATGTAAACACAAGACATTGGTAAAAATATAGACAAAATGGGTTAAGCAGGTACAAAGGCGAACACCCTGTATGTGTGTTTAATATAAGTACCTAAAGCTTTTTTTGGATAACTATGTTACTTAATAACATACTTAATGTGAACACAATAATATCATTAAATTGTTTGTGATCAAGCAAGATGATCCGTTAAACGTGAATTTTAGAAAGTTAGATCAATTTAGTTTTGTAAGTACGCCTTTTCAAACAGTTTTTTACCAATAAAACTAACCTTGATTCAATTATTTTAAAACTGTAGTTCCACACCCATAAATAGTCAGGCATCGCTAATGAAGGCCCGCGCGCACTGCACAGTGCACACTGATCAAGCGGCTTGAGTGAGATCGCGTGCATTAAGGGCGTTTGGTTGGTGCAGGTGGCAAGCGTCGAGCGTCTCACTTCGAGCGTGCAAAAGAGACAGATGTACTGTCGCCGGCGACAAAGTTGCTTCGTGCGCGCATACCCTAAAGGCCCATTTACATTATACAACTTTCTTGCACATTCCATACAATAAAATTGAAGCAATCAAAAATTGCTCAGTCTAAACCTAACGTGATATTCTTGCATATTGAAAGCAATTTGAACTCAATTCTAGAATAGGTGTAAACTGAGGCTTGAGGCAATTGAATGCAAGAACTGCCTCTCCACCAAAATATGGATTCCGTGTGTGAACTTATATTGACGTTGGGGCAAAAGGAAGAAGTTCAGACGGAGGAATTTTTAACAATTTTTGGGCTTCTATCAAATATTTCTATATATAATAGTCACAACTTTACCTTCTGTAACCAACATCGTTACTGCCGGATCCAGTACCGATAGCTTTTTTAACCTTTTTTTTTCGGCTTGATACTGCGTTCTTGATTTTGTTACTAATTTCCTTGGGACCAAATCCTTCCACCCCAAATTCTACGGAAAACGCTTGTAGTGCAGATTCCCGGTCATCTCAATTTTTATAATTAATATGTTCAGTATTCCACTGACATTCAGGGATTCTGTATATTTCGAGAAATTTGATCACACCGGAAGACCCAAATTTCGACACCGAACGTTTAATATTGAATGCACATCTACGACTGCAAATACGTAAAATAATTGCAGCAATACGTAATATATTGTACAACAAAAAGGTTTAGACTTGTCAATACTTGAATACAATTCTTTCTATTCAATAATTGCATAAATGTAAACAAAAGAGGGCAGCAATTCTTTCCTGTCAATAGTTGTATTCAATAATTGTTTTCAACTTTGTGAATATTGCCCGTGTGTAAACTTTTTCGTGCAATTCTTGAATACCATTATTGAAACACAATAATTGCATACAATTATTGCCGATTCTTGTACAAGAAACTTGCATAATCTAAATGGGCCTTTAGGCTGGATTCGACTTAACAGGAATAGGGACTTGGTCTTATACCATTAACCGAGCAATATTTATTGATATATTTGTAACTTTCTAGTAAATGTAGAATAGATCAAATTACATTGCCACGCATCCACAGTACGTTTGTACCAATACAAAACTCTTTGTGTCACATCTAAACCTAGTGTTAGTTAGTATTAAGAGGACAATAAACTACACTTCCACTACAGAAAGTCTTTTTTTGAATGATACAGGGAATACGTAGATATTTGAAATTAATTACCTACGTTAGTTTGAGGTTATCTTTTTTTTACAAACAATGTTGACATGTCAAATGATTTACTTATTCTGTGCCTACAGAATGGGAAGCCGGAAGAGCTTTGACAGGTTAGGTGTTGCCATGTACAGTGCAAATAATGCTTTACGAACATAGGAGTAATGCATTACTCTTATGTTCGTGAATTTAACTTTCATTCTTAAGACTTAGCACATTGATTGTAGGTTCAGTAGTCTCATCTAAACTATGGACACTATTAATGTTTCGGGGCACTAGAAATGTGCAATTAATGCAACGTCGATTCGAGACAGCCTCCATTGTGTAAAGTTTATACATTAACACAATGTAATCCTTCATGTGGATGCTGGATTTTGTATGATGTGAAGTATTTGAAGGTAGTTGACGTTTCTGTTTATAAAGCTACAGACATGCTATCTGAATAACTGCTGCATGATACATGCAAGCAGAAATAAAATAATAATGTACTTGCTTGCCTTTTTAACATACATACACGCCTTATCCCTAAAAGGGGTAGGCAGAGCACATGAAACTTGTGTCCAGTGCCTTTTTAAGTTGTTTACAAACACTAACATTTTAAGTAAGGTTTTCCGTTGCATCTGTGAAAATTAAGCTGTAAGTAGTCACAAGTTAGCATTTCATATCAATAATAATTATGCTTCATTATTGCTACTATTTGGGACATGTGTGTCCAGAGGTTTATATTACAATATTTAGGAATATTTATTTTGACATTGGCAGTGGCGGTGACGTTGACTACGTTTACCGACAATTCACTTCACGTGAAAGTCTGACCTCCGAACACGTGTAGTTCTTATGACGTGATCGTAACTTTTGTAGCATTTTTGGTGCAGCGTAGTGTTGTTAACGGATTTGGTATAGACAATATCAATCAAAATTGTTAATTAAGGTTAATATCAACGTTATTAACGCTAATTAAGCATTAGGATTGAAATTCTTTATACCAATTCCGTTAACAACACTACGCTGCACCAAAAATGCTACAAAAGTTACGACTCTCGGAATTGTTATACATATTGGTTGAATGGTGAGGTGGGTTGAAAAAAATTGTGAATTATGACCGTCACATTGATTGTAGGTGTTGTGCTTGCAGATTAAAAATCGTTCATGAGACGTTGTTTGCAATGGCGGGGCCTGAAGTTGTCATTGTAGTCAATTACTTTTTTACTTGATCTCACATTTCTCTGTTCATATGTAGCTATAATAAAGACGGATTGGGTAGAAAATAAAATTATGTTTTATGACGCCTGTTTGGTTGTGGCACAAACTAAACGTTGGTATAGGATTCGGCAATGTCCTTTGCAATATAGGAGTTCACGGGGCCAAAAAATCTATGTAGCTAGTACTCATACCTGAAAAAAATAGTTTTCTCCGTATTTTCTATATTCATCCGAGCAAAACTCGGTCGCCCAGGTACTCTGAGATTAAACGTAAAAACATTTAAGATTAATCTTGGACTAAACTTTATTCTCGTTTAATACAGCTTGACTAATAAAATCGAATGTTGCCGTTTTTCTCGGCTTATGTACCCAGAGGGAGTCATTAGATTTTCATTTTATAAATGATGAGAATTTGTTGTGAAAAATTTAAATATTTAGACATTTATGCCTTCATTAAAGTCTGCCAAACATTTATTTTTTAAACTAACATTTAATTTTTCTTGCGTTTGTGAGACACGTAGATGCATTTATAAGATGGGTTCTTAGTTCCCGCTCTGCGTTTATAACTTATAATCTCTGTTCAATAAAGTGCGTCAGGTTTTTACCGCACCTACCGTCCTTCACTAATCTAAAGTTAAGGAAGAGGACGGTCGAAACGAGTTGCAGTAATAGATATATGCTGCATTATGTTTTAAGTCAGTTCAGATTTTATATAATATGTAGTTCCTACGTTAGGTATCGTCTTTGCTCCCGAAGTTCAAGATGGCAACTGTAAAACATGTTACCTACAACATGTAAAAATACCTACATTGGAGTTCTACAATATGGAGCCGGACAACCTTTCAAAAATATTTATACGGTCTTTATTGTTAGTAACATAAGACACATGTGTTGATCTTGTCTGTATAGATATCGGAGTATAACACTTTACCTACCTACGTATCAATTTGAATAAATTAACTATAAGTCCTCGCCTGCGCGGCACGCGGGTGCAGGGGTAGGACGATAACGGGGCGCGCGCGGAGTGCGGGCGCCGGGCTTTGCCTCCCGAACGTCGCACGCGCCCCGCTATTGTAAAACCTATGCCGTGCTACCTATAATGCCTGGGCCACACTTCTCCCGAATTGTTGCCTTCGTTGTCCAGGCATAACAAAAAGGCTTGAAGATTCGTGCCTTATTTTTTTTTTGCTTTAAATTGCGCTAGTCTTCCATTTGAGAGTCAATAAGGGGTGTATACTTAAACTTTAAATTGATACAACGAAATGGATACCTACAGGGTATATTATTCAAAAGGGGCAGTGAGCGAAAATCTGAAAATATAAGAGATACGAAAATCTGCTCATGATTTTAGCATAGATTTTTAACTCGAATGATTTTAGGAACAATAAAATTGCATTTAAAGATTAAAAAAAAAAACCCGCCAAGTCGGACTCGCCCACCGAAGGTTCCGTTTAAAGACTATATTTTGTATGATTTAATTACAAATTTGTGATATTTCCCTGTACTTGTAGTATAAGGCAGTATTACTTGCCAAGTTTCATAGTTCTACGAGTAGGTCAATGGACAGTACCCTATAAATATTGATTCCCTTGAGAGTGTCCAAATATACGTTTTTTGCGGCATAAACGTCTGAATATTTTTTAAGGTTCCGTACCCAAAGGGTAAAAACGGGACCCTATTACTAAGGCACCGCTGTGCGTCCGCCCGTCGGTCTGACTGCCCGTGTCACCAGGCTGTATCTCATGAACCGTGATAGTTAGACGGTTGACATTTTCACAGATGATGTATTTCTGTTACCGCTATAACAACAAATACTAAAAAACAGTATAAAATAAATATTTAAGGAGGCTCCCATATAAGAAACGTGTTTTTTATTTTGCTGTTTTTATAGACAATAAGACAATGGTACGGAACCCTTCGTGCGCGATTCCGACTCGCACTTGACCAGTTTTTTTTTGACGTTAACATAGAAGATAGATTTTGTCGCAGCTTCAAGGGACTGTAGACTTGAGTATATGGTTTTCATTACAACTTGATACACCTCCACGCGTTCCCAAGATAAAGGGTCTTGACAGACAGACAGACGGACATCAAACTGATCCTATAAAGGTTCCCTTTCTTCATTTTGAGATGCGGAACCCTAAAAACATGATACTAGGCCAACACTGCTATCAAGGACCCCCTGCGAGCTGTGTCGCGGCGATATAGGCTATACCCGTCTCTTTCTAAGCGTTCTCATTAGAAAGAGACGGATAGACTATCTCGCCGCGACACAGGTCGTGGGCCGTCCAGTGATAGCCGTGACTCGAACCCGGTCAATTTGTTTAAAATCGGAGTTCGTTTTGAGATTGACAGTATGTTCTCGAGCTTTGTGCATTTTTAACCGACTTCAAAAAAAGGAGGATGTTCTCAATTTGGTTGTATTTTTTTTTTTTTAGCTATCATTCAGTGCAAACGCGATACGTAAGCGACATTATCGTGAAATCTAAGTAAAATGTGAAAAGTGAATGACTATACTACAATTTTAAGGAGTTTGGTCACTAAACAATCACGGCGGTGGATAAACAGAAGTAGGTAATAGGTACACACGTAATTATGGCCATAATTAAAAGTCATAAAATTGACGTAATGCTTGTCTAGATTTCGGGTTCCGTTATCTTTTTGGTTTCGTAGTTTAAAAACACATGATGTATTATTAAACTACGAAACGTGCGTTAAATGAAACTACAAAATGTTCAAAACGTCAAAATGCATGCGCGTAAATCGCATAGAGTACAAAATGCTGAACAACTAACGGGCAAAGTGGGGAAAGTGTGTATTGTGCACTTATTAAGTGTTCTAGATATGAGTGGCGTGACGTCTATAGAACACGTTGCCACCAGTTTTCCTATTCGATTACACTTGAGCAGAGGGGCTACCGCGAAACGAACTCCGTCTTTGTCGCTCGAACTGCTAATGAACTGACCACTTGTATGGAAAACAAACAATTTTGGAAATAATTTATAATAGCTTATCTTTTCTGTGTAACGGATATATTATCAATTAAATAGTTACCCAGCGACAGAATCCGACAAAATTACAGACATCAAAAAAATGATAAATTAACTAGCAATTCTAAAAAGTCAGAAAAAATATAAATAAATATTTTTGTATTTATATTGGTTCATTTACATTAGCTTTATAATATTCAAGTTAAATCATACAAAAAGATGCTTCATTTAAATCTACATAATTACTTCCGGGTGGAAAGTTTGTCGGATTTTTGAATACAACATCTTAGAATAACATTTTAAAATGAAATCAACAAAAAAATTGCTATTATAAATTAATGTTTTTCAAAACCGTATTTTGCCTGGAGTAGGTGGAGATACACGAACGAAGTTCGTTTTCGTTTCGCGGTAGGCCCTTTGTTTATTTTTCAGTTCTAGAAGAAAAATAAAACGAAATTAGTTCCGTTTTGCCTTTGGATACATTTGGCAGTCAGTACCTATAATAAAAAAGCAGGTTCCACGCCTTAGAACTAAAACAACTCACGTTTAATTAAGTATTAATTCTCTAACGATATCGCAATACATCTTGTATGTATTGTAAGTATTTGTATTGTATTATCCTTGCAATCATTACTCATAGAGTACATCTGAATGTCTTACCGTCTTGTAGCTTGGTTTAGTAATCGACACTTGTCTTATAATATCTGATCTGAAATCTCTGAAACAAAAAAAAGAATCAGTCAGTATCAATTATTACCCGAAGGATCTCAGCTTCCCATGAAGGGAATAAAATGAAACATTTTGTATGTTCCCTCGGCGCGTCCCTTCGGGCCGCGCTGTCCATGCGTACAGAGTAGAGGAATCTCCAAAAAAGGATGGCAGAAAAAAAAGGTTTTATCCGACTGCGACAATTAATACATTTTTTGAATTTTTAATTTCTTTTTCTTCAGGGAAATCGCCGTCATAGCTGTCAGCTGTCATTGACATCAAAATGGCGGAATTGCTTCGTCTTTCACTTATTAATAATTTGGATTCGGTTTACGATACGGTCAGTCGGGGCGAGTGCGCCAACGGGGTAAATGCGCCTATCATGCAGGACTGGTCATTGTGAAACTCTTTGGAGGAGGCCTATGTCTGGCACTGGACGTCTTCTGGCTGATATGATGATAATGATGATCATCTAAGATGTCTATAGTACTAAAATCTCTGTAGATTTCAATATGTTTGATGAAATCACACTTACCCCGGTGGCGCACTTGCCCCAAAATGCATACCAAATGATAAAGCATAAAAAAAAAATCGATTCTGATATGAGAACTTATATGCGCAAATTTCGTAATAAGGCGTATTTTGCTATAAGATGTAACATTTGTTGACGTAGTTTTATTTTTAGTACGTTTAGAAGAAAAGGTACTTTTGCGGAAGTGTGATAAGAAAAGATGCAAAATAATAGTGAAAAAACCTACATGCATGTTATATTGGTGAGGAAGGTCACAGAAACCAAGTTTGCGGCGGAGTCTGTTTTTGTAAAAAAAAGGGGTTTGAAGTAGGTAATCTAATAAGAATTCATGTAACCGGGCCTTAAGGACTCTTTTCGTATTATAGAATCCATACTAATATTATAAATGCGAGAGTAACTCTGTGTCTGTTACCCTTTCATGCTTAAACCGCTGAACCGATTGAGATGAAATTTGGTATAGAAATACTTTGAATTCCGAGGAAGGACAAATAATAGTTTTTAATCCGAAATTCATCACCTAAAGGGGTGAAAAGGGGGGAGAAAGTTTGTATGGAGTACAATATAAACGAGTTCCCCGCGGACGAACTCGCTGGCAAAAACTAGTAAATAATAATAATATAAAAATCTTAAAGAACTCCGTGAGTTCACTCCACTCATTACTTTATTTTATTCATCGGCTTTGATGCAACTTGGCCAACTCAAATGATCTCAACTCTTGTTTATGTGGCTTGTAAGGTCGAAACGCAGACAGCTGTGACAATAAAAACCATTTATGTAGTTAAACTGTTTTGAACAACAAGTGCATTTTATAAAATGTATCTACCTAAGTACATCGTTACAAACTAGCAAGGCGGTATTTGCTTCTGCATTGACACGTAAAATGCTCATAATATCATAGTAATAAAAGTGACAACCGGGGTGTCAATTATTGAAATTACGCTGTCAGGCGTTGCGTCGACGTTTACCCACCCTAATTGTGCAGCATTATATTTACCTATTTTACGTTTTTTCTAAATGTGTCATGAAGTATGTAAGTTTATGTTAGAATTTAGAGTAACTACGTAGCTTCTGACGCGGCCATTTGTTCCTTTTCAAGATATTCGGTTCATGATTCATACAATTAGTGAATTAAATATGCGCTAGTATAAGAACACTTAGATGGCATTTACTTACCACGTAAATACCCATTTACTTACTACGTAAATACCCATTTACTTATCACGTAACTACCCATTTACTTACCACGTAAATACCCATTCTTTGATTTACAAAATTCATCCATCTCACTCACACATTTACCCCGATGCTATTTTCTAAAGTACATATCTAATAGCACGAATGCACAGAAGGATCTCCGTCTTGAGAATAACAAATCATATGCTTGACACGAAACATAACATGTCACGCGTTTCCTCATGTCGTCGTATAAGACAAACACTTGCAAGCTTGAAATTCAAAACGGTTAGCGCCGGAACGCGTAACGCTTAATATTATATAACCTCGTAACTAAATAGGTCAATGAATATCTTGCCAATTGAAGCGGGAGTGCACGAACCCATACACTCTCAATCTAATCTCAATACGTCTGTACCGTATTCCATGAGCCCTCAACGTAAATACAGATTCCCTGTTATTCTACTGAACCCTCATGCTCAAAGAATCTTCAGTTTACATCAATTAAGGATCTGATAATTTTCCTGTTTACACCTACATACGTAATCTAACGAATTTGACCTCTCTCTAAAGGTATTAAGGTTCGTTTTCGTGGAATCGCTAATATGACTACCGAGTGAGCAACTAATGCGCAACAACTCAAATTGGGTTCAGTTACGCGAGAAGAGTTAAACTGTTGAGGTGAACGGGAATGTGTGGTGGAGTGGAATTTCGAATTACAACGTGAAAGGCGAGATAGAGTTATAAAAAATAGAGGTAGGTAGGTACGTGAAGCTTCAAATATCAGGTACTCGTAAATCATTTAAGATTGTGAAATGTATGTACAGTCACGGGTACTAATATACGTACCTACATAAATTAAATATTTGTATGTACACGCCGTTATGGTATTGACAAAAGTCCTGTACAGATATTAATGTCCTTATATTTATGTGCGAATATAAATACCCCTGACTGTACCTAATTGTTAATAATTTAAATTAAAAAGGGGTTCATTCAATGCGCAACTCAGTTTAACCAACCACTTAGGTGCTAGGTGTAGGGCACCCTTTATATAATAATATAGGGACCCCATTTAACACAATTAAAAGTAAGAGTTCTGACCCTTTGAAGTCATTGTTTACTTCATATAGTTGTCTAAATCTTGCCATACACCGATATTGAACCGGCGTGGCAAACACGATCGTTTGATACTCCATTTGATATGTCTTTCATCTGTATGAGCTACGCTCAGCTTCCGCACGCCCGCGGGCGTATAGTCACACAGTCACAGATTATATAATAGTTCTAGTATGGTGGTTGCAGTTTGATCACTCATCGCTGTGGATAACACATTAGTGTCCGACCGAAACACGGTTTTCAGCCGAAACCGAAACCGGATTCCGGCTTTTTCTTTTTTCCGGCTGATATTTTTTAGCCTATAGCTGGACATTGAGGATCGCTCCAATAAGCCAATTGGAGCGGTGTCGAGCCAAAATCAGTCCATGAATGTCATAACTGTAGCATTTAAATATGTCTGAGGCAACCCGTTTGATATCCAAACGGATGGGTAGCCATTATAGGCAACGCGGTACCGCACCATTTCAATGGAACAGTCGTGAATGTCAGAATTCAACGTTGTATTGTAACACACTACGCCAAGCCAATTGGATGCATCTATGTGTCGCCGAGCCAAATGGCTACTCCATTATTCATAAAATTTAAAATGCCTCTGCTAATTAAAATGTGTTTCGTCCCTTTCTTACGAGCCCAAAAATCAAAGAGACAGATTACGCCATTTTAGTTGAAATAGGTTTGATTAACGTTTTTGAATAGTGCCCTAAACTACCACTTACTTTCCAAGATGTAACAACGTTTCTTAGAAGTAGCATAGCAGCTAATGCTTCTGAAAATAAATTATTTATTTTCACGGCTTTTTGCTGCTAGGTCCTTCAAGGAAACGTTATCAGAATCTCTATGTAGGTAATTGAAGAGTTTTATAGGTCATCTGTGACCATCATCATCAGTTCCACTACACAGTCTACACATGATCGAGATATAATACGATATTCGCTTAACATGATTTTCGCCAAACATTTGTTTGGCATTATAGACACCTAGGTACTAATTGTTATATTCTGTTAGTACCAGCGTGGGTGGTGTTTGACCAGACTTAAACCTTGAACTGGAAATCGAGTGAATGAAATCAACTAAATCTATTTTCAACTTACCTAAATCAAATCTGACCGTAAGCATCTCAATCATCAAAATCCTATCAACTATTACAATGCGTCAACCCTCATCACATCCCCGTTTACCCTAAACTCTCTTAGCACTTCATTTGTCACATACAGTCAACAAGACATCACGACAGCATTGTACAGTCACAAACAAAATTACTTGGTCAATGTTAGGATAATTTGACTGACAGGGACATATACAGTGGCGCCATCTAGCGTCGGTATGCCAAATTAGATATTTGTAAATCTGTCTCAAGTGCAAGTTTTAAGTTGTTTTGAGTAATGATTTATGACACGACAGGACAACTATATACCGTACCGGTTTTGGCTTGTGTAGCATTGATACATTCGTACAGACTGCTTTCTGTCGCAAAAATTAAAATATCATAAGTTTCGTAAAATGTCAATGTTAAGTATGCTGTATGCAAACAAACAAAACAAATCTAGTTCATCAAACGGTTAAAAAGTACGGCATCACAACGTAAAACAAAAGTATTCTACGCACTCACAATCCATCAAACCATATATTATCAGCCCATTTCTCTAATAGTCACATCGCATATAACTAGATCACATTCATCACCGCTATCTGACACTATACCCAAATTATATGACACGTAATAAACTGCTTAGTATAAAATATGGGCGACGAGTGTGATAGTTCCATTTTCAGCGCATAAAAGTCGTGTTTGGCCCGCTGCCATAATTAGGCGACTTGCTGATGTCTGGAGTATTTATGAGCTAGATAGGGTGAAAAGGTGGAGCAATTTATCATTAGTCGTGAATGATGGCCCAGGTGATATTTGTAGTGGATTTGTCTGTTTATGAATAAACTATTTATTTGTCTTAAATGAGAACGGCTTTGGCTTTAGCTGTTTTTGAACTTGTATATAAACTAGCTGTTGCCCGCGACTTCGTTCGCGTAGAACTTGTTATCGTCTTAGAAATAAAGAAACTATTGGTATTAAGTTATTGTAGGCGGAAGCTTAATTGTCGCTGTCCCAAACACACATACGAGTATACTATTATTTCCGAGATAAAAAGCTAAGTAGTTTTAATCACGTTAGTCGAGGCTGCCTGTATAGTTATGAAAGCAATATTATCGTATGGCAAAAGACGTAGAACTTTCCATCTCCATCCTCAGTCCCCATTTAACGGTGTTAGAGAATAAATTATTTTGATTATGCAAAATAAACATCTTAAATTATCAAAATGATCTGCAGTTTTAGTCTAACATTACCTTCTTTTCGGTTCTGCGAGCATCACAGTTCTAACCTAACTTACATCTCTGAGCTGTTCGGTTCTAAAAGGGTCGCAGTTCTAACTTAACCTAACCTTCTTTTCTGCAAGCAGTCTGATTATGTATTTTGACTAATTAATGGCTTACCAAATAGTTTAATATAATGTATGACCGAAGAATTCCCTTACTTCAAAAATTATTTGTTTCCCATACATACATTTGACCTCCAACCTTAGAGGAATAGCAGCCTTCGAACAGGGGTTAAATTTTCAAAAACGCTGAAAGTCCTTTTTTTTGTATTCTAATAAGTAACCTTTCTACAAAATTTCAAGTCTCTAGCTCAAAAATAAGTGTTCCGCATACCCCATATTACCCCATATTGCACCCCTTATTACCCCCTAAGGGGAGGAATTTTCTAAAACGCTGAAAGTACTATTTTGTATTCTAATAAGTTATCTTTCTACAAAGGTCCAAGTTTATAGCTCAAAAAAAAGTTTTTTTTAATCCTCTTAGGGATGGAATTGCGATAATCCCGTCTTATCCCTTGCCTACGTTATATTACAAAGTTCTGGTGTAAATTTCAAGTTTATAGTCCCAGTAGTTTTGGCTGTGAGTTGATGATCAGTCAGCACTTCCTGTTTTATATATATATATAGATTATTTTATAGATATAGATAATTAGCATAGCTATCGTTACTATTGGGCAATAGTAACGATTTTTAGGGGACTTCATAATTTTAGTAGAAATTATAATTTCATAATTGAATCTGTATGCTGTGTATAAAAATGTATATAAGTACAGAATTATAGTCAATTTCTCAACTTTTCTCAAATTTTTCCAGGTCAAATGGCTGCGGTATTCTCCGTCTGGCTAATCATTTTAAGTTCTCTGGCAGACATCTGTACCGGATATGATATTCTGATTATATTTCCGGAACCCACAAAAAGTCATGGAATTTTGGGTGATGGCTACGTACGTCATCTCTTGGAAGCCAATCACAGGGTAAACCAACATTTTATTAATTTACCTTACGACGCATAAAAAGTAGGTAATACAAAAATCACTTACAAATGGTACTTTTACTTTGTACTTTTTACGAAGTACTTATGTTGTTTTGTTTATGGCTACCCTCTTAATTTATTACATTTCAATAGATGAGTCTATTTATATCTGTTATTTAATGTCTTAGTAATATTTTACTTACACTATATTCATAATTTCTAGCTATGTATAAGTACGAGTAGTATTAATTTAGTTCATATTTAATTATCTTTGATGATTTTGTATATAAATTGTGATTCGTTTGGATCGAGTTTATTTATCATTAAATGAAATAGCAACATTTTGAAAATTGCATTTATATCTACATCAATTAAAAACATACTAGTTTAATATGCGCGTAAAAAATGGGCTACAGGAGTCCTCGGGGTCCAATTAAAACAATGTCGAGTTATCAAGATGACATCTGATTACTACGAACTACTACAGACCGTTGTAACGATTGTATATTGTTTTCTGTATTGTACTGGCAACTTTTATGTCATTCTAGGTGACATACATCACGCCGTTCCCCTGGAAAGAACCACCGAGCAATCTCACGCAAATTGATATCAGTTCTAATCTGGAAACGTCTAGCGGTGAGCACTGACAATATTGATGCTGTTAGACAGAGCAGCATAAAAATCAATTACAAATAATCTTCCTTTTTGTGTCCACAGTCGAGGAAATTGAATGTTTAGCACTTTTGGACCTTTACGTCATTTAAACAGAGTTGACTTGTGCCAAGCCTCCATTAAAAAAAAAACTACTATTTTGTCGGCGTGATTCATGTATAGTATACCCATTCCAAATAACAGCTTTCTAGTAGGAAGGGTCACTGAGCTAAGCCGCAGCCGGACAGACGGACAAACGGTCATGACGAAACTATAAGGGTTCCTTGTTGACTACGGAATCCTAAAAAACATAAAATTCAGGCAGTCTTGTTCATGTATTTATGGCGATTTTTTCACTTACTTTTGACAATACCTACGTTAGTTATTTTACAGTTTCAAATAATGCGTAGACCGTCGCCCCCCACTTGTACCCAAATCATCATCATATCAGACGAAAGACGTTTACTTCTGGACATAGCCTCCCCCAAAGAGTGTCACAATGACTGGACCTAAAACATCCGCATCCAGCTGTATCAACATAGTTTTAAATATTTTCCCACTTTATTTTAAACGTATAAACAGTTATTGCCACTCAAAATCGTCTAGAACCAACATTAACTTTTATTTCCAGAACACTTCCAGAACTTGACCATAGACTATCCAGATCGGGACACATTCCTGCAAATGTTGTCGTACACGATGGGACGGCTCGTGGTCACCCACCCGGCAGTGCAAGCCTTCCTGAGGCAGCCTGACCTCAGGTTCGACGTCGTGGTAGCCGAGTGGATCGACTCGGAAATATATTCCAGGTAAGAAGTAAAAGGGACAAATAGGGTCAAGCTGCCTCGTGGGAAGCTAGTCTAAATTGTAAGACATCCAGATGTACTCTATGAGTTATGATTGCAAGGATAAAGTAAGAGTAAAAATAAGAATTTATTTATTTGGCACACAAAACACAGAAAAAAGAAAATACAATCAAAAAGGTTACGCATCATATTACTCCACTGACAAGAGCCAAGCTCTTAAATAAATGATGACGATGATCATATGTGCTAAATGGGAATGGGTAAGTACATACAAGTCTAGATCTTGCTGATACGGTAAGTCCTCTCAATAAAAGATCAAAAAAAAGTATCCTGAACTTTCGGGAACTGAGAAGCAACTTTTGTAGTTCTATAATTTTGCAGTCGACAAGTTACCAACGATGCTTAATACTTATGCCCTGACACAAGAATCACATCATGTATATGTGTTTGTGTATACAAATTTCTATGCATATCCCCTGTGAATAGAAATTTCCGAGCTGTGGTGCATAATGCACTAATTAACTGTGTGTAAATATGTTAGGTCTAAACCTCAGTGCAGCAGTTAAGCAATAAGTAAGAACTTTTTAGTACCCAATTTCAACATTTATTAATACATATACATATACAATCATCACAGAACGACTAGACACGAGAAGAGATGAGACCGGTTCAGTTTCAGTTTATATATACGCCAATGACCTTCGATCTGAATCCCTTAGTATTCTAAGGTTGTAGCTTATTATATTAACAACAACGGCTTGAAGCAATATAGTATCCCATTTTTACTTCAAAGTTCATTGTTTTCGAGATATTTGGCATCAAAGTTGAACAATTTTAGGCCAAATAACTTTAGTGCTAATTAGTTTAAAATGAAAACCCCTAGACACGTTTTTAGAGACGTCATTGACGAAACCAATTATGTAGATTTCGTATATGTTAGATCTTTCACGTCAATAGAGATACGAAATAAGTGTTTTTAATTAGGCTTTAAAAAAAAACATACAAAATTAAGAAGGTATTCATTTCTTTCAAAATCCGGTAGACAAAAATGGAGATAAAAAATTGAAGAACCGATAGCCGTTTGACTTATAATTCTATCTGTAGTGCAAAAGTGGATTCAAAACTTGTCAAAAATGGATGAAAGTGTAAACTTAATGTTGTGTTGTTGTAACATTTTCGTTTTCATACACAGTCAGTCCTCGAGGACTAAGACTATTTTATGTTGCACAGTTTCGCAGGCTACTTCTCGACTCCCCTGATCTGGGCTGTCTCGACGCAGCTACATTGGCAGCCGCTCCGGCTGATGGATGAGGTCCCTAACCCCTCGTACACAGCTGACGTCAACTCTGGATACATACCACCTTTGAACTTCGTTAGGCGGTTGAAGGAACTCAGCGTGCAAGTCCGGAAGCTGTGGATACTGCGGTGGGTATGGGAAGGCGAAGGAGGGAACTAACCGCTTTTTGCTACCCTAAACTTGACAAAATATATAAAAAATCGTGCGCCTCAGTTGTGCTGTATAGAGCGCGAAAAATCGTTCCACAGAAAAATGCAAAATGTGACAAAAAAATGTGTGCATTTAAAGATACACTGTCCAGTTTAGGGTTAAGACATGATATAAAGTGGTTAATTTTTCATGGACTTCTTAACGTGTATTGTGAATATGACATGATACATATTCATCCACGTTAGTTACACCATTAGTTACTCGATCGTAAAGAAATATTGTAAAGTTATAAATATATGACAATGGGTTTCTTATTTGAATACGAGTATGTGTAAGAAAAGGATATCATAACTCACCAATTTATTTACAGACATAATTGCATAGTTACATACGCGATGCAGCATTAAGGTTCATGGTCTTCTCTCTCTCTCACTGAGCATAAGCGTGAGCGAGATGGAAGTGCGTGCTCGGAAGCGCGGATATCATGTTTTGTAATTTAATTTTATTGGCTGTTTAAATAAATAAAAATGTAAACGCTGATTTCCCTCAAATATGATATTGCCGATTTTTAGAAGCAATTTTAATATTTATAGCTTTTGTGTATAATTTGTTACGAATATTTGAAGTGTATTTTTGTGTGTTTTAGACCTATGTTCGTGTTTTTTTTCTATAGAGCGATATTTGCTTAATTATGTTTCGAAGCACTGATTTCCCCGCAGAAAAGCCTCAAGATTACTATTCGTATTTTTTTGAAACCATATTATTATAAACAGACGCATTATATTGTTTCAAAAACTCTGTTCGCTTAACTTCGCTGAACCTACGGCGCCTTAAGCATAATGTTTTAAAAACTCATTCTGCTTAAGCTACGTTAAAGAACGCGTACTAGAAAAGTAAATACTTAACCCCCTTATTCATAAAACTTAAAATACCTCTGCTAAATAAAATGTGCTTTGTCCCTTTCTTACGAACACAAATGTCAAAGTGACAGATAAGGGACAAACGAATTTGAAAGCCATTTTAGTTAAAACAGGCTTGTAGGACGTTTATGAATACGGCCGTAAACTACCAATCTCAAAAATAACACAATAGTACATTGTTTAACGAGGGGCGGAAGTGGAATATTGCGAACAAGAGTCTATAAGAAGCCCGACGCCGATGGCGGAGGGCTTTTGATGACTCGAGTTTGCAATATTCTTACGCCCGTGTTATACACAATGTTTTTCATCACATTTGCGAGGAAACAAATACATTTTAGATGAAATGAATACAAATCGTAATAAAAACTGCAACATGTCAGTCGTCCATTTTGTTGAATTTGACGTGAGGCGCGTATGGCAAAGACCCTTCTCTATACAGCCACGATTTGAAAACACTTAATAACATTTTACATAGACACTAAATGACTACATATTAAATCTGTAAATAATTCAGTTAAACATGTTTAAGTAGTTTTTTGAGTTTAAATTTATTTATAAATACGTTTTCAGACATCGTATTTGATATAAAACCTCTTTGCTTTGTAACTGCCGCATGAGTGAAGGATACAATTTAAGAAAAAAACCATTACGCCCGTGGGCGTAACACAGGCTATTACAGCTCTGTATGTCTGCGCATTATGAAGCCCTTTTCGAGCAAGTGTGATGAAAATAATTTTTAAAATCAGAGTTAATTGTGCATACTTTTATGGCCCGTTAAACTTATTAAAAGAAACAAAATACTGTTCACAAAGTCAATTCAATCAAATTACGTTTCCAATTTCGATGCAGCTGAATAGCGTACCAATATTTTAAACCTCAATCATAATAATAGCTTCGTGATTGTAAAAATATTGTTTACATTAATGTCGATTTTGAAGCACTCTTCATTAGGAATTATCCATGATATGACACATATTACTTACACTTTTATTATAATTCTTATTACAGATCTGAATGTGATGCATACATTTTATGCGTCACATTCGAAACTGTAATATAATTAGTACAGCCAGCGGTAGAGAAACCCCCCGGCACTAAGCTAACATCCATTTGAGTAATTTTTGAACTCTGTCATAAAAGGTAGTTAGTAATTCATATGAGAGTGCGATCAACGAGTTGTATGCCGGCGGAACCACGGGCACAGTTCGTTCTTTAATTAAATTTATTTCATCCTTATTGCACAAAATACAGTAACGTACAAACAAATGTCTAAGTTAAAGCCAAGTGGCATTCTCTACCCTTTGGTTAAACAGGGCATTTAATGGAGGTGCAAAGAAAAATGTTATGTACGATTATTGAAAATAACATTTATACTATAACAACCGAATATAGTGGCCTGTCGAAAATGACAAGTTTATAGCGAGTATTATAGAACATTAGAAACATGAAGGACCCGTGTCTGCCTGCAGTTGTTTATTCAGTTGTGAACTAGCCCGGACGCCGCAACCAATCTCCGACTCCGACCCTTCGAGATCTTTCAGCCGTGCTCGAACTATATACTTTGTTTTCGCATAGCTAAATACGTTACCGTTTCGACAAGGCAACACCCTATGCATCTTATATTGGATTTGTATAAAGGCTTTTTAAATGTATTTACTATAATTTACTTTAAAAACAAAGTTTTAACCGACTTCAATTTAGTACTCCGCCAAGCCACGAAAACAATTCCACATTTATTTTCCAATTTACCACATGAACTGATTTCCGAGAGCAAATGCGTTGATTATTAGAAAAAGAAAGCGAATCGCTGTATGTGGGCCGATAATATTTGAGGACTTCCGTCGATTCCCCAAGATCATCATCACCAAGACTTGGCACGATTTGGCACTTTATTAGTTCCTATTTCAACGGAATCTTATCAGAACCTGTGATATACTTTTGTAATTTTAAGTACATAATTGAGGAATTCCATAAGTCATCTGTGGTCTTCATAATCAATTCCACTCCACCATATTTACGATTTTCGGGTGTAAATACACGACTTATAGAAATTACCAAAATCACTACACGCGTGCCTAATATAATTGAGGAGTCCCCTCAATTCCTCATAGATCCCATCATCCAACTGAATTTTTGAAAAAAATGGGACCCACCTGGAAGCATAATACTTACAAACAAAAAAAAAATCGAATTGGCTCATCAATGACGGAGTTCTGAGACTTCTGAGGTAACAAACATTAAAAAAAATAAAAAAGTTAAAATACAACCGAATTGAGAACCTCCTCCTCTTTTTTGAAGTCGGTTAAAAATGATACAACCCTATGCATCTAATATTGGATTTGTTTAAAGGCTTTTTAAATGTATTTACTAAAATGATAAACTCTTAATCTCAGCGATGTCGCGAATATTACAATAATGTATACATGTGAATCTGAATACCTTTTTATGCCCGTGTTTTTTCGGGTAAGAATAACACCACCGCCTTTTTTTCCGCGGTTGCCGTCAGAATCGCCTACGAGAATAGAATTGATGTGTGTTGTGGGTTATCGACTTGCAACCGATAGGTAATTGTAATTATTTTCTGCTATTTTTGAACATTCTAGGTATTGCTCGAAATGGTACCGTGGAAGGGTTGAACGGTCAATTGTTATATTTTTATATTATATAATCTAAGCATAAGTATAGCGTAGAGATTCTTATATTCCTCGTGGGTAGACATATACTTTTTTCATATTTTTCAGGCACAAAATCTATCCTCTAGAACTAGAAATCTACGACACTATCTTCAAATCCGCTGCGATGACGACAGGTCGAGACCTGCTACCTTACACCGATATAGCGAACAACTACTCTATGATGTTGGCGACTACACATCCTTCTGTCGCCACGCCATGGCGGGTGCCTCCGAGTGTGAAGGAGATAGCTGGATATCACATCAAATTGCCAGTTGATGATTTGGATGCGGTGAGTTGAGTTATAGCTCGTGTGTGTCCCTAAGTATTCAGAACGGTACCTAAGTATTTGGGTTCTGATAAAATCGTTTATTTTTTGTCATATAAGGACTTGTTAGAGAAATGAGAAATATATCCCGAACCCTATTCTAAATGTATGTATGTGTGTGTATGTATGTCTGGGTTTCTATCACGACAATAATACAATAGTCTAGGCTTTGACTGGGCAGTAACGGTCCACCATTTAAATATTTAATTTAAATACAAAATTTAGAACAATGCGTGATAAATTCATCGATTCAAGCAGGATTTCCACCTCTGACTTTTCGCTCTTAATCAACTGAGATACCAAAGCCTTAAACGATCCGATGAGGTTTTCTATTTCATTAGCAGACGCTATTGCTTAGCACAACTTTAGATGAAATATAAATTTATTCTAGAGCTAAGCTTCATGGACCCTTTTACATCTACGACATTAATTTAACTTCCAAATACCATTTTGTTTTTGCGGGTTCCCTTTATCTGGCATAATATCGATTGTCCGAAATACACTCCGCATAACAGTTATCGCAGAAACATTTTTAGCCGAATGATACTTTAGCATAATCATATACTTATCATATAGTTATGCGAAATGTCTGTATGCAATGAAATTTATGCGAAAAGTAATTCTGCGAAATGATGATTCTGCCAAGGGCTGTTATGCAAAATCAAATTATGACAATCAATTTTATGCAACACATTAGTAACCCTGTTTTTGCATCCGTCACCATTTGTGGGATCAGCTAATCATAATCAACTCGAATCTAAATGTATTTTCAATTTCAAACCCTTCAGATAGAATGAGACAAGACAGAGAGAATTATATATCAAACAGCTATCGGTTCTTCAATCTTTTATCTCCATTTTGGTCCACCGGATTTTGAAACAAACGAATACTTAATTTTGTATGATTTTTTTAAACATTGTCTAAAAAAACACTTATTTCGTATCTCTATTGACGGGTTTTCATTTTAAACCAATTATCACAAAAGTTATGCCCACAAAACCAGTTTTCTGGCCTAAAATTGTCCAACTTTGATGCCAATTATCTCGAAAACAATGAACTTTGAAGTAAATATGGGATACTATATTGCTTAAAGCCGTTGTTGTTAATATAATAAGCTACAAAAAACATTAGAAAGGGGTTTGCGCGTTTACCGCAAAAAAGTTAAAGTTCGACGTGTCACCTTGTTTTTAGAGCACTCCCCTGATTGCCGCAGCCAGTATCGGAATCCTTGGCGTCGACATTTCGAGTGAAGTCCAGTTCCGCGGCCATTTAGAGGGTAAGGCCAAATTAGCCTCAAAAAAGCTCGGTGTGCTCAATAGATCGAGACAGTATTTCACACCGACCCACCGCCTGCAGCTTTATAAGTCGCAGGTCCGCCCACACATGGAATACTGTTCTCATCTATGGGCAGGGGCACCCCAATACCAGCTTCTCCCTCTGGATCGCATCCAACGACGAGCAACTCGAATTGTCGACAGCGAGCATATTTCGGATCGGCTTGACCCCTTGGCGCTGCGTAGAGAAGTGGCCTCTCTCTGCATTTTCTATCGCATGTATAACGGGGAGTGCTCCGAGGAATTGTTCGGATTAATCCCTGCCGCCTCTTTTCGCCATCGTCCAACGCGACAACATTACCATCCTCACCACTTAGATGGTTGGCAGTCCTCAACTGTGCGCTTCTCCAGAAACTTCCTGCCTCGCACAGCTAAACTGTGGAATGGATTGTCGCCTGCGGTATTTCCGGACCGATACGACCTTCAAACCTTCAAGAAAAGAGCGTACTCCCATCTTAAAGGCCGGCAACGCACTCACAACACCTCTGGTGTTGCAGGTGTCCATGGGCGGCGGTAATCGCTTACCATCAGGTGATCCGTCTGCTCGTTTGCCTCCTATATCATAAAAAAAAAAAAAAAGAAAACTAAGGGATTCAGATCGAAGGTCATTGGCGTAAATGGCGTATGGGAGCCCCTCTAGAAGAGCAGGGGACCGATTTTTGACTTTCGAGCGCTCGACTCTTTCACTCGAAAACTGACAAAAATTATGAAATGATATTTTGAAATAGCGATAGAAAATTGAAAAACGAGAGGTAATCACCACTCGTATTCAATTCTATTGGTAGAAAGAAAGTAAGTACCTGCCATTTTTGACACTACAAACGTATTTACTTTTATTTGATTATCGAGCGCTCGAAAGTCAAAAATCGGTCCCCTGGCTCGTGAAAAATGTCGGTATTACGGTTTTCAGAATTTACAATCTCTAATGGATGCATCACCACAAGGCGTTATTTACTTCAGCTTTGGAACCACCAACTCTGGAAAAGACATGGAAGATACAATATGCAGGGATATTGCGGAGCTGTTTAGAAGTATAAATCAAACAGTTTTATGGAAAATGGATGTACCCTTGGAAAATCTTCCCAATAATGTACACTTGATGGAATGGGCTCCTCAAACTAGTATATTAAGTTAGTATCGTTGACAATTTCTATTGATTTCATCTCAGATTGCCACGATTTCCTGACAATTTTGCATTTTCAGATCATCCGAATACAAAAGTTTTCATAACGCACGGTGGTCTTCTATCCCTCATAGAAGCGATACATTTTGGGGTACCCATGATAACGGTGCCGCATGGTGGTGACCAATTTAATAATGCAGCAGTTGCAGTGCAGAAAGGGATAGCTATAAGACTGAAGAACGGTCCCGGCCTCCCATCAGAATTGAGGGATGCGTTGAAGGCCATGTTTACTGATTGGAAGTAAGTTATTTTCAGAATTGCTATCACTTCCATTATCATAACTGTAGGTGAGTTTGCATAATTTAAACATGCCAAAAGTCTCAAAGAGTTTACGCCCGATTTAAGGATAGGTATAAGACGCGGACTGCCAGGCTAGTCACCTAGTATTTCTATATTCGCGACTATGGAAATGCTGTGTGCGTCAGGACATAAACACTCCTAAGTAAATGCCCGCTTGCCATATGTTGGCATTTGTGTATGTTCTGATCCGGGCCTTGCACTGCGGATCACCCCACTACTCAACGGACCACCATGTCCTCATGACGATCAAATTAACCGTAACATATCGTCGAATATAGAGAGAATTTCACATTTTGTAATTTCAGATACCAGGATAGTATGAAACGAGTATCCCGCACGTACCATCATCGACCAGTCGCTCCCAGCCAGGAACTGGTGCACTGGGTCGAGCACGTGGTTGCTACTCATGGGGCCACATACCTTCGATCTCCTGCGCTCCTAGTACCGTCGTACCAGAAGGCGTACCTTGATCTAGCTGCTTTAATTATATTTATTATTACTGTGATAGTTCTACTGCTTTACTTCAGTATTCGTTGGTGTGTAAGAAGAATGAAGCAGAAATGTGTAGAATGTAAAAAATAAACATACAAAATATAAAAATACTGCTGAAATATTTAGGAAAAATCATATGGTTTATTGTATATTGAGAATTTATAATCTGCATCTAAGCTATATTTAATTCAAAGTAGACAGTAAAAGATCAATTAGTATATACGTAAAACTAGAGCACATGTAAAACGTGGTTTCAAAATGGGCACCCTAACAAAGACCATCTCCAAACTAAAATCTCTCCTAAAACCTTAAGGTATGTGTCACACAAAAAATAGCGATAGATAACACTTTTTGCAAATACTTTAGATATCCTTACTATTGTTGTATGTGTACTGTGTAGTTTTTAATGAATATTATATAGTCAGTCACAATAACTTGAAAAAAGCATATTTCATTTCGAAGTGTCTATTTGATCTAAATAGTTCTATTAAAAAATAAATCGGCTGAACGCGTGTCGGGCCACGCGCAGTGTAGGGTAGGGTAACGACAGGTAACTGTCTGTATTCGTTACATCGACACGCGCCAAGTAAATGGTGCGGTTGCGTCGGCCGAATTTGTACGAAAGTTTGCCTTTTCAAGTAGGTACATTTTAAGTTGGTCGACTATTACTCGGTAGCTAGTAATCTCTACTTAGCCGTGATAGTTTTCCTTTAAAATTCATGTACTACTGCCACAATTTTTTTCACATTCCCAGTAGCAGCCATTTAGCCGGCAGGGGGTGGAGACACATTCACTAACAAAAATTTGAGATTTCGTGTGAACAAATGGACGACTAAGTTGAAAAAAAGTTTTCAAAAACTCATAATATTTTTGAACAAGCTATCCACTGATACCCCACAACCATGGGTTTAACGAGTAATAAAAATTACCCTTTCCAAATTTTATTATGCTATTTTGTCGGCGTGATTGATTGGACGGACATGCCGAAACGATAAGGGTTCCTTGTTGACTACGGAACTGTTCATCATATTGTAATCATGTCATTCATGCGTGTCCGTCGCCATCAGATGATTCAAATAAATTCTCTTTCTCTCTTTTTAAGCGTTGATGTGAGCCAACTGCCTTCCTAAGAGGACACTGGTCGGCCACAGAGTACAAAGTATTTATTTCGTATACTTACTTATATCGTACCGGATTCTAAAATAAAAGAACTGCTCTGCACAAAAAAACAGTCACATCTATTACTTTAAAATACTAGTAACTATAGTCATAGTCATACTCTTTTATTTACCTAACTCATGTTAATTGGTTACAATGTAGAAGGCGGATATAATTTGACAATACATTCATATATAAATAGTATGCTCTTTAATTATCTCCGGTTGTGTGACAATCTTTTGCTCGGTCGATTTCAATCTTCGCTTCTAAACGGTAGCGTGCTTTTGCATTTCAAATTAGGAACAAACGTTCGCTACGTTGTTTTGGGACGCCCCTAGTTTCCTAGTAAGGTTAGAAGGGAAATTGTTTTTCACATTCATATGGGTTTTCACGTGTGTAATACAGATAAAGTGAGAAAAGATTTTCCATGTCAGTATTTAATTTATGACATTGGCATGATTGAATTTCTACTGGTTTGTGGGAAAGATTATTCTTTGCTGTGTTGCTCACAGCGGGTATTTTAGGTCACCGCATTGACAGCGAGAAAGCATGCAAATTCTATTTTACCTATTAACAGTTATTCGCGAAATGCAAATATAACCCGCATACCAAAAGTTAACATACAAACATGCACATAATTAAATGTGCTAAAACATGCCCAGGGGTCGTTTATACACAATGCCCAGCCTAGTCAGATATTTTTAAGAAGAATATTTAAGGACCTAACTTCTCATTATCTTTAATTTAGCTAACTTTGTCTATACAAAAACTTAACGGCACGTGGAAAAAAACCGGCCAAGTGCATGCCGGGCCACGCGCAGTGTAGGGTTCCGTAGTTGCCTGTCTGTATTTGTTACATCGACACGCGCCAAGTAAAAAGTGCGCTTGCGTCGGCCGAATTTGTACGAAAGTTGGCCTTTTCAAGTACATTTTAGTTGGTCAACTATTACTCGGTCGAGTCGGTAGCTAGTAATGTCTATACTTAGCCGTGATAGTTTTCCTTTTAAATTCATTATATTTACTCGTACTACTGCCACGATTTTTTTCACATTCCCAGTAGTAGCCATTTAGCCGGCAGGGGATGGGGACACATGACTAAAAAAAATCGGGCTTTAAAGCCCAATATCACACAAACGGACCGCTAAGTTGAAAAATGGTTTTAAAAACTGAATATTTTTGAACAAGCTATCCAACGATACCCATGGGTTTAACGAGAAAAAAAATTACATCCCCACTTTACGTGTAAGAGAGGTACCCTAAAAAAAAATGGTTTATTACAGTTTTCTAGTTGTAAGGGTTACTGAGCTAATACGAAGACGGACAGACGGACATACGGACGGACATGGTGAAACTATAAGGGTTGACTACGGACCCTAAAAATAGCGAATCTGATGATTTATGGTTGAAATAATTCTAGAACTATCAATAAACGTAATCGGACAAGTATAAAATATTCTCGAGAAGCTCCCATATAAAGGAAACTTGATTTTGAATTAAGTACTCCTAATTTATTTTGCCGACTGTACCTACACTATTTCCCAGACGTATGGTTAGATGGCAATTGGGATTAGTTTAAAGAACGTATGTAACATTAAGACATGTCTCTAATCTGCCTTGATTAATGAAAGATAATTCTATATTACTATAGACATGGCACCAGTTGAATTGATAAGGTATGTTGTACGATTGATGAAGGGCTTTTTACTCGCTGTTTTTCGAGTGTAGATACCTATGTGTATTTCTTTGGCACGCTCTGCAGCTTAAATGGCTTGATGGTTTTTTTATATGTGAGGTATCTTAAGATTCCTTTTAGTCGTGGCGGTGATAATATTAGTAAAAAATCTGTTAGACTATGAAATAAATCATTTGTTTATTACCAACGCTCTCTTATTTGTGTATTGTGGTTGTGGCACATAATTGTTATGCAAGAACACTTTTCATGACTTATCTTTAGTAGTATTATACGATATTACGAGAAAAAAACTTATGGGAATAAAAGGGTCCATTCATAAATTCTAAACACTCAGTTTATAGACCCGAACCGAAGCTATTTACCATCCTCCTAGCGTTTTTCCCGGTAGTGCTCTAAACGGGCCCGGGGCCCGCTTTGGCACCGTATCCGAAAATTTGGCGTAGGCACTAGTCTTACGAATGCCACTGCCATCTGCACTTCCAACCCAGAGGGAAAACTAGACCTTATTGGGATTAGACCGGTTTCCTCACGATGTTTTCCTTCACCGAAAAGCCACTCTTAACACATTTACTGCCAAGAATCGCTACGTGCTACGCTCGTAGCCGATCCTCTGGTTTTCCTCGTATGTAGCGGAAAGCGACTACGGCGGCGGTCTGACGCATATGTGTCGTCATAGGCCCTGAATGGCTTAAATATCAAATAATATTTCGCACGTATTTTTTTTTTAAACCCAGCGGTAGTTCAATAGTGGTGTTCAATTCCACTGCCTTCAGATTGAAAATCGAGTGCCTTATATAAGTGGCTCTCAATCGACATAATGAACCATAAGCAAATTATTTAAAAAACGTAATGAACATTTCACAACACTTGTAAGAATCTGGAAGCTTTTATGGAAGCCAATATCAGCCAAAAGATACCACAATATTGGAAACGGAAGATCAGAAACTGTCAGTTGCCATATATTATATCCATCTATCAGAGATGGGCGCGTGAACATTTTCGATGAGCAACCCGGAGCAAAAAATTAGGAAAGAGTGGGCTTTTCTAAAAATAAAGTTTAGGCAAGCCGATAGGAATGGGCTTGTATGGGCGCTCTGCCACTGCTATCCTTACTAATATTATAAATGCGAAAGTGCGTGTGTTTGTATGTTTGTCCTTCTTTCACGTCGCAACGGAGCGTCATATTGATGTGATTTTTTGTATGGAGATACTTTAGAAGCTGGAGAGTGACATAGGCTACTTTTTCCAGCGGGAAAACATCTAATTTCCACGGGAAAATTCAATATGTTACATTTTCCTATAACCACGCGGGCGAAGCCGCGGGCATCAGCTAGTATTATATGTTTTTATGAGGTTCCTGAGACCTCATAAAAATACATACTTATACAATCTTATTTGAACCAAGCCGTTCGGAGTTCGGAGGAAGTTTATTGGTATACGTACAAATCAAAAGTTTTTTTTTGAAGTGAAAACTTCTTAAGCGGCACTGTGCATTTTTTGTGATGGGGAAAATGATGTCACGTGACCGTGAGATTCGAGAGATTGAAAATTCGTAAGACGGACACCTGACCTGATCGAAAAATGTTACAATGTCATTGAGTTTTCACTTCTGCCGGCACTCCCGGAGAACCCGGTCTTTTTTAAACAGCTACAATGATACACAATATTTCGTACGAATAAACACATGATTATGTCAATCCATATCCATACTAATATTACAAATGCGAAAGTGTATGCGTGTGTTTGTTTGTTTGTTTGTCCGTATTTCACGGCAAAACGGAGCGACGAATTGACGTGATTTTTTAAGTAGAGATAGTTGAAGGGATGTAGAGTAACATAGGATAGTTTTTATCCCCATAATCATCCCCTAAGGGGGTGAAATGGGGGGGTAAAAGTTTGTATGGAGCTGCGATATAAACGAGTTCCACGCGGACGGAGTCGCGGGCAGAAGCTAGTTGTTATATAATTAAACAGTCCCAATTACTAGTTTCATTAATTCATTAAAACTATACAAGTCTTTCATTAGTAGGTAACCATGCATGCTTCCAGCTTACTATTAAAAGATTGAAGAGATGGTGCATCAATTATACTGTCGGGAGGCGGTTGACAACAACATGTTTCATGAAAATCTGTTTAGCCGTTTTTGAGATATTAGACTTTGAAATGCAAATGCCGCCGGTTGTATATTGAACGGCCCGTAACTTACACCGACTTCTCTGACCTGGCCGAGTTTGTGAGTAAGTGTAACCAGGCGGTCCCGATGCGCATTGCTTCAACGAGACAAAATATAACTACAACTTAGAAAAGTTGAACAACCCCCGACACTTGCATTTCAAAGTCTAATATCTCAAAAACGGCTTAACAGATTTTCATGAAACATGGCTAAGAACACTCGGGATAAAATTATCTATGGCAAAAAAAAACCGCATTCAAATCGGTCCATCCGTTTGGGAGCTACGATACCACAGACAGATACACAGATACGTTAAACTTATAACACCCCTCTCTTTGAGTCCGGGGTTAAAAAAAAAGTCTATTCCTTTTATTTTTGATTTACATTTGTGTGAACTATTATTTTCTTTGTATACGAACCTAGGGGAGCTTTATAAATTGCTATACATATAAATACCGACGTGACTAATGTGTTTAAAAAGCTTGCAAAAATAATCATAGGAACTAAGTCGTCCTCCACCACGAAACACATAAGTTATAATCTTCATCTGTTTACTCGGAATAGTCCAAAACCATACAACTTGACCAATGGGACTTTCCCATTTTGTATTCTGTCACAGCGCCTAAAGTCAACGCAGTTAGCTAGCGGCTCAGCTGTTTGAATACCGCTCTTTGAGTTTGAACATGGCGCCATTTTGACTCAGTGAATTTATATAGAAGTCTTTGTTCACTCAATGAGTCACAACAAGGCCTACGAGGTGAAACAAAAACATGACAATCGCATACGGTTTAATGTAAGGGCCTGTAAACATATTGATTAGAAAAAGCATTATTACCATATGAACAGGGGTGCAGTGGTTGTAGGCGCTGTTTCTTGTTGGAATCGAAGTGATTAAAAGACCGGCACGGCGTATTCAGTATGAGAGTTGTATTTTAACCCTTAAATGCATAATGATGTATATATGCATCGTATATTGTATATGTTTTAATAAAAACTATGATTTTTTTCTTTATTTTTCCCTCAATCTATACAACATGACACATCTATTTCAATTTATTAAAAAGTTATACAAAAAATCATGCATTTAAGGGTTAAAAAGCACACGGTAAGTTACATGGCCGTTTTCAGAGAGCCACAAATACATTGATGAGGTACCTACGAACATCATATTGCGGAATTTCATTGAACTGCGAATTAAATCGTTTCGAGTACGTTGGCACTCTCATCACAAACCTCATCTACGTACGTTTCTGGTCAGGCTTTATGTTGCAAAGCAATAATTGAATTTACGATAGCACATTGACCTACATTTTTCACGTATGTACAGTCAGCGTCATATAGTTAGTAGCAGCCAAGATAGCCTAATATTTCGGTACACGTCTTTATTATTGTAAGAATAACGGTGTGTTACGAAATGTTTGGCTACTCTGGCCGCTACTAACTAACTATATAACGCTTACTCAAATCAAATCAAATCAAGGTATTTTATTTCAAATTGACTCATAGAGTGCTTGAGAAACGTCACAAATAATATATGTATACTCAACGCAACAAAAGAAAGTTAAAATTGACTCCACGGAAATGTTTAAATAAACATTAAAATGTTATAGCTGACACACATACAAAATTTATAGAACACAATTCACATCAAAATGGATTATGTCAAATACATAAAATATCACTTAAAAATAATAAAAAATAAAAAGTAGAATAAATTGGCTTAAAAGAAGTTAATGTCTTCCACAAATTATTAAAACACTATAATATGCCTTACATACTAAGCGGTTTTTACAATTTTCTTTTTAGTGAGCGATAGAATCAAAATATCTTTAGGGATTTTATTGCATTTCCCATAAAAGACGAGGAGATGGAACCGAGCCGAGCAAGTTTGTCCTTACCTCTTGTATTAAAAGAGTGTATAAAGATTATGTTATTAACTACGACAACATGCCCACCCACCGAGTACTCGACGCCTTCTTCTTAATTCATAGCAATGGAGACAAACATCGGGCTGTCAATATCTACAGTATTCTACAGTATTTGAAAATAGTGAAAATACATTGATTTTTCATTAGCAACAGATAAACATTGCGAAAATACCAGGAAAGTATCAATCTTTTATTTATGTTTGCTATTTTATGATTCTTAACCCTTCGTATGTCTTAGCACTGATCAGTGCTATTGAAAATTAACTGTATGACAGAAACGTAAAATATATAATCCTTCAGCAATGTCAGCGTCAAAGCATCCGACGGGTTAAAAACTAACAATAAGGTCGTTGTTTGTGACGTCACAAGCAAGTAATCCTTACAAATTCCATACTAACGGAGCGTTTTTGACGTTTCATGAAGCTGATTTGACTTTTGTCAAATACTGAATTATTGGAATTAAGACGCTGTCAACACCAAAATGCCGTTGAGGATTTTGGACAGCGCGCACACTGTTTATTTGCATCGCAGTAAACGAGAGCGAGTGTTACTGGCCCGGTTTTTGAAGATAATATTACAATTACATAAATATTGAAAGAAAAAAAGGGGTGGATTATTTGTGAAATATGACTCGTTAGCGGTTTAGGTATGAATATGTTGACTTCATGTTTTTAATTGCAGACCCATACGTCAAAAAAATAAAGACATAGAACCGTTTAATGTGATTTTAAGACCAATCTTTGCAATTATTTTGTATCGAGCCGATTTCGTCCAATTATGTATGGAGCCCGTCCACGGTCTCTGAAATATGGTGAATATTAACATTTATTTTATTTGATGTGCTAGAACAAATAGTTTTTATGAAAAAACTGCTTAAATAACATCAATTTCTCCAAATTGGGTCTTGCCAGCCTCTTAAGACCCTACATGTTATTGTATTGTTTCTCTTTTGAACTGCTTTGTTTAAGTGAGGTGTGCAATAAAGAGTATTTGTATTGTATTGTATTGTAAGAGTCCCCATGAAGCTCGACACAAGTCCGCTCCCCATACAAACGTACTTTGGCTCTCATTTTAAAACAGCGTGCATTAAACTTTGAATACACAATGGGATCGGCCATATCTAGGTTGGACACTAGTTTCTGGTGCTAGAAATTAAAACAGAAAAAAAATAGTGAGAAAAGAAGTTTAGTATGAAAATGAGAACCAAACTACGTATAGAGAGTAGAGCTTCCTGGGCACTCGAGTTCATAAAAATATGTACACTAGCTTCTGCCCGCGACTCCGTCCGCGTGGAACTCGTTTATATCGTAACTCCATACAAACTTTCACCCCCCATTTTAGGGAAGTGGGGGGTTAGAAAGAGACAAAAAGTAGCCTTTGCCACTCTCCATCCCTTCAACTATCTCCACTTAAAAAATCACGTAAATTCGTCGTTCCGTTTTGCCGTGAAAGACGGACAAACAAACAAACAAACACACACACTTTCGCATTTATAATATTAGCATGGATATGGATATGGATGGATATGGATTCCCAATGGTAGAAAAATATCTGAGCAACCTTATATTATTATGCCCTTAACAATAAAGTCGTGTTAACATATTTTACGTCACACCGGGCCATAATGTGAGTTTTACCACACGCTGCGCGTACGGCAAAACTCGCATTGTGGCCAGGTGAAGACGTAAAATTGTGTACTCACCACGGGCAGTAAAAAAGGAAGCCCTCTATCGCATATTTACAACCCTCGCCTGCGGCTCGGGTCACACATACCTGCGATTTCGGGCTTTCTTTCTTTCACAGCCCTTGGTAAGTAATGTACTATTTCATCACACTTGCTCGAAAAGGGCTTGATAATGCGCAGACATACAGAGCTGTAATAGCCTGTGTTACGCCCACGGGCGTAATGGTTTTTTTCTTAAATTGTATCTGTCACTCATGCGGCAGTTACAAAGCAAAGAAGTTTTATATCAAATACGATGTCTGAAAACGTATTTATAAATAAATTTAAACTTAAAAAACTACTTAAACATGTTTAACTGAATTATTTACATTTTTAATATGTAGTTATTTAGTGTCCATGTAATTTTTTTTTAAGTGTTTTCAAATCGTGGCTGTATACCGAAGGGTCTTTGCCATACGCGCCTCACGTCAAATTCAACAAAATGGACGACTGA
Source organism: Epinotia ramella (assembly GCA_947578815.1). Classification (NCBI taxonomy): domain Eukaryota; kingdom Metazoa; phylum Arthropoda; class Insecta; order Lepidoptera; family Tortricidae; genus Epinotia; species Epinotia ramella. The sequence goes on along the minus strand of OX388201.1, from coordinate 7,957,037 downwards.
CATGTTGCAGTTTTTATTACGATTTGTATTAATTTAATCTAAAGTGTATTTGTTTACTCGCAAATGTGATGAAAAACATTGTGTATAACACGGGCGTAAGAATATTGCAAACTCGAGTCATCAAAAGCCCTCCGCCATCGGCGTCGGGCTTCTGATAGACTCTTGTTCGCAATATTCGACTTGCGCCCCTCGTTAAACAATGTACTATTAATCACTTTGTCCATGCACGTGACAAACCCGTCCTAAAAATGTTTCTACAACATTTCGACTCCCCTAAAAGTAGTACGTACAATATATATTGTCAATTGTCCTCGCACATCCAATCCGCGGCTGACGTTGTCGCTCCTAAGCGGATACCGGCGTGAAATATTATTACACGAAGTTATATATTCCCAGTCGAAACGGAAGATGACTTCAATTTCCGTATCGGAATAGGTTTATACATGAAATTGGCTTCGTACAAACTTTATGTTCTTGTTGTACTGATTTTGTAATTTGACATGGCATACCTACATGTAAACTTCGTGGTTATAATAAACGTTACGTTCTGTCAAGTATTAGGTGCTATGCAGGACGATAATGAAGAGAACAGGGTAATCGCGTAAATTTTCGAATGCGCGTTGCGGACATATCAACTGTATTTATTTGAAAGTTAAAGGTTTGCAAAACTGTCATCCTTCCGTATGTCCGGATGTCCAGCTGTGCTCTTCTACAGGCCGCAGTTCGAACCGATTTTTACACGCGCATTGCCGCGGCCGCAGTGTGTTGTACTAGGCGTGTTTTGTATACAGGGTGTACCAAAAATAGGGTGTGAACCGATAAAGGGCATAACAGGTTCACACCCCATTTTTGGTACACTCTGTATAAACTGATATTCTTGCATACAATGGTAAAATCTGCGGCCCCGCGCTACGCGACACGGGGACGGGGCGCGGTGCAGTGGGTTTATCGCCTCACAGTTAGATTGTATTTTTTTTGTGACGTCATTCTAACCAGTTTTTGGAGAGGAACAATTGTTTGTATGGGAGCAACTACAATTAAAGAACATAAATACCTAAAAATTTGAGACAAAGATTCACCTCGCTGGCGGCAACGCAAAACGCTTCATACTGTGTGTCTATACAAGTATGACGTCACATTTGTACATAGTTGTCATACAATTTTGTTTCTAGAAAAGCGTAAGGATTCTATTGGTAGCTTTTAATTTACTCTTGGACAATAAAAAAAAATGCATATTTTTTCTAAACTTTCAAGGTTCCTTTCTTTTTATGATTTTAATTATATTTTTATAATTTATACTTAATTACGATAATTTGATGATTTGCTATCCATTTAGCATCACTACGTTATCAATTTGAACTTAAGGCATCATGCCTATTGTCATCCGTTTCGTGAGAACTAGGAAAAAAAATAAGATTGCGTTTATCAGAAATCACAATGTTTCAAGATATTTATAGTTGTTATGTTTTACGCACGGTTCATCATCTTACATTTAGCAGTTAGGATGCATAAGTTCCTGCGATAAGTTTCGTTCGTAAAATGCTATTCGCAAAAATGCTCTTTTCACACACCGCCCGTTTCGCTAAACCCACTCCGTTATCTCACTCTATAGATACATGGAGATGTTTTCGGGGTAAAAGTTTTACTAAAAGACTTTTGCAAACGACACATTACAGAATAACATGCAAAAGGATATTTTTTTTGCGAAATTAACGTATTTATTTTTATGTAGAATTCTTCATTTGCCCGTGATTTGCCCTAACTTAATCAGTGTGAGCTCTCATCAAGATGATTGGAGCAACTAAACTGATCCTGGCTGAATTCCTAGGGATTGGCACAATGGTCACGGAGCGAGTGTTGGAAGCAAAGAGCGCTAATTAAATAGCAACGACATGACAGCTGGGGGCGACGGCGCCGGGAGCTAACACTTTATTATTCTGGATTAAACCTTTTTCACTTGTTTTGATTAACTGCCAGTGCACTGTTTTAAATAGAAACTGGGTGCGTATGACGACTTAAAAACCTAGAAAGGTCGGTATTGAGATAGCAACGCACCCCGTGTCATGTATACAGGGTGAAATATTATTCACCGTTCAAATTTTGGAAGGTGATTCGGTGGATAATCTCGATCAAAATTGATCAAATAAGTTGTATCCAAATCGCGAAAAAAAAACCAGCTGTTCCATACATCGTTTGGCGGCTGAGCTCACACCGTTTGTATCGAACAGCTGGGTTTTTTTGCGATTTGGATACAACTTATTTGATCAATTTTGATCGAGAAGATCCACCGAATCACCTCCCAAAATTTGAACGGTGAATAATATTTCACCCTGTATATATGTAGGTACCTTCTGCTACTTTCCGTATTAGTTTAATCTCAGACTGTGAGTGTAAATCAGCAGACTGGCCACAGTAAGCTTTGATGGCAAACTACTGACGACCGGTTAGCCAAGTGGGTAGTGACGCTGCCGACGAAGCTGAAGAACCTGGGTTCGAATCCCGGTAAGGACAAATATTTGTGTGATGAGCATGAATATTTGTTTCCGAGTCTTGGATGTTTTCTATGTATTTAAGTATTTTCTATCTGTTAAATATATCGTTGTCTAGTACCCATAACACTAGCCTTATTGAGCTTACTATGGGACTAGGTCGATTTGTGTAAGATTGTCCTCTAATATTTATTTATTATTATTATTTATTACTCGCATACAACCCTCTGCCCAGATACCTTGGCGTTACGCGCGAGAAGGTCGATGATCAGCTACGGAGACTATGCGCTGCATTTTCGGCACCATACGGTCGACCCCAACACATTGGCTACCAACTTTGAGCCATATTCCGCCACCTCATCTTAGGAGACAGCAAGCCCTGCTAAACAAAATCGCTGTAAATCCCAAGTTACCTGTCTATCACGAGTTTTCTGCCCGGCCCGACAACGTCTGAAATCACGAAATCCGCGCTACGGCAAAGGAATTGATGGAACACAACTTTAAAATCCAGGATAAGTAAATGGAAGGAGTGGTTTGCAAATTTGCCTAAGGTCACCCTTGCTAATTGTGATCCCACCCAAAAACCTGAGAGTTTTTCGGCTCCGAGACGAGAGTGGTGCCAACTAAACAGACTTCGCACTGAACACGGTTGATGTGGCGAATTCATGTTTAGATGTGGGTGGCGTCTCATCTCCGAAGTGTGACTGTGGGGCACCTATACAGTCAACCTTCACATTATCAACGAGTGCCCAAAAAGGAAGTAGGTACACTGGAGATCCTCTGGACTTATTATCATTAAGTGGAAACGCAGCCCAATGGGTGAAGAACTTCGATATTAATTTGTAAACATGTAGACACGCTGACTAATAAATATTGCCAAATAAAAGTGTAATCTCGGTTGTATTCTAAAGTAACCCAGATCGGTCGGTGGATTGGCTCGGTAGATCTATTTTATCGCAAGAATTGACGTAGCCACTTCTTATTCACATAGTAGCCATATCATAACTTGCCTACCAGAAGTTCTCAAGATGCCCGAAGACCTTGACTGCGGTTGAGATAACAGCCGGGATCGACGATTTAAAGTACGTTAGCCCAGTTAGTATCAGACCCGCCTCGGTCGTCCTTGCTTTTATCGCAATTGCAACTGATGGAAATGTGAGGGTGCTACCAGACCTTGAGCCTTCAAGTGCTCGTTTGACTAACAGCGAGATATGTAAAATACTCTACCTACGAGAATCGTGAAGCCTATCTGCATTTCAGTGCAGATCTAGATAACTATTCAGGCAGTCAATCTGAGATGTTTTTTCACATTCACATGTTTAGCACATAAATACGTGTCTAAGTTCCATGCTTGTCTAAGCGTGTCAGAACGAGTGCTCAAAACACATTGAAAGTCACTTATATTAAGCGCTCTACTAACGGGTCTGGTAAGGATCGTGCAGGTCAAGGTCATTCAAGGTCTATCGTCCTAAACGTAAGCTTGATGAATTCAAGTCGGACAAACCGCGTCCGACATTCCGACAGAATCATAGACATATGCTTGAATGAATTATGTATTTGGGTTGTCTATGATTCTGTTGGTGGTGGTACCTACATCTGACAAGCGTACACACACTTGCACAAAATTGTACGATCTAGCAACTTGACCTGTAGGATTTATCGGATCTCTGCCCGTAGAAGCTCAGCTCCCGTGCTAGTCAGTTGTGTGCAAGTTGGAGCAAGTTGCAGACGGAAATATGCTTGCTTGAACACGTCGCCCGATTCAGCTCACAAATCGATCGTGAACTGGATAACTGGGTTCAATTAAACGTGTACAGTACTAAAGACATAAGTAGGCATTCGGTATAATGAGGTATTTAAACTACAAGGTACTAAGGGAAAATAATTCATTGATCCAAATCTATGTAATTGGTACCAGGCGCTGCGTGTAATACAGAGTTATTATACTTAAGAGGACTGTGAACCTGTAAATTTTCATACAAAAAGCGATAACGTCTTTCACCCCGTAAACATAGTTCGATTTTTATAATTTTTGGATATGTTGTAGATATACCTAATAAAAAACTAGGTCAGTAGTCAGTACGTTTTGATTTTTAAGAAATATTGCTTACGTTCAAAGTTATTAGCATCTAAAAATCTATATTTTTGACTTAAAAACTTTGTCTATCGTTTTTGTTTTAATTAATCTAAACTGTTTTACTAAAAAAGGAAAACGTTCAGACATTGATTAATGTGTACTAAATCCAATAATACCAAAATTGTTTCATTTCATAAAGGTTTAGGGGGGTAAACACGTTATCGCCCGAAACAATACGTAGCCGCCGACGCCTTGCAAATAGGTATTGCTATAAGAATATTAATTTCTATAATATTCTATTTATTAATATAACAAGATAAGATATAAGTTCGATAAGCAACTTTAATTGTAGCAATGATTTCGTAAGAGTAAAAAAGCGAATGTAACATTAATTTACTTAAAATAAGACAGTGTATGTATTTTTATTTTTGAGCTTTTCTAATTCTGTGCTATAACTAGCAAGTACTGTTTTTATATTAAATACTTTACTACTAACTTAGAAATTGAAAGTTACAATTATTTGGTATACAACCATGGGTTGGGGACAAAGCAAGCAAGGTGAAAAAAGTAGTGTCATGACTCAAACGCAGAATTTGATGAACGGTTTCCAATACCAGCGGGGTACTATAAGTTTGGTACTGATAGCCATGTCAGTCCTATTTGGAACCATTCTGATGTGCGTTCTGTGGTATCGCTGCAGAAAAAGGACCAGAGCATGGCTACAAAAACAGCTAGCAACTACACCGATGACGCCGCAGGTCACGCCGGGTGCCGGAAATGCATAATAGCAATCGCTTCGCCTACGCATCGAGGTGTAAAGTTACTAATTGTTGTGTGCATTCTATGTGCGGAAATTATAAATTGTGTTAGTTTAAGAATGTGTGTTTGTTATATAAGTGAAACAGCTTCGATTGTTTAATACAGTTTATTTTTTTTAAAGAAGAGAAGCAGGACTGGTGTAGGTGAACAGATTATGTCTGTACTAACTATGTATACCTATTATGTATGTGTTAGCGAGTAAAGGCTGTACCGCGCGAGATCAGTCTGAAATATAGATCGTCTCGAGCAACGTTTTTAATTAATATCCTTCAGTACAACCTTGTAAAGAGTGAGTAGGGCTAATACGGACCTTGAAATAATAACATTTTCACACCACATGCTCGACAATGCCGAATTATAGGTCATGTAAACCCTACCGAAAGCAAGACATTAAATCCCTTGGTATTAGCCAGGTTATAATGTTGTACTGAATTTCATTATAACCCGCTGGTTAATAATATGATTTCACTTTTCATAATTCTTATTACTATATGCATAAAGTTTAATTTTGCTAAACACAATTTGTCCTAGGCCATGGCCTACTTGATTTGACAAAATAAATGAAGTTTGCCTCCGCGTGAACCCCGGTCCGGAGGAGCGCGGTGTTCGAAATTCGAATTTCGAATCTAGGACCACGGCTTGTGCTTTCGAATTTGGAACGTCGCGCGCCTTCATTTGTTCACGCGTGACGAACAAATCGAGTTCTTGTAGGTGCCTATAGAAGATTTAATTTCAAAAATAATATTGAAAATGTCGAGTGATGAAAGTGTTTTGACTCCTGAGTTTATCAAATTAGATGCCATAGGCATTGTCAACAATCTGCTGCCAGAGAAGTCAAAGGAAAAATACCTAAAAGCCTACAACGATTTTGACAAATGGAAAGCTGTAAAAGGCGTAAAGTCTGTGTCTGAATCAGTGCTTCTGGTCTATTTTGAATATTTGTCAGCTACAAAGAAGCCAAGTAGCCTGTGTGTGTGTTGGGTTTTTTTGTCTCGCATAAGGTGTGAAAAGTAGAGTATACACCTCGGGGATAAGACTGTTTTAGTCTTGGGCGGTTGAACCCCTCACTGCACTCAGGACTCAGTCTTAATTCCCTCGCTTCGCTCAGGAATTAACTTATAACTCCCTCGCTACGCTCAGGAGTTAAATTATGAGTCCTTCGTTACGTTCGGGATTCAATTCGCTCCCGTGACATAAAACAGTGCTTTATTCCCTTAGTGTATAATCTACTATTAATTACGTACACAATATTTCAACAAGGAAATGTAGGCCTCCAGAACTTTCAACTCTCTCTAGAGGAAGGCAGAGCGGTGTGAAACAGATAACATTTTTTTAAATACCTACTCGCGCCGCGTATCGGCACTTCACAATCCTCTTAAGTTATATTTATATTTTAGAATTAGAGAGACCTATCTAAGTTTTACTGTGTTTTAATTTCAGGTTGTGTTGTGGTTACTTTTTTATATTTTTAAATAAATAATTGCGCTAGGAACTACTTATAATTTTACAAATAATTATAATTATAAGTCCAAATGAAGTACCTAATTAAAGATCAGAATATGAAACACCCGCCAGCAGCAGCAGCAGCGCGCCGGGCCGACCGCGCACTGCCCTCCACACGCGAGCCGGCACGGGCGGGGGTGAGGGCAGGGGCGGGGGAGCTGTGATTGTTCGAATCGCTGCGTTCAAACACTTCAAACTGGACTACAAAAACATTGTTGGACAGTTTGAACTCATAGATGGCCTGTTCGTGCGACGTCCAACTAACCCCAGCTTTGAAGCCTGAATTCTAACCATCTTTTGCCACATTTCCGAGCAGTGGCGTGAAAAAATAATTAAAAAAAGTTGTTTGATTGAAGGAGTCCGACTTCACTCATCTCAAGTATTGGCTGGTGTCATGTACGGGCATAGTAAGCAAACACAATATAACGATGAACTTGGATGCAAAGTAGCAGTTTAGAAGAATGTGATATGCTGATATGTTCGATAATTTTGTTTTCTGACCTAAATAAATCTAAATACCCGCCGAAACGAGGCTTTCAAAGGCTTCGAAAAAGCACTGTACCTATTCCCACATTACTTTCGTACTCACCCACGCAAGGATTGTTCAATCCCCATTTCTCCCCTCCTTTCCTTTTACTACAGCGAATCCAAAAGAATAAAATTGTTATTTACGCCCGTTGTACGGGATGTAAATAAAAGCAGCGAGAGTAATAGTACCTACAGTTGGAAGTATGTTTATAGATTTATGTGATTTCCATATAGATATAAAGGCGTTCGTAAAAAATGAATAAATGTACCTAGGATTCAGGTAGCCTGTAACAGTTGGGATTGGTTGAACCTAGGCTTACCTACTATTTTTTAGTTCCCTATCAAGACGTCATTTTTTGTCGATGACAGAATGAATATTCGTAGGTAATATCCATGTGGTTACGTACGTAGAAAGCATGTAGTATGATGTGTAGATCGCCATCAAGGCATGGGAGAACTTCATGTGTAGGTATAGGAAGGCACTCATTCTTTTTCTCAAAAAATCTTGTGATAATAAAACTCTTGAAAATAACATGAAAAGCTTATTATTAAAACCACAAGATTGAAGTACTTTACAAGTCTCCGAAGTAATGACTACTCATGTATGCAAAGTGTGTTAAAGTTAGAGCGCCGAAAAAATAACCAGTTACAAAGTTCGACATGAATATTACATGACTTAAAAGATTACTTTGGAGTGGAGTAGGTCAAAATCTTTCGAGTAAAATAAAGTGTTTCAATACAACACATGCTTTCAGTAACTTTACGAAAGGGGGCGCTCCGCGAAATCGGGGTTCTTAGATTGAATATTTACCTATGACAAACTAAAGCGAATGCCAGGAAAAAGAACATACCAAAACTACATCATATTTGCAATTGAATCGTCTGAACAAAACCATACAAAACCAAAATTGCCTCGATAGAAAAGAACCGCCAAAACATGTCTTATTTTTACTCAATTTCAATAGTGTGAGGTTCCCGTGCATATAAATTAAGTAAAAGTTGAGTGTATAATAGCTTTTCACATTACCTAATGAAAGTACTAGCGGGGTATTTTTATGTAGTCCCTTTTCAGACTTATTGAGGTGAAACGTATTTGGCGTATAGGCCTTTTTTATTTAGCGCGATACCCTTTCTCCCGTCGCGTGTTTCGTGCGGTTCTGTATATCTTTTGTTGCCGTTCGCGGGCGGAGTCAGTCGTAATCGCTCCGCTGAGACGAGAGGACTACGTTCTGTGCTCTCACGACAGCACGATGAACATAATTATTTCAACAATATTGTGACCCAGTATATTCGTCCAGTGAATGAACGTATCATTACATTCCAGTAGATATTTTGCTACATTTTGAAATAATATATTTAAAAGTCGACCTTAACATATAGATCTTAAAGTTCAAAATACAACTATAAGATTACGCAGCGATCGGCGGGTGACCGGCTTCTTAGAATAATTTGTGCAGTACATGCAAAACTAGACGAACATCTTTCTGTCGATCGTGTATTTACTTTATGAAAGATTATCACTATCACTACATAGTATAAAACAAAGTCGCTTCCCGCTGTCTGTCCCTATGTATGCTTAGATCTTTAAAACTACGCAACGGATTTTGATGCGGTTTTTTTTAATAGATAGAGTGATTCAAGAAGAAGGTTTATATGTATAATATAGTATCCGTGCGAAGCCGGAGCGGATCGCTAGTTGAGAATAAATCCGGTTATGTTCAAAATCGATGTCTGAGAGGTCTAAATACGAATTCATAGTCAGAAATATTTCAAAAAGTGGTCGCATTATTTAAAATTTTTGAAACATTCGTTGTAAATTAATATGCGCGTTTTTTTAAAGAACAACATACATTGGCAGGCTTCTCGAGGGTGAAGATTCTAGAAATGATGTCCATTTTGAATTCCAAGATGGCGGACATTGCTTTTCGAATTTAAACTTTCGTGAGACGTGTTGAAACAGTACTAATAATTACACGGTTCAACTCACGTATTAAATGTCACTACGGGCGACATGTTTCGAACTCTTCGGGAATTCTTCTTAAGGACGAGTGTTTTCGCGGCGGTGTCGCTTGAATCTTGTCGTGATTCAAGCGACACCGCCGCGAAAACACTCATCCTGAAGAAGAACTTCCGAAGAGTTCGGAACATGTCGCCCGTAGTGACATTATTGACATTGTTTTTCTTTAAAGTCATCGCGGGTGTTGCTTTTAGGGTTATCGAGAGTGCAGATTCCAACAATTATTGCCTGCGAACTTGGACATTTTGATATTAAAAAAGTGAACATAATTATGCACTTTTTCTTTAATATGTTCAAAATTGATAACTAAAGGGCCAAAGCGTCTCCATTGTCTCCAAGTACGAATCCGAGATCAGAATTGAAAAATTTGGCCGCCACACAGTAGTGGCCTGAAAATCTGACTTTCATAGACATGATCGAAGTTTTCATAATATATTATAGTTTTTTTTTTAATGCTACTAATAAATTCACGGTTAAATTCACGTATTAAACGACACGACAGGCGACATGTTTTGAACACTTCGGGAGTTCTTCTTCAGGATGAGTGTTTTCGGGGTCTCTATTGGTTCCCATAAAGTTTTTGTTCTGATTTTTTCACTCCATACCGTTTTCGATCATAATTTTCATAAGTCATATTGTCGCAAGTCATAAAATTATAGAACATAAATTGGAGATCCGATTTTTGCAAGTCGTCATTATTGTAAGTCATAAAATTGGGTAGTCATAACATTCAATGCCCAGATGTTATGACAATTCATAATGTTAAAGGCAATAAAGTTGCTTTCAATAATTGCTGTAAGGATCTTTTACGCAAGTCATAATTATTTGTAGTCACGTGATTAGTTAGTCATATCATTATAAATACATACAATTTTAACGTGCATATGTGTGACCGTCAGATAATGAACACCGTCAGCTTATAATCTTAACGACCAGTATGGTAAGTAGTTTTTCCGCTCTTTTATAAAAAAAATAACCTCGAAGACGAAAGCGGGAGCAAAGCTCCCGCTTCCGTCTTCTAACCTATCCGTGATCCGAGTCGGTTTTGCCACTAAGCCCCTACTTACTACTACAACTACTACAGTACTTTCAAATGTATGCCTGGATATGTTTCTGAGTACTTATCTATATGCCTAAGGATGTTATAGATTTGGCTTCTTCGACGTAATTCACTTTAGGCATTAAAGCGATATGAATACCAACCATTAGGACGTTGAAAGATATGACTTAAAATATTTCTGATTAATTATTGATAGACCTTCGAACGTTATAGCCATAAATATTATGACTTCTGAGATTATAGCGGTTAATGTTATAAGTCATTAATGTTAGAACTATCCAACGTTATACTTAACAAAAATTATGACTACTGATGTTTATGACTATAAATTTTATGGATATCAATTTCTGACCAACGAAATTCGGAACAATAAGAATATGGGAAACAAAGGGACCCCGTGTTTTCGATGTTTGTTTTGAAGAAGAACTCCCGAAAAGTTCGAAACATGTCGCCTGTTGTGACATTTAATGCGTGAATTTAACCGTGGATTTATTAGTAGTATTTTAGACATGTCTCACAAAAGTTTAAATTCGATTATAGCTTTTTTTTGCTTTAGGCTTTTACTAGCCATTATTATGCTAGCTCACAACCCTTACGTGATTTAGTAAAAAAACGGAAGGCCATATTTCAGTTATAGCTCCGGTGGTTTTTTAAGCAACAAAATGTAGGTAGTGGTATTCCTTGGGTAATTAAAGTAATTTGTACTCTATAAAGTGAGTGTTTTCGCGGCGGTGTCGCTTGAATCTTGTCGTGATTCAAGCGACACCGCCGCGAAAACACTCAATCCTGAATAAGAATTCCCGAAGAGTTCGAAACATATCGCCCGTAGTGACGTTTAATACGTGGGTGAACCGTGTAATTATTGTCATTTTTTTCTTTAAAGTCATCACGGGTGACGCTTTTAGATTCCAACGATAGGGGCGTAGACACTAAATAAAATAATGTGATATTTTCTCGAAGAAGGATAAAAAAAATTGTCAAATGGAGAAAAAATCAACGCAAAAGGTTAAATAATCACGAAGTTATAAGTGTCCAAAGTTTTAAGAAGGGATGTGTTCTGTCCCTTTTTCGCAAAACGCAACTTCATATGAAACGATGACGCTGGAAGAATGTGACGTCACAGAAGACGGCAACGTGCCGCGCGCATCGTGGTTGGTGACGCCGTCGACGCGGCCTGCCGGCAGCATCCTGTAATGTGACGTCACACACCGTTTGCGTTTTCTCTCTCTAACAAGCAATATTAAAACGGTTGTAGCTTCGTAATTCTTTGAGATATCAGAATGGGATTTTCATCACTATGCATATTTTTTTGCCTTCTTTCTTTTGGAGTAATAATAATTTTCGAGTCTGTACCCGAATTATTGCCTACGAAGTTGGACATTTTTATATAAAAAAAAGTGAACACAATTTTGCAGTTTTTCTTTAATACGAGTATGTTCAAAATTGATAACTAAAGGGCCAAAGCGTCTCCATTGTCTCCAAGTACGAATCCGAGATCAGACCCCGTATCATGGTCGGCCTTATCACTCGATAAGTGACAAGATAGGGGCATCGTCTCGTTCTATCAAACGGTGTCAGCCAGTGACGGACGCTCTATCCTGTCACTTATCGCGTGATAAGGCCGACCATGACACGGGGTCAGAATTGAAAAATTTGGCCTGAAAATCTGGCTTTCATAAGCATGATCGAAGTTTTCATAATAAATTACAGTTTTTTTTTAATGCTACTAATAAATTCACGTATTAAATGACGCGACAGGCGACATGTTTCGAACTCTTCGGGAGTTCTTCTTCAGGATTAGTGTTTTCGATGTTTGTTTTGAAGAAGAACTCCCGAAGAGTTCGAAACATGTCGCCTGCCGTGACATTTACGTTAATTTTTTAACCGTAGATTTATTAGTAGTATTTTAGATATGTCTCACAGAAGTTTAAATTCGATTATAGCTGTTTTTTTGCTTTAGCCTTTTCCGAGACATTATTATGCTAAATTACAACCCTTACGTGATTTAGTAAAAAAACGGAAGGTCATATTTCAGTTATAGCTCTCGAAACTGACTTAGCTACTAGCGAAAATTATATCTTCAAATATAGGTACTTACAGATTTTGTCTTTCTTTCCACTTATTATAATTATCTATAGGTATTCATCATGTTTCATCTGACTGTCGGGGCATATACTATGCGAGAAGGAGCGGGGCAGCAATAGACGCATCAGCGCGGCAGGTACGGGGCGCGCGGGTGATTTCTGATTTTTCCCTGGCGATACGCCCCCTCTTAACACGTTTAACCCATTCTAATAGAACGGGAAATCGCCAACTGCGCAGTGTGACCCACTCTACTCTACACATGATGATGTGATCTAAGGTCGGAAAATTGTGTTGTGTGTGTGTTTTGAACTGAACGTACCTACGGTCGCAAGAGACAGTGGAACTGTCGGCTTATGCCGGCTGTACACATTGGCCCAACGTTGGCGCGTGAGCAGGATGTAGCTATGAAAACGAATGAGATCGAATTATAGCTCTCTCCCTCTAATGCATAGCTGCCTTCCACTAACGCGCCAACGTTGGCCCAGTGTGTACAGCATGCTTAACGTACGTACAATGCGTTACGTGATCGACCTGCAGATCTCCGAGACGGGGGAGTTCGAGGTCATTTTAATACCCGTTACCCATTGACCGTAATGCGCCAGTCCGATCCCTAAATAGCAAGTTTCTCACGACTCACATGATATACCGGTGGCGTACGACTGGCGTTTTAGGAAATCTGTGTAATTTCAATGACAATAATGACATAGACTTATTTTATTGATATCCGCTTGGGAGTAATATTCGATCCTGCTAAAACAAAAGTCGGTAATATTAGGTAGTAGGACAGATTAACGATTATTACAATAAATGTGGCGTTCCATGGCCATAAGGACCCTTTAGGCATCGAACGCCAAAATGATTTGTAGGTCTAACCATTTGGAGGTAGCTTCTTTCATTTGGCAAGACACACACAGTAATGAATAGATGCTCGATATAAACACCTATTCAAGAATTGACTACAGAAGTTTGCACACCACTTTCTTTGATGTTAAGACGTCAGTTCGCTTAATTAACTTACTTTGAAAGTCAATTTGGTAACAATGTCAACTGAAGCGATATAATGTGTTAAACTTAACAAATAACGGATAATAAATATTACCTGTTCGTGAAAGATACGATCCGGTTAAGATGTGTCGGATGATTTTAGATTTGAGGGAATATGTTAAATCTAGTTTTGGCACCCCTCCAGTTATTGACATGTTAAACTTTATTGCCAGGGGATATTGGTGACAATGCATAAAATCTGGCTGCAAATATCCAGTAATTGTTTTGAGGCTGTTTTACGTGTACGCACTAGAAACAACGGAAAAATCAATGATTCAGTAATCTTGTCAGATACAAAGTATAAAATACCTACTCATCTTTTTTTAGGGAATAATCTGTAGTGCTAGCCTAAGGCCGCATTGAAGGACATAGACCGTAAGCCCACCCCCAATACACCTACGTCACATGACAAAATGATAAAACATGGCCTAAAAGAGGTAGCTTCTTCTGGGCCGCGTTTAGGCACAGGAATAATTTATCTCTAAAATACTTTTCAGTGATATTTGATTATACTTATTTGAAATAGTATTTACGTGCACAAAAGACAAAATTACAAATGGTGAGGTGAGAAGTGATCGTATGAAAACCTTGTCTGGCGCTAAACATAACCAATGTTTAGTTTTCGGGGCCTTTGTAACGATACTTACTGAAAGATAAACTCAGACACATTTATCTTCAGTCTGCATCTACGAGGTACTTAAGATAATATCTAGGTGCTGTAAAAGCAATTTTCATAAGTCTTTAGAGCCAGGCATGTATATACAATTTCAACAGCTTGGGATGCAATTTTCTCGTCGTTGAAACGAATACGATATGAATTAAATGAACAGCGTATTGATGAACTCTTTGCGGGCCAAAATTGGCTCAGCAATCCAAATAGTATTGATAACATTGTTCTCGCGTCCGGCCATGTTAAGCCAATTTGTGAGAGCGAGACACACTTAAACCAATTAAAAAAATGTCGCAGATTGGACGCCCTGGAAAACGATTAACTAAAACCAATTCTCGGATTATAGGTCCATGAAACGAGCTCGTGATTGGCAAGTGCTAAATGAGAATGTGCAGGATTTATCATTTGGATCGGTAGGTTTCTAAGTAATACAAAAAATTTAAAAAGTAATACGTAAAATTAATATAAAAGATAAAGTATAAAATATAAAGAGATTTATTATTGTTCGTCGATTATAGCATCGTTGATTACGGAAAGATGAATTAGACATTTATTTTTGTTCGTCGATTAAGCATCTACTTTGCGAGCTCGCTGCACTGCCACACGCGCTGAGTTAAAGTAAACAACAGCAGATAAATACATTGAAATGCAAAGCAGAGGCAAAATCGATGAACTGAATAGCGGCTCGGATACACTAGTCCACGGCCAAGCAACGAAACATTCGTAGTAAAGCTCATATTGTTACTATGTCTCTCGGACGAGATACCAATAGAGAGATTTCCCTACAGGCAGCAGTAGTGCTCTTACTTTAACTTAAGTCTTATGGGAATCTGCCGAATATGGTTATTAAAATTTTACTGTTATATCTTTGAGTTCAAATATGCTGTTAAGTGGAACGTGCTAAGCGCCAAGAAGTCATAATTTGTGATAAATCATAACGATTTATGATACGTGATTAATTCACCTATCCACGTATGAAAAGTGCGTGTCGGGCCACGCGCAGTGTAGGGTAGTTGCCTGTCTGTCTTAGTTACATCGACGTGCGGCGTGCGGTGCGGTTGCCTCGGCCGCATTTGTACGAAAATTGGCCTTTCCAAGTACCTACACGTTAAATTGGTCGACTATTACTCGGTAACTACTAATGCCTACTTGTCCGTGATAGTTTTCCTTTTAAATTCATTATATGTACCACTGAGAATGTGTGTGTGTGTGTGTGTGTGTATGTGAAATTAAAATGTTATTCATTTCTCATGCTCTAAAAGTTCGTCTTTATGCTGCGCTTAGGCGACATGACATGCTCTAGTGCATAAAGTAAAATCTTCGTCGAAGGCCAAGGCAATCGGTCCAACAGCCGCACGAGCAACTTTAACTTCATAGAATAAACTCTTTATTTTTATTTCATTATACGAAACATAATATTCTAAGCCGAAGGCAAGGATACCAACAACCAAGGTACACAATTAAACATATTTATAGTCTTTATCTTTATTTCGTCTTATTTATTATTATTTTTAATTTGCTTTATGTATTAGTAAATCAATATATTTGAATCATAACAATAAGTTATCATAGATATACAAAACAATTTTTTTTTATTACTGAGCTGTATGTAACGACCGTATTAGTCAGGTGTCACGTACCTACTGACAAAAATAAAGATTTTCATTTCATTTCCTCGCAATCGAAGTGAAAAGTAGAGTGTACAATTCGTCCATAAAACCCATTTTACACTCGAGTTTATACAACGTCTCGCGTAAAATGGTGCGTTTTATGCACTTGTTGGAGAATCTACCATTAAAAATCATACATACGAGTATATACATCTTTTCCCTAGGGGCTAAATGTACTACTCTAGCCCTGCTTACTATGCCTAATATAACACAGTTTTCGAGCCTGAGAAGTGAAAAATAAAATACACATGTACCTATTGATGCCACAACTGCCATAAGCATCTGAATCTTCCCGTGACCAAAATCCTGGGTTCACCACTGAAAGAAAGGTAAGGCAAGGTAATTTTATATCAAATATATTGTAAGTAAAATATTGCTTACAATATATTTGATGTAAAATTGTTGTAAGATTTTGCAAGGAAATGAAATGTTTTTGCATCGACTGTTACAAAAGCAATGCTCTAAATTCAACCAACCAGCAGCAATCCTTTATACAATGTGTGTGAAATAAAATTCTGTTCATATTTCGTTGGCGTAGAGACGTTTGCGTCCTCGATACACACATCCCACGAGGGAGCGAAACAATCTCACGGAATCTAAGAAGGATTCTTCACTGCGATACCGGAGTCAGTAAAAAAAACAAGGAGCATAAAGTGTTAGATGAGAACCCATTACTTTTGTTTTGTTTATACAGACGTCATTAGAAAGTTTGGCTTTAAAAAGTACGAATATAAATGCGTTCTGGATCGTTAAAAGGTTATGGTTCCGGAATCTCAGATGGGCTGTTTGAAATTGCAATGTACTCGTATTACAGTACCTTTTACATATTGCGGTTATTTTAGTCTGAGACCGGGTTTATAAACAAGCGATGCATGCAGCGGCACGGGAAACGTATTGTAAAGCCTGTATAGAAACTCTCACACGTTTACATGAATTGCAAAGCAACACCATAACAATATGTTTGTGTCTTGGTGATTTGACCCGCGCCGCCGTTAGTCCCGCTTGTTCGTAAACACGGACTCGGGGAACTTTACCATTTCAATGGAAAATGTCGGTTAGTATCCGTCCGACCTTATATTAGACCTAGGTGTAATCATCACCTACATGAGTTTCAGTTAAATCTCAGGTTACAAACGGTATAAGATTAGGTTCAGTCCTTAATATTTCCTGCTGGTTCAAATCAAAATGCATTTTCCAGTTACTGGTGTTTATGTCTCGCACAACTGTATTCGTATAGGAATAACGTTGATAAAAGGGTAAAGCGACTAAAGTTTTAAAGTTCTGTTTGGTTTGGAGAGTTGCTTTTAATGTTTCAGCAAACAGTAAAGTAGTACAAGCTAAGCCTTAATATGATCTAGACTCTAATAAGAGGCCGCATTAAAAGTTATTACGGTCTTTATCGGATTATTATAGAAACTTTGCTCAGGGAGAAATTGTGGCGATTGCTTCGTAAACTTTTCGGTTTAAGTATATTATTTCTTTCAGAACAGTCAGTTTAATTATGATGACACAAGAATGTATTTTGAAGAATATGTGCTAACAAAATTGTGTTAAATAATTTATTCGTTAGGCCCAAGTAAGTAGGTTCAATACGAAGTCTGAAATGATTTTACGGGTGAATTACCTTCTTGAGTGGGACCTTGATAGCTGTCTAATACATAACTGACTTGAAATTATTAATTAACTTACTTAAGGCGCCGGGTTGCACTACACCGTCTGTAATCGTAAGAGGTGTTCGTTAATATGTGAATGTATGGAAAGTTTGACAAGTTTCTATAGGATGACAGCTGCCGGCGTCATTTTTGAGATTGATCGGTCTGTAATCGTCAGTTGGTGCAACCAAAGAGAATATTGAATATATATAGGGTGCAACGTGCAACCCGCCCTTATTCTATGCCCGCGCGCGTGTGCGTGCGTGCGTGTGTTCAATGCCGCACTCATAACATCACTACTACTACCTCTGTAAACATGTGATCCTGGTGTTGAGGGACATTGGGAGAATTATCGTGTATGTGCCATTTTGGGAGTGACGGACCTGCATTTGTATCTACCAATCCCAAAATCAATTAAAAGTTGCGCAACGTAACTTGAGACTTCTCTGGAGCCGCACTTCCACAGGCTATGGCGTCTGCTTTCGATCAGAACAGGCCGCACGCTTGTATGATTCCGTCGTAAAATAGTTTTTCTGGGTCTAAAAGTGCCCCTATATTTTATTTTACGTTCCATCACAATTTAATTCTGTACAATATTTGTCCGCATTAAATATTTGTTCGCGTGACGGTTTGCATCACCGGCGTTAACAATGGAATGGATTTGAATAGAAGCTTTTCTTATTCTGGATTGTAAGGGTACAAGTACCTACCTTATTTCCTTACTTTGTTTACAGAAATAACCAATTGCGTGAAACATAAAATCGAGCCGAAGCAACGTCAATAAATTGCGATCTCAGGCTATTTATTCTCATTACCATCAGTGAGTACCTACATACGCGTATGGCGATTTAAAGTTGCCATTTTTTGCATATATCGCTGTGGATAGGACAACCCACTGGTTCTGACAGGTATGCTAGAGTGAGAGTGACGTTATAAATACGCCGGCCGGCCTGTGTATCTACACGTGCGGAATCCTCACGTTGTGGCATCGAGTGACGTAATATAAAACCGCACCGCAGTAGAACTGGACGAAAAGTGAATACAACCACAAATTAGCTTTCCTGACCAACTTACCACACGTAACTTCCATAATCGAATGTAACACGTGTTTCAACCATTATTCCTCGAAAATTAACTTAATTTCAACTTTTACGCTCGCTAGCACGAACATCCAATGAATACCAGCTAAATTATCACCAACAGTATCTAGACTTCACTGTAACATAAATGTCGTAGATCTATATTCCAACGTGAATAACGTGATAGCTACAAATAATACCTACTCTAAAATAGGTCCTTTAATATTGCGTGTGGACTGGAACTGGATAGAAAAGAGCACTGCGTTTTTGTGATTTCTTGTACTGATTCCGATTTTCCTACCGTGGCGAAATTAAGGATCTTGGAAACTATTTCAAATTTATAACAAAGTTACAGAAACTTCAACAAAGTAATGGTGTTCCATTGAATAGGAACATCGTTGAGGAATAACGGAAGAAGTAAAATTAATAACAGAGTGACCTAAGTATTGCAAGTCTGTTCGTATCTTCGGTTCAGACGGATTTAATTTCACACTTGGTAAGGGTCACCAGCATGCTGAACTCTCCATACAAACCTACTTCGTTTGGTTCTCGTTTTAAAACGGCATGCTCGAATAACATGAACATTTTGTACACACAATGAGATCTGCCATATCTAGGTCGAAAACTAGTTGCTATACTTGCTATTGCTGAGAATTTAAATATAAAAAAAATAATCTAGGGCAAGAACAAGTTGTTGTAAAGAACTGGTACCTACACAAGCATGTAAAATACATACTCGTATCGTTATAAACTCACGTCAAGTATTTACAAAAGGGGTAATCAGGGCACATGAATAGTTAAGACACCTAAGAACAGTAGAGTAAGTGTCAAATATCTAACCACGCGTTAGCGTGTCGAGCCAAGCTTAAAGCCAAAAGGAACGGTGACGCAGCAGCCGTGTGTTATATTACACGAACCATTTGGAGCCACTTTTGACTCCTTCATAACTCAAAATCTATTTAACATAGAAAAATGAAATTATACTACGTAAAATATAGCTTGAGCCCTGCGACAGCTGTCAAAGTGACATGTAGTGACACTATTCGTGTAGTCCCACCCATAAAGTATGACGTTGCCGCAGGCCATATTTAGCGTTACAAAATTCAGAACTTGATGGGCGTGATTTCGATGACGGCTGTCGCAGGGCTCAAGCTATATTTTACGTAGTATAGTAAAACCCCTTAGATTACTGAGAATCCGAAATTTCATATATACCGGTAAAACGGTTATTGAGATATTAACGTCTAAAAATTGGCATTTTTATAACTTATTAGCTGACGGACAGATCAAAAACCTAACCCACTTCCAAATTACCTAGAAAGTTGAAATTTGGCGTCCAGCTGGGTAATTGTGTCGTATACAAATAAAAAAGTAAAAAACCGGCCAAGTGCTTGTCGGGCCACGCGCAGTGTAGGGTTCCGTAGTTGCTTGTCTTAGTTGCATCGACGTGCGGTGCGGTTGCGTCGGCCGAATTTGTACAATTAGCCTTGTACACATTTTACACACACTTGTACACATTAAGTTCGTCGACTATTACTCGGTAACTACTTATACCTTCTTGTCCGTGATAGTTTTCCTTTTAAATTCATTATGTTTACTACTGCCACGATTTTTTTCAAAAAAAATTTCAAGATTTTATTGTAATGTTTTGTTGGCGTGATTGATTTATACACCCATGCTGAATTACAGTTTTCTAGTAGTAATGGTTACTGAGCTAACCCGAAGACGGACATGGCGAAACTATAAGGGTTCCTTGTTGTCTACGGAACCCTAAAAAACGGGGAATTTTGAAATATTATTATTATTAATGTGTGTTACCTCAGATCAGAACTCCATGATTTAGAAACCGATTTGAAAAAATCTTTCTTTTCTTGAAAGGGACTTCCTAAGTAATGGGACTACTGTCAGGATCAGGGTCAGGATAATGGAGTCATTAAACGAAGCGAGAGAACTCTTCAAATATTATAGGCACACCTGTAGGCTTTTGGGTAATTTGTCTAAGTAACTCGTGCATTATCTCTTGAGAAACACTATATAATTTCATAAATAACTTTATTTTGAGTAATGAATAATAATAAAAACTTTACTAAAAGTAATGATATCCGACCAAAAACATAAATGTGAAAATGGGAGCCAAGTTAAATATTAAGAATATGCGTGGTTGTCAACTTCGCCGACAAAAGAATTGGGATCTAAATGGATGCCAAGTTCAGTAGATAATCCTAACATAAAATGTAGGTATTCTTCAGAACATACAATTTCTTATTTTTTCTACTTCAACAATATTTGCTATAAAAAAGAACTGTCAAATTATCTACACAAAGCAAAAAACTTTGGGTAAATTGATGAATCATGTAAAAAAATTTTTTTTTTTTTTTTTCTATATTGCATGCGTAATCATATTGTAGTATTTTAGTATAGTTTTCGCTCTTTGATACTTGTAATCATGCAGTGATGCAGTGCATACATGTTTTGGATAGCATTTTTAACAAGAACCCCTGACTTATTTTCTACAATCTATGTAATTCATGTTGTCTGTTTTGTGTGCCTAATAAAATAAATAAATAAAATTCCGCCCGATGATCAAATTATGTAATGATGATTAAATTGATTAAATATTTTAAATGTTGGTGTTCGCGACGCATAGAACTCGTTATCACCTAGATGTAAGAGGCAAGAGAGGTGAGGGGTGAACGGGGGTGCATTTATGTGCTTCCGAGCGAGCCCGATTGGTGCCGACTCTTGCGCTCATTTTTTTGTATGTGTACCTACTTCCCGTTTTAATTGAGAAAAATATAAGTTTTTAACGTTTTTCTGGACTTTAACTGGTGTTGCTAACTCCCAGCTGTTACAAAAGTGGTCTTCGAACCGCATCATTGATGTATCGGACGCCAACGATGTCTAAAGTTAAAACACGCAGTGTTCCTAAGCGGGACCAATTGGAAAACGAGGGTACCGCAGACAAAGGAGCTACCGGATCCCTTATGCCTAAGGGTAAGGAAGATGAAGAACCATCAGCAGGACCCTCAAAATTGAATTCGACATCAGTAATTGCGAGTTCTATTAAATCGGAGACTCGTAAATCCGTACGCGCAGCTAGTGTGTCGAAAACAAAGAAATCCTCAGCATCTTCCATTGAAGCGCGCAAGAAGAAGCTAGAGTTGGAGGCAGCGGAAGAAAAGGCGCGCATTAGGATGGAGTTAATAGACAAGCGATTGGAAGCCGAGATAGCAGAACTCAACAACGAATACAGTCCACAACCGTCGGAGGCCGATTCAGTTTCCAAACGTAGTGAGGTCGCAAGATGGGTTGAGAAAAGTCAGCTCGAATTGGAGTCACGGCCAGCCGCCGAACGGAATGAGGTTCCTGAAAAACCAGGCTTGCCGTGCCCGCCAGCGTTGACAGCCAGCGCTGGCACAGACGGCCCAATTCAGCAGCTTGCCAATGTTCTCAAAAATTTAGTAACTACAAGAGCCTGTGAAAAACAAAATTCCAACCAGCATCACACCAATATTTACTGGAGATCCCATCGACTGGCTTCAGTTCAAAACGGCTTACGACGAGTCTACTCGCGTGCAGGATGCCAAGGATGCAGTGAATGCTCATCAGTTCCACATCTCCAGAAATCCTAATGTCAACCTTGGAATTGCAATTCGGAAACGCTGATGTTATTCTTTCCCGGATAATCTCGGAGATCAAGCGCTTAAACACAATGTCACCTGACTATCACAAATAAATTATCGTGTTTTCGAATAAGGTTAAAAATTATGTCGCAGCAGTACGTGCATTAAATCGCGAAGAATACCTTCAAGGAATGAATCTGGTTACTATTGTGTTGTCAAAGCTGCCTACCATATTGTTAGGTTAGTAATAAAAGCAAATTAGGTTAAGTTACAATAGTTGTAGTAAATGAGCGCGTCTCGCCATCAAACTTAATAGTTTGGCGAGTGTATATTTGTAATTTATCATGTAACTTGTATTTGGAAATAAATAAATAAAAAAAAAAAAACCAAGTGGGCCGACTACAGTTATCAACGCATCACTAATGGAACGACTACTAAATCCGACTTATTAGCTAATTTTCTTCATGATGAAGCCCTCAAGATATCTACATGCAGTGCTACGTTGCTATACGCACGACCAGACAGTTATAAACGTAAATATTACGATAAAAGTGACTATAATGCGCAGGCTATGTTTGTGCAAGCTGGACAACATGAACTTAAGTGCCGTTATTGTAAAATATCTAAACATGACTTGCCCGAATGTAAAAAGTTTAAAAAGTCCCGCTTGCGTATTGCAAGGACCGCTGGCAATACGTTAAACGACTCGGTTTATGCTATAAATGCATGTTATCACAGCATGACCGCCAAAACTGCCCCGCCGCCGTATGCGATGTAAACAATTGCGGCGAAGCGCATCATCGTTTATTGCATTTCATCCCGAATAATCAACCTTCTGATCAGAGACTGATACGGGAACTCAAATCGTCACGCATATAGACTTTAAAGCCGCGGGTACAGTGTTGTTAAAAGTTGTGCCAATAAACATTCACGGACCTAATGGAATAATCAACACGACCGCTATCTTAGATGATGGCTCGAGTGTGAGCTTGGTATCCGAGGGGTTAGCCGCGCAGGCCGGGGTGCAGGGCCGTTGAGAGTGCATGCGTGTGCGTGGTGCATGGAACAATACCGAGCTAGTGTGCGAAACACAGCTGATGGACATTACGGTATCGAATCGAGATAAAAAAATGTTTACGTTTACCGCGCCTAGTGTGAAAGACCTGGATTTGCCAAAACAAAATATGAACTTAGTTTAATTGCGATCAATTTATGCATTTGAAGAAATTTAAAAACGACTCGTGTTATGGACAATGCAAACCGGAAATCCTAATAGGTCAAGATAATTACCATTTAATCTTACCTATAGAGGTCGTGTACACAATAAAAGCCGATCGTAGAACATTTTGGAGCGATTCAAGTACTACGCTATACTGGATAAGGAATGCGGCACGTACTTATAAACCGTACATAGCGCATCGATTAGGTGAGATTGATGAGATGACGCTCATTACTGAATGGAGATACGTACCCAGTAAACTTAACATAGCCGATTTAGGCACGCGAAAAAACTACGACTGCAGCATTCTAGAAAAATAATGGCTTCAAGGACCTACCTTTCTACGCCGTGATGAATGTGAATGGCCGGCTGATGTACTGAACCCTGAAATAAAAAACACAAATGATTTGGAATGTGTAATAATGATACAAAATAAAGATATTGACTTACCTGTGTCGGAACCCCCACGATTTTCGTCGTGGTTGCGCTTGCTAAGGACTACTCATATGGTACTTACGTTTGTGAACAGATGTAGAAAACTTACTGTCGAGGAGAACGCCTGCATGGAGAATGCTGAGAATTTATTATTGAGGTACTCGCAAGCTGAACATTTTGGACAAGAAGTAAGCGACCTGAAACAAGGAAAAAACATACAGAAAAATAGTAAAATACTTACTCTGTCACCGTTCCTCGACGAGCATGGAGTCCTGCGCGCGGGGGGGCGCATTGATGACGTCACCGACGTGTCACCTCAAACAAAGAGACCTGCAATCCTGGATGGTAAAAGTTACATAGCGCGATTGATTGTAAAGTTTTATCATATCAGCGCTGCACACGGATATCAGGAAGCGGTTGTAAATAATATCAAACAAAAATACTGGATTACAAAACCTACCGTTAGAGGCGTCACCGCTAAGAGTATGATCTGCCGAATCAGAAAATGTAAACCGGAGATACCCAGAATGGGAGACCTGCCGAGTACCAGAATGGCTCGACATCAGCGTCCCTTTACGTTTTGTGGCGCTGATCTATTCGGCCCTACGGAGGTTATGATTGGAAGACGCAGAGAAAGAAGATATGGTGTTTTGTTTACCTGTTTAACAGTAAGAGCCATCCACCTCGAGACAGTCGCATCCCTCACAACTGACTCATTCATACTGGCTCTCTGTCGCATGGCGGCAAGAAGAGGCTGGCTACAACAAATGTTTTCGGACAACGGAACGAATCTACGAGGGGCCGACTCAGAGCTGAAGAAGTCGGTTCAAGAGCTGGACGAAGAGACCCTCGAGGGTGCGGCCATGAATCACGGGATGAAGTGGACCTTTATACCACCGGCTAGTCCCCACTGGGGTGGTTCATGGGAACGGCTTATACGCAGCGTTAAAGTTTCCCTGAAAACTATTTTAAAAGAGCGAGCACCCAGAGAAGAGACTCTAAACACTCTCCTGGCAGAAGTCAAAAACATAGTCAACAGCCGACCACTGACTTACGTATCAGTTGAGCCTAATAGCCAAGAGACCTTATCGCTTAATCACTTCCTTATGGGCTCGTCATCCAACCTGCCACAAGTCGGAGTCTTTGATGGATCAGAGTTCATTCTTAGAAAACAGTGGCGGATAGCGCAATTGCTAGCTGACCAGTACTGGAGACGTTGGGTGAGGGAGGTTCTACCCGACCTGGTGCCACGAAAGAAATGGCAAATAGAACAGAGGCCCCTGCAAGTGGGAGATCTTGTACTTATTGTGTAAACAAATAGACCTCGCAATGTGTGGCCACGAGTCATACCCGGAAGAGATGATGAGATCACCTAGATGTAAGAGGCAAGAGAGGTGAGGGGTGAACGGGGGTGCATCTATGTGCTTCCGAGCGAGCCCGATTGGTGCCGACTTAAATTTCGCGACCGCCGCACGTCTCTTGCGCTGATTTTTTTGTATGTGTACCTCCCGTTTTAATTGAGAAGAATATAAGTTTTGAACGTTTTTCTGGACTTTGTGTTGCTAACTCCCAGCTGTTACAGTTGGGTTTCCACACCCATACCGCTCTGTTAACTAACAGTGCTGGCAGTTGGTAATTATATATATTGCAATCTGAATAACCCACATTAAGTGTAATCGGTGGTTCGAGTGTTGCTGAAATATTTCACTTAAATTGTAAACGAAATGCTCATTAACGACGCCGCGTTTGCACCCGATGAATGACGTACACGGAATTAAAACACGGTAAACGCAATTTAATTTAAAGTTTTGAAACGATTTGTGTCCAAAATGAGTGCTTGAGTGGAATTGGGTTTGTGCTGTTATATTTGTGTATTGTGACTTGTTTCAAACGAATTATTTGTTTGTGACCGATTCGAATTTATTCCGCAACTAGAAACCTAGCTCCAAAACAAAAGTTGCCGTCGTAGCCCGGATAATTCGTTAGCATAAATGGGACTGAGTCGGACCATGTGCGGTATGCTCACCGTAACTATGCTAAATGAGTTAAGGGCGAAAAAATACCGATAGGATCCCTTCGATCCGTGTTCAGGGCTGCGGCTAACCTTTACGATGGAGATGGCGAGATGACCTCGACGCTTTTCGTAAAAAAACTGTTGTTGTAGATAGAGACGCGTAGAGGAAACAGAGGGAGGAATTTGTCTTGCAGTGGGATCACAGTGGGGCAGTCGGATCTAGACTTGAGTGACCGAATGTATTATGGTCGGCACCAAGCTTGCGGTAGGAATTTATAGGAGTTCGCAGGCAGATGAGTGTTAGTGGTTTCCATAGGATGTATATGTAAAGTGGAGGAAATTGAATGTTTTGCGGTTTTGGACCTTAACGTCATTATAGAGTTGACATGTGCCAAATCTTCATTTTCCTTGACCGTACAATCGCTATTAAATATTTCTAAGCAAATAAAGTTCTCACAATTAAATCACAATATTATTCATGAATGGGTCAGATGTCTTTAGGGTTCTAGCATGTTATGATCGATTCACACAAATTCAGAAATAGGTTGGGAGAGATCTTCACAATGAGCGACAAAGTAAAGGTTCGAGAGACAAAGTGCGGGAGTAAAGTTTACTGACAACTTTTTGTGCACGACTTGCTCTCCGAATGAAGATGGATGGCGTACAATTGCAAAGTAATTTACCAAAGTGATTGTAAATTGAATAACCTACAAAATAACCTTGGCAGTAATCAAGGAAAACGTATATACACACTTATTCTTATTCTTACAAACGTATATACTATGGACCCTAGCAGTGGACCTACTCCTAGCAACTATGAAGGACCTAGACTATGACACGCACGGATATGCCGACGTCCTTGTAGTCATAATCAAAGGTCCGTGCCTCCACACAATCTCGAACCTAATGCAAGGAGCACTCAACACCTTAAATAATGGTGCACTGAAAATGACCTGTCCATCAATGCGAGCAAAACAGTACTAGTGCCTTTTACAAAGAAAAGGAAACTAGACAAGCTCGCCAAACTACAACTGAATGGACAGGAAATAAGGTCAAGTACCAAGGAGTTACCTTTGACCAAAGGCTAACTTGGAACGCTCATTTGAATAACATAATACAAAAGGCAAAAATGGCCATGTGGACTTGCTGTCGAATGGGGCATTAGGCCCAAAATTGCTATGTGGCTCTACACACCGGTAGTGGGGCCTGTAATCACATACGCCTCTGCAGTCTGGTGCAACAAAACCAACCAAAAGACAGCCATCACAAAGTTAAGCAGTATACAGCGTACAGCTTGCTTAACAGCAACAGAAGCTTTATGCTCAACACCAGGGGCAGCCTTGCATGCACTGCTCGATCTAACACCTCCACCTGCAAGTGCAAAAGGAGGCGAAGCAGTGCATCTACAGGATATTCACACTAACAAGGCCAATATAACGCTCTCAAGCGCTTATCAAACTCGAGGCCCTTGTTTTTGATAACAAAAAACTAAACATGCCCACTGACGATACTTACGTGGAATGCAAATTCACCAAACTGTATACAGTGGAAATACCTCCGAGAGACAAATGGATAAACGGTGAGAGACCAAAGCTCAAAGCTAGCGTCAGCATGAGGAAATAGGCCTCAATCTATCAGGCTGAACTCTTCGCAATAAATAAATGCGTAGAGATCAATCTTGAAAGAAACCTAAGAAACCAACACATCTACATCAACTCAGACAGCCAAGCTGCTCTGCTGGCACTAGAATCCCTAGATTCCTACTCAAAACTAGTCCAGAACTGTAAAAACAATTTAAACGCCCTGGCTAATACCAACAAAGTCATACTTAGATGGGTACCAGGACATTCCGACATAGTAGTGTGACAGAATGGGCATGCTCGTCGGTGTGTATCTATATAATTATTGATACAGGGAAGGAAATGACAAATTTTTATTTCTTACCCAAAGTTGGGAAATTTACTTAATAATTAAAAGGAAGGTAGGAATCAATTAAGCTAGCATTCAAACGTGTAAATATTCAGTATCGGAAACTTATTTCATTTAAGAATATTGTATGAGTTTATTTCATGATAATGGGTACAAGGGTTTGTAATAGTGCGATATGAACTAGGCTTATAACAATCCTTGCAAAATGGATACCAAAGTAATATTTCTACCCTGGCAATCGCGTCATGACAGGAGGCGTAGGGCGACCATACGAATTTCCATCTTAATAGCTAGAGCATTGGGAGCTTAATTAAATGGGCGATACGACCAGTGGCGGGGGAAGGTGCGAATAATATCACGTGTTTATTGCATACCAGAGTTGGCGCGTGAATACGTACCACGGATTTTCAACCTTATTACCAAAGAGGTTAGGTGTTTCAAAGCTAATGATGATACTATTGTAAATCAATCAATAGAGCAATTATTTATTCTACGAATGGGTCGCAGGGGCACTTTTGCATGTCAAATGATAAAGTTAATTAATATCATAATAATCTTGCAAAATAATTTAAGATTTTCAGATTAAGGACCGATATAAACGGTTAACAGGAACGGTGGTGTCTCGGAACGGCGGGGATAGGAAGATGTCGGAGTAGTATGAGGGGTTTAAAAGGAGAAAACGGGGATGGTTGCGGCATTCAATTCTCGGCACCCGGACTGGCATAGCGTCCCTGACTGTTAGGCTGTGAAATTATTGGTGTGTTATCTTGATTATGGTGAATGGCTTGTCGTTATGGGGAAACTCTCCTCGTAATTATGAGCCATTTACTATTTTACAATTTCATAGTCATTTGTGAATTTAAAAGTGGGAGTTAGGGCCAAGTTATATCTGACTTATCGAAAATATTCTATAAGGCTTATATGGCTAAATCAAACATGCCTTATTTGCCCGGGCTACTCTCAGGAATTGGGCATGTTTGGTAAGTGGTTTCAAAATACAGTCTAGACCATATTAGTCACTACGTATATACGGAGACTTTTATGGTTAATCAAACATAGCAGATTATCTAGGTTACCGGGAGATCGGTTATGTTTGAGTGATTGTTTTTGGGACTAAGTTAGGGTTAGTGTTTCAAAATACAGTCTAGACCATATTAGTCACTACGTATATACGGAGACTTTTATGGTTAATCAAACATAGCAGATTATCTAGGTTACCGGGAGATCGGTTATGTTTGAGTGATTGGTTTTGGGACTAAGTTAGGGTTAGTGTTTCAAAATACAGTCTAGACCATATTAGTCACTACGTATATACGGAGACTTTTATGGTTAATCAAACATGGCAGATTATCTAGGTTACCGGGAGATCGGTTATGTTTGAGTGATTGGTTTTGGGACTAAGTTAGGGTTAGTGTTTCAAAATACAGTCTAGACCATATTAGTCACTACGTATATACGGAGACTTTTATGGTTAATCAAACATAGCAGATTATCTAGGTTACCGGGAGATCGGTTATGTTTGAGTGATTGGTTTTTGGGACTAAGTTAGAGTTAGTGTTTCAAAATACAGTCTAGACCATATTAGTCACTACGTATATACGGAGACTTTTATGGTTAATCAAACATAGCAGATTATCTAGGTTACCGGGAGATCGGTTATGTTTGAGTGATTGGTTACGAGACTAAGTTGGGGTTTCATTCTAAATCGCCTAAATCAGTCAGATCGCGGCCAAGATCAGTATATCTGCGGAGTCATCGCCACCTACCGGTGCCAACCCGGGCTGACTCCGTGTCCGTAGTTACCAGATTTGAGGTGTGGTCTGGCGTCTACCTTTTTACCAACACAGGAGACGAAACCCCTTAATTGGGGCCCTCACGTCTCTCAGAACATCTGACGACGTAGACGTGGCTTGGTCATTCATGTGATAAGCACAGGAGGATACTCCGCTCGTTGAAATCGATCGGATGCCTGAGGGGTCGTTCAGCATTATATATATGTAAATATACTAGACTTATTTCCAGACAGGTCGCCCTACTTCTCGTATTCCCTAAGACTCCGGTCGCGAGAGGGGGGGCAAATACACAGGCCGCTAGGTTTTGATACCTCAGTTTTGCCGACTGAACTACTTACAGTTTACCTAGGGATACATTCTTGCCTCTAAACTAAGGTATGGTTCTAGAGGTGAGCAGAATAGGGACTGGGGTAGATGTAGGGCTAAATTCACGCGTTATGGGGTGAAAGGCTTATAACTATGTCTCCTGTAATTAAAAATATTTCATGAACTTGTTTGACTTAAGGTTACTATTCCAATAGGGTCTAAAAAGGTATATTTTATAAATGAAACTGAGATTAAGTTAAGTGCATTAAGTGGTCAAAGGAGTGTCAAGTTGCCGTGGGATACATGTGAAATATTATAACGGTGTGACAATTAATAGGCATCAAAGAAAGGTAACTATTCTATTTATGACGATGAGATATCAGAATTGTTCCAGAAAGATGGAATAAGTCTGGGAATTGATGACAGGCGGAGCAGTTCATCAAATCCACCTAAAGTATCTTATTGTTATGAACAGGGATCGGAAATTCGGGAGCTTTTATACCTAAACTTCGGCCCCAGTACCTACACGGCGTTGTTGTTGAGTAGCATGGAGGCGGACTCAATTTAATTTTACTAATAAATTTCCAGGGATTTCCCGGAATACCGAAAATTAGGATAACATGAACGCATACGTATTAAAGTATTTAAATAAACTATTTTAGTTGTTCCTATTTACGAAATATTATTTAATCCACATATTCATTTATATAACAGTTACATAACATCAAACCAAAATTGTTTTGTAACTTTTATTAAAAATAATGGTACAAACGTAAGTATCTCTGTTAAATCAATAAATTAAAAAAAATGTACATAGCCACAGAAAAGTGAATAGGTAATCAACCTACAGCGACACACGTGGTATTTTTGCATTTCCGTTCTTATCTAATGTATGTCATATTACGAGAACAATATTTCTTTTCTATTCCGCTAAAAAAACGTGCTGGTCTATCAGTGAAGATAAGATGCAACTATTAGATATTAGATATTAGATAAGTCTAACGATATAAACGTGGCTTTCAAAACGAATAACACCTTGCGCTTTAGACTGTGCAATGGCAAGGAGAAAGTGGAAAGCTCAAAAAAGTCGGGAGTCGGGAAGGGAGCTTGGCTGTGACAATTGCAATAAAGTTTATGTGGGACAAACAGGCCGTAGTTTTAGCACAAGGTATAAAGAACATGTATTGTTGCGTCGTACCGGCATAATCACCCGGACAAGTCTAATTTTGCAAAACATTTATTGGAGAATAACCATGCGTTGTCTGACAATCATTCTTACAACATCTTGCATGTTTGCGAAAAAGGATTGCGTTTAAGTGTTCTAGAACAACTAGAAATAATTAGGTACAACAATAGAGGCGTTATTATTAACGAACAATTGAATGTTGCGTCATCACCGTTACTACGTGTTCTTCCATCTCTTTCACGCATGAATGGTAGTATGGGGGGACAGAATATAAATATGGCGGACGGCTCCGGGCGGCTCATTATCCGTTAGTTAGGAAGGCTGCTGATTACGCTCCCATCCCTCCCCCCTCAGTCGTTACTCGGCGCTCACTGATTAGGGGCCGCACGGTCCGGCGTCCTAGGCACACACTCACGGACCCGGACGACGAAATCACAGCGTCCATCGAAAGGTGGAACGCTGCGCTTTCGGCGTCCATCACATCGCGTACACTTCGGCGTTCCCGCCGGCGGGGACGTCCACCGCGAGATCGCGACAACACAGACACATACAGTCCCTATTCGTCCCGGTACCGCCGCATACCGGGTAGAGTCAGTCCGACCCAGGTCGGACACTTCTCAGCTAGGCTAGGTTTTAGCGAACCAGCGATAAAACTCCCAGTAGTTCGACACCACTCACACCCCAGATTCGGTTGATACCGTTCAACCAATCTCACTGGAGCGCAAACTCGTAGAGTATTCCAGTGCATAAACTTTCCCGCGTGGTCGTGCCGGAGGCTCCCCCTGGATTTTCCCCAGGATACCCTCCAACCATGCAATTCGACCGCTATATTGGGTCCGTCCTATTATAGCCACAGTCAGGTTCAAAAAAAAAAAAAAAAAGGGCGGCTCATTTGCTCAGTGGACGTGGCACAAGCAACATCTCCTGCCAGCATCTCCTGATGATGCCTCGTAGAGAGGCGAAACACGTGTCGAGGTTTTTGTCAATATTGGTGGTGGTTTGCTGTAATTTTTTGCATGTTTATACGCAAATAGTTGCATCTTATCTTCACTGATAGACCAGCACGTTTTTTTAGCGGA
Organism: Epinotia ramella; assembly: GCA_947578815.1. Taxonomy (NCBI): domain Eukaryota; kingdom Metazoa; phylum Arthropoda; class Insecta; order Lepidoptera; family Tortricidae; genus Epinotia; species Epinotia ramella. Next base: position 7,924,760 of record OX388201.1, on the reverse strand, counting down.
ATAGCAAAGAAATATTGTTCTCGTAATATATCATGGACTTCCGCAAAGTAACGCCTGATACAATATTTTTTTTTAATGTATGTCGTTAAAACTGTTTACCAACGTGTATGTTGACAAAAATCGCTAAAAATAGTCATAACCTAAAAAAAAGGTATGCTTTTCATGATGCTTTATTTGAATCCCGGAACTTAAATAATTAAAATATTCTTTTTAAGAAGCTGACTCCATACTTGCTTCGCTTTTTCCGGGATTTTGCTAGGTTTAGGTATAAAAGCTCCCGAATTTCCGATCTCTAGTTATGAATGAATATCCTTCATTCTAGGCATTATACTATCAGGACTAGTTATTCTCCATTTAAGGCAAACCTCTGTCTTGAGTGGACATTATTCATTCAAAGTACGATTTAGGTAGAATATTTCACATGTAGGGTACGGTTTACATTGACACTACACCAATGACATCGGTATAGAATGGTCTTAGGTATATAATGACCACATAAGTTGTAAATACAACATTTATTAACGTTAAAAGGTGTCTGTTCAGATAGTTTCGGTGTTTCTCTCTAGACAGACCGTTAGGTTGGAAATGCTGGTAGTTTCGTTCTCTGGGTCTTAAACTCTTAGGTAACCAGGCAGGTAAATTGTTAGGCCGTCCAGTCCTCATCCAAACGAGTGAGTAGCTATGTGTGAGTAAAAGAATTACCACACAAACCGTCGTGGTTTAAAATACAATTACTTAGGGTAGACAACTAGCTCGTAATAGGTTTAAATAAATAATCTACTTGCTATGAATTCTAAAAAGCTGCTCTCTCGTTCAACCGGACGGATAATAGGAGGTAGGGGATTTTCTACCCAAAAATAAAAATATTTATACTAAAAATATAATGAGTGACATAGAATTATCATCTATAATGCAATTATCAATAAGGAACGACAAACAGAAATATTTTATAAAAATTCTTCATCGAATGAACTTATACTTTCATACTTAGGACTTTATTATAATTAGAACTAGGAGATTAGTAGTTGAAGCTAGGGTATAGTTAAGTCAATTTATGTACTGATAGGCTAGCTTTAATTATGTTAATGAAGAGTCCAAAACCTGCCTAGCTTTCATAAAAGGACCTGGATTATTACGGTACACAACATTTTATGGGGTCCTACCACTATTCGATCACGTACTGGCCAAACTACAGGTATTAGTAATAAAACACGCATTAAAAGTAGGTTTAATAAATAAGTCAATAGAATGCAAATTACAGTAGTCGTGTTAGAGCTTATTACAATTTATCCCGCGTTCTCAAGCAATCGGTGAGAAGCTGCTTTAGTTCTTAGGTAGTTTTAGGTTAAGAGGGGTAAGAAGTTGTTCGTGGGGGGGGAATCGTTACAGTAGCAAATGAAAAAGCAGATGAACTTGCAAGAAAGGGCGCAGACACAACCCTGGTCGGCCCAGAACCGTTCTGTGGCGACTAGTCGGCACTTTATGGATCACAGGAATACGAGACGCTTTCCTTTTCGACATTATACATATCAATTGCTCTAGTCGATAGTTTTTTTTTTTTTTTGCTCACGAAATGAAACACGCTGGTAAAATGTAAACAAAACTTGTCACGACGCGAACGAATGCAGACAGCGCGACGGCAAAGCGAAACGAAGTTTCCCGATTGCACCCAAACTTAGCCGAAGTCCACGATCGGCCTAGCCGACTAGTCGGCTAGTCGGCTAGTCGGCCAAACACATAGTCGGCCCAACTCTCCTAAAAAGACACACACAATCCATTCCCCTTACACAGGTGCATTAAAAAATATAAATAAGCCTATGAGACATACTTTCGTATTTACTGACAGAGTAAATATGGATACAATTTGGCCAAGCAAAAGAACTTACCTACTGTATAAAAAAGTGTTCGCTTGAGCTGTGCGGGAAAAACATACTAAGGCTCATTTTTATTGGGCGATAGGGTCCGCATACCTCTTGGTTGTATGTCCAATATGTCCATGCATGGGTATTTTCTATTCTCCCACCCGATTACCCGATCACATGCTTTTAACAAACCGAAAGATTACACTGGTCGTTATACCGCCTTCGGGTAATACCTGCACGCGGTAGACCGACATAAGCGAATTGCTTTCTCATTGATAAACCAGTGAAGCCAGTCAATGGCTTAATAAGGTTAACTTAACGTGATCTTTTGTCCAACAGTTAACGCGCCTACTCAAAGCTTGATCCGACATTTTTATATGCTTGAATTAATTTAATTAAGTACAAAGTTTTATTGGAACGATTGAATTTGCTTATAACTAGACGTCTATTTCAGATATAGACTTACATATATTATTATAAATTGTGATGTCTAATGCTTATTGATTATTATAAAGTAAGATTTTTTCGCAAATTTTGACGGCTTCCTCTATAATATATGTTCCAGCATGAAACAAATTGCTATTCTCGACAGAGCTCACGATCTTGAACCTACGTCAAAAACTTATTTGTAGAACGTGAAATGACATTATAATATATTAAATTGAATTTATTTGTAAAACCCTGTTAACGCCGATGTTGCTGCGTGTGAAAATTCTCAAACATATCTCAACAGAATTCAGAACATGTTCATCTCCCAGCGCAGCAGTTTCTGGTGAGAGGACTTGATAGGTGGTGGATTTACGATGGCTGCGGGGCACTCACATCTTAAGCCCGCAGTCGCCGTCAATCGAGCCATGCTAATTTCGCAATTAATTAATTGATTAATTACTAGCATGGACGATGGATGCAATGAACGCAGTGTGGATAGATATATATTATATGCTTTTCTTGGGCACAACTACCGTTTCTCTTCATTGGGTGATCGCATAATTTTTTGGGTGTATGGATACATATTTCACAGCATGGACATTAAACAAATACACATTTTAGTTTTCACATTTTTGTAAAAATGTGTAACCGAGTAAATTGACACAGTCTACAGTTTTGCAAGCACGAATATCAATCAGTGGATTGAACGAAAGTACAGAGTAAATGTATCTTATCTTCTGTACAGTTAATGCCAGAGGCATGTTGTCATCAAACGGCGGCACGATAAACCTCCCCAAGCTATTAAACAAACAGTATGCAGACCGCCGTTCACAAACTATAAAGTATATTGTTGACAACAGAGGCGAAACAGACAATTGACTTCTTATCTGCCAGTCACCTGCTACTTCAAGTTTTTTTTTTGGTTTATAACTGTGTGAACAGTTTCTGGATGGTACACGGGAGTGACGCGTGACACGTATACTAGTATTTTTAATAACAACCCCTAAATGTTCGGTACAGGACAAAGGACAACTGTTGACGAGCATGCGATTTTATAACCTTAAATTGGTTTAGCTTGATCTGCTATCGATATTGGTTTATAAGTTTAGTTAGACAATCATTCTTACGGCAATGTTTTACTCGACCACACTGCTGTAAAAATGCCAATGGACCTTTGTACTGAAACAAAAGTGATTGCGTGAAAGGAGGCTTATTGTATTTTGAGGACGATAAACTGCAGCTCTGGTCTTTATATAATTTTCCTAGGGATCAAGATCCCGCTGTTGAATTCTGTAGTTACCTCTGCTCCGACGCACTGCAGTAAGTTTCTACAATTTTAGGATTTATGCGTCTATTTAGTGCGAATAAGGAGTAAAGTCTGATGATGGTGACGGTAGGTTGTCCTCAAGATAAACCTGTCGTGTTTGGGCTAATTGTAACGCTCTCAACGAGTTTGACAGTATAGAAACTTGAAAATTATCGTATGTACCTATTCAAGATTCTGTACTGTATATTTGTCTGACAACGGCAATCTGAGATAAGGTAACTAATAAGCAACTTAGGTAAGCGGTCAGATTACCGTTGTCAGACAAATATACAAAAAATACTGACTGGCTAGAAAAATATACATTTCCGTTCCCTCATTTGGTTGTGCTGCAATTATAACCAAAACCGGCCAAGTGCGTGTCGGGCCAGGCGCAGTGTAGAGTTCCGTAGTTGCCTGGCTGTCTTATTTACATCGACGTGGGTAAAATTTGTACGAAAATTCGCCTTTCCAAGTACATATTAAGTTGGTCGACTATTACTCGGTAACTACTTGTGCCTACTTGTCCGTGATCATTTCCCTTTTAAATTCATCTTATGTACTACTACCACGATTTTTTCACATCCCCAGTAGTAGCCATTTAGCCGGCAGGGGGGGGGGGGCACATGACTCGAACAAAAATTATGGTTTTAAAGCTAAATATCTGGCAAACGAATAACTGATGGACGAGAAAATGGTTGTAAAAAACCCATATTATTTTCAACGAGCTATCCAACGATACCCCACACCATGGGTTTAACGAGAAAAAAGAATTACATCCGCTTTAGGTGTAGGGGAGGTACCCTGTAAAAAATTCTTTCAAGATTTTATTATACTGTTTTGTCGGCGTGATTCATTTATATATCCATGCCGAATTAAAGTTTACTAGTAGTAATGGTTACTGAGCTAAGCCGAAGACGGACAGACAGACGGACGGACATGGCGAAACTATAAGGGTTCCTTGTTGACTACGGAACCCTAGAAATGGTTCGAGATCTCGGCAATCTGCTTTCTGACATAAAAACTTTTTTTTTTTTGGATTATGATAAATGCTAAAGATTATGACATTTAAAATGATGCAGAGAGGTAACGGGGCGTCATGGGGACAATGCCGCAAGAGAATATCCTCGACTGGGTGTTCTTTTTAGAATACGCATTACTTCCCTATTATTTAGTTTAGTTTTACTATCTTATTATTCTTGTTTAAGTTATATTATATTTTATTTGGTTTTACGTTTAATTAATTATGTAGCTAAATGTTCGACCACGAAGAACGAACGAAGAGCTGTTCTCTAACTAGGCTATGCCAGACGTAGCGCGTAGTCGAGGAGGCTGGCACACGCTTATTTTGTTGTTTGTCTACAGTTTCAAAACGTAAACATGTTTATTATTCATTGAAATGAGCGTCGTCGTTAACTCAGAACTGTAAACTGTACAATATATAGACTTACACATAATAATACACGTATGTATCGTTACGCCCCGCAGACTAACTTTGCATTTTAATGCCCACAAATGCGTAATTCTACGCTCGTAGCCGGGTTTCCCCGCTAAGTAGAGAAAAGCGCCTACGAACTGAGCGCGCGCTACGCGGGTTCCTGGCGGTGAATGTGTGTCGCCCAGGCTGCGGTTGTAACAACGCCGTATTCCGTAGCAGCTTAACACATTCATTGCCCAGAATCGCTACGCGCTACGCTCGTAGCCGATCCCGTGGTTTTCCTCGTATGTAGCGGAAAGCGACTACGGCGGTCTGACGCATATGTGTCGTCATGGGCCCTGAATGGGTTAAGGCGCCGTAGGTTCAGCGAAGTTAAGCGAACAGAGTTTTTGAAACAATATAATGCGTCTGTGTATAATAATATGGTTTCAAAAAAATACGAATAGTAATCTTGAGGCTTTTTGGCAGGGAAATCAGTGCTTCGAAACATGCTTAAGCAAATTTCGCTCGATAGAAAAAAATCACGAACATAGGTTTAAAACACATAAAAATACACTTAAAATATTCGTAACAAATTATGCACAATAGCTATACATATTAAAATTGCTTCTAAAAATTGGCAATATCATGTTTGAAGGAAATCAGTGTTTACATTTTTATTTATTTAAACGGCCAAAAAATTAAAATTAAAAAACATGATATCCGTGCTTCCGAGCACGCACTTCCATCTCGCTCACGCTTATTCTCAGTGAGAGGGAGAGAAGACCATGAACCTACGGCGCCTTAATACATTCACGGCCAAAAATCACTATGCTCGTAGCCGATAACGTGGTTTTTCTGCTATGTAGCGGAATAGCGGAAACCGGCTACGGCGCTCGCTAGGCGGGTACCTGGCAGTGAAAGTGTTAAATTACATAATTATGTATCTTAAAGCTCTCGTTACGTATTGGCGCTGATTGGGTTAGGCTAAGGACCACTCACCGCCACACGACATGTTTGTATGATGCCATGAAAATGAAATGGTTGACATTGACCAACTTTTTAATTTAATGCATGAGAAATTCCAAATTACACCTTAATTTTCCCGTGCCGCAACCGACTGTTGGCTGAGAAACGGTGCCGTCAAATGAATATGACTTTATTTAGTTATCTACATGTACAAAGCTGAATATAGTGAATATATATTTAAAGAGGTGAAAATAATTAACTGCACTTTTTTAATGCAGGTATCATAAGCAACATATTGTATGTAAGGTGGCTAATGTATGTAAATATTCCCTCGTTCTTCAACCCAGCCTCAAGTAGACCGCAATAAAATGGCCGATTTACTTTTTATGACTGTACCCTACTAACGCCGAGGCAGAACGAATGGGTTTTTACTTTGGTCAGTCTGCTTTTTCTAGCAAAGAAAAGTTCGGTCATAAATGCCGTAGAAAACATACATGTTACATGAAGTACAGCGTTTGGGGCAAAAGCGATTTTTGTTTTACGGTTAGGTAAGGATCCTAAATATCCTTGGTTGTTTTTTCTTGAAACGGCGTAAACCTTCCGATTTTCTTAAAATTTACACGGGTGTTTCTACGAGCGTTCCAACCGCTGTCAGTCCCCTGATCGAATTAATAATTAAATGTACTAGTAAACTGGCATGGCACGAGGTATTTATAACAAGTAACAGGATACTACAAAATTACTGGCAATTGCGAAACAAATCAGCGAGAACTTTGACAATATTGCAAGCAGGGGACTGGCGGCGGTTGGAACGCTCGTAGAATCACCCCCCGCCTAGGATCTATCGACAAAAGTTGCTCGTCAGCATAAGAGTTATGTTCGTTGTTTAATTATGAGCGAGCGAAGCGAACGAAGTTCTTATGCTGTCATGTCCAGCTATCCTGCTGTCCGCCTGTTCACCCTTAAATCTCGTCTAATTTCATTGTTTTTGGCTAATGTGTTAGGTATGTAACTTCATTGCGTAAGTTGGTGGAAGATTTTAGTCGATTGCATAAATGGGAACATTTGTAAAGTTTCTAACGATTGTTATCTAATGCAACGCAATCCAGATTATGCAAAATTACGAGGAGAAAGAAAAGTGTAACAAAAATCCACGTCTGTATCTAATCGGATTCAGTCCCTGTAGTAAAACTACTCATGTCACAGGGACGTATATGTGTGCTTGTTTTGAGGGTGGTAGTTAACTGACATAGATTTTCTGGAAAAACATATAGATAGCAGTTTACTTCTGCACTGAGGTTTTGGTAATTAGTGAAAATATTGTATTAGAACGAGCGAGCGAAGCAAACGAAGCTCTCCGTTTCAGCTATTTTTGGATACACCAATCCACTAAAATATTTCACCAACTTCATTGCGTACCTAACAACATATTTAGGTATAAACAATTAAAATGTTAGTCAAAAATTCGAATCTTTATAATTTTGTTTTAAGGGTCTGTGTGGCTGAATGTCAGGCACGGCACTTGAAACATTAAGTATGTAGATGTAGACTAAACACTGAGCATAAAAAAGCAGTAATATACAATAACTAGAAAAAAGGTACATTGAAAAGCGTTGCTTATAATTTTGACAAAAATCAAGTTTGCAAACTAAAACTCAACAAGTTATACTATTACTAATTATCATCATTTTATCCACTGTTATAGCGTAAGTACTTAACTTTCATTTAACTGCCTTGATCCCCATTAGTTCCCAGAGCGACCTGCTTATATTATGCAATAATGTGATATTAGGCCTGTGTCTATTATCGCGATAACTAGCATAATGTGTTGATAAGGCCGCAATTGCGCCTTAATTGCCAATATCTGGATCACACCACTATAGGGTGGTTTATAGGCAAAGAGCCTGCGTTAAGAAAACAGTCTTATCAATCAATGCGGTCGCTCTCCAGGCGCCGCGCCGCGCGTTCTTCTGGATGGGTGATCTTAAAATAATAACAATATAATATAAATATTTAGGGACAACTTTAGAAAAACGAATTAGCCCCATATTAAGCTTAATAAGGCTTGTGTTATGGGTACTAAACGACGACACCGACCCTTGCGTGGTGACATATCTTATAAGCTCAATAAAAAATATGTTATGGCTGCTAAACGACGATAGAGTTAACGACATAAATACTAAAATACATAGAGAACATCCAAGACCCAGAAACAATTCATGTTCATCACACAATAGGGAAGCTGCAATATTTTAAATTTTGTTTTCATTTGAAAAAATCGCATGTAGAATAGACCACGAAAGTATAAAAAAATTAAATCGTCAAAAAATCCTGTTACAAACTGTCAATTCAAACTTTCGCGTCTAAACAGATCTACAGTTCCTATAATTTTATTGTTTGTCCGTGGTTGGTCCCTAGGTGTCATAGAGTTGCCTAAGTTTTGACTTTTGACGTCACCAGACACTGGTTGTTGGATTAAAACACGTTCCGTTTCACATTACTTCAAATCGTAGTTATTGTTTGAAATTAGTATAAACTAGGGTAAAAACGTTTCAGTAGCTATTATTTTAAGATTTTTGTATATTTTGGTCACAAAATAATGGTAAATATTATAGCTGCATCTTCCCTACTATTTGCCCTTACCGGGATGTGCACCCAGAACAGTCAGTTTCGCAGGCAGGGTCATTAACCACTAAGCTGAACCGGTCGCCATTTGTGTATTTTCATTGAAGCGATCTATTCATATTTAGACGTATTAAAAAAAAAACATTTATGAATACCTTTTTTTAAACATTCCCGTGATGGATCGTTTCTGATACTCGCCATTAAAAACCCGGGTATCATCATAAGACCTAAAGTTTACTTTCTATGTAACGTAAGCCTTATTTACGACACCGGCTCTCGGAGTACACTTGGCTGCCTTTATAGCACCCCAGGCCATTATCACGTATTATTAATTGACATTGGTTGCTGTTGCATGCATTATGTTGTCGAATAAGGCTAACTGGTGTTAACGCAAGGAAGTGCACGGTTGACGAAAATTGCGAGTAACGCTTGTATCTATCCCGAAATATGTACTATAGTTCGCAAGTAAAAGATAATTGGTAGGTACACATGGGGTTTTTGGTAGGTTATCGTGTAGGCTTGATGTTCAAGACGTCAAGAATAGGTCTACGGTATCACAGCCTGTCGTGAAACATGACTAAAGGGGGTCGCCTTAGGCAGAGACGCTGGTTATGACGTCCCAGAATGAGTTCGCATTGGAAAGGCGGAGATGGCCATGGAGCGTTCAACCTGAGATCATAGAGTACTTCTAATGCACAATTGCACGTATGGCGCCCGACATTTAGTTTTAAGACTTTTTAGTGGATAGTAGTACCACATTACCCAGACTTCCCCAGAATACCAAGCTAAAGATAAAGGTCTAAAGTTTTCCTCATGCTAAAAAAAAGGGTTGGTTACGAAAATAAAACATAATGACGTCTTAACGGCTCGGGAAATCTTGCGGTTGACCCTTTTTTGTCATTTTGTGGAGTTTTAAAATGAATTGATTGCTTAACAATGTTAAGCTAATCTCCGATTACGTGTAATTACGAGTATAACGAATACCGGGATTAAGGTATCTTGTCTTATCAGTATGAGCTTCCATTCGGATGCACTTCAACCCGATGGGCTAGTTTGTGCAATTACCCCCTCTGCATGTGTTAACTTCAATGGACCTCCATAATCTCCACAAACCGCATTCTGATGGAGGTCAGCGGGAGTATCTACTTTGGTAACTACGTTTAAAAATATAATGGGTTTCCTTAAACCATTTTTCAAATCAGTAATTCGTTTGCGAGATATTGGGCTTCAAAGCCCTAATTTTTGTTCAAGTCATGTGCCCCCCCCCTGCCGGCTAAATGGCTACTACTGGGGAAGTGAAAAAAATCGTGGTAGTAGTACATATAATGCATTTAAAAGGATAACAAGTAGGCATAAGTAGTTACCGAGTAATAGTCGACCAACTTAATGTACTTATACTTTGTTAAGGGCAATTTTCGTACAAATTCGGCCGACGCAACCGCACCGCACGTCGATGTAACTAAGACAGACAGTCAACTACGGAACCCTACACTATGCGTGACCCGACACGCACATGGCCGGTTTTTAAAAGTACATTCACCCGGAGGCAGGTAACTTCCACTCTTAAACACCCCAGTTGTGATTTTAAGCCACTTCCTGATGAATTTACAAAGCTTTTTGGTCCAGCTTGGGTCCACTCCTTCCACGAAGAGCTTACCTCACCAAATACCTGAAGTCCGCCTCATTCCTCCCCTCGTGCTGGTGTTCGCTTTTGGCGTGAATTTTAAGGGATCAAGGTATACTGAGTGAGTGGTGAAAAACGTCGAAACAGGTTTGCACTTTCATAGAACACTTATTATCCAAAAGTAGGTAAGTAATAAAAGTCTTAGTATCTTGGTTTAGTAATAATAAATCAATTTAATAAAAGAAGTCAATCTAAAACCAACACCGTAGTAAGATTCCAGTCAGTGGTTTGGAAAAAGAAGTCACTTCTTATCACAGACAGCATTTGTCAAATGATCTTCTGTATTTTTATTGTTACACTCCAATATGCAAATAAATACAATGTAATATCCATAGAGGATTAATAGTGTAATTGGCCTAAATTCGGTTCAGCTTACCGCCGCCGTTCAGAATATTAATATTGTTAATGACCAATTAGCGGTACAGAGCCGAACAAACTGCGTTTAATAGTGTTCCCAATGAGTTTTGAGGTTTGTGATTAACCAATGTGGCATGGTTTAAGGTGACATATGCCCAGGCGGATTCGTGGTGTTTGTAGATTCAATTATGGTGGCAGTACTCTACAATAATTCAATTTACAAATGCGTAGACCTGTTTCTTCAAGGAATTTATTCTTTTGCGCATTAGTGATCCGCAGAAACTAGGTATAGCAATTTCTTCTGATTCCTGACAGAATCTGCAACAGCGTATGTTTGATAGCCATTTATGTCAAGTGTTTATTCAATGTACGTATTGGTATACGAACATTGAATAAACAACATTGAATTTTCAGTAAAATGTTATCCTTATTTCAACATCACTGGAAAAATGCACTTATAAGGTTTGTTTTAATGCTTTTAAACATCTACTTTGTGCCAAAAGCTAATTTATTAACGTTTTCTTCTGAGAGTAGTAACTGCTTTTGAGTAACGTTTCTTTGTTAGTACACAATGAAACCTTTTACTGGGTATCAAATAAAAATACCGCATCTCTGCTTATAAAGTGCATTGCGCTAAGCGAACCTTTTTTTATAGAAACTTACAAAACTCTTCGAAAATGAATATAAAGTTACTTGCCAAGGTGATACTTCCATCAAGCATTCCAGTTCAATAAAACTTCTTTATAGTTTTACTGATCTTGAAACCAAAACCTTCTTAATTGAGTTTTTCCTGGATAAAATAATGTACTAAAGTAACAAACGTGTGTATATGTAGTCCTTTGCACTTGGAGGACGATTAAAACTGACTTTTGTAATAAAATATATGCTCGATTGATTCGACACATTTAATGAATGACACATTTATAATTAATACGTTAACTAAATACCTTTAATTTAATTTCACCTGACTACCGTAAAGCAAACACTATGGTTATCTTTTTCTTAACTCAACTTACTGGGATAACCACAACGGGTATTGTATGGCTAACATTTTCTTGGTAAACAAAGTGGGTAATTTACACTGTAAATTAATTACTGCGAAAGAAACCTTGAAAACATTGCTTTTACGAATAAAGTAACCTGATACCTAGTTTAGATCACAGATAACTTATATTAAGAGGGTTTGTTTGATATTGGTCTTGTTGTGCCAACTACAACGCAAGCAAAGCATTATTCGACTGCAGTTTTCCAAAATGGTTCTGTATTTTTTCCACATAGTTACAAAAGAGAAACCATTTTTTTTTTTTTTTTTTTTTATGATATAGGAGGCAAACGAGCAGACGGATCACCTGATGGTAAGCGATTACCGCCGCCCATGGACACTTGCAACACCAGAGGTGTTGTGAGTGCGTTGCCGGCCTTTAAGATGGGAGTACGCTCTTTAGTACGCTCTTAGTCTTACATCAAACTATTTCCCCCGCCCCCAAGCCTCGTCCCGAATCTCTCCCGAATCCTACGATCACGTGACCTCCTAATTCTGACAGACTTGATTTGATAATTCGGTGACTATTAAGTGGACCATCTCTAGTTCTGTTTTTGTTATTCTGGGATCATAAAACGCAAAGGAACAAGGAAAAAACGAAGTGTAATTAAAGAGACTATACTTACTTATAAGCCTTCGTCGTAACGTAACGTAGGTCTAAGACATCTGCTAAAAAAAAAGTTGTAGTTAAGAGACAATGAAAGTATGAGTATGTAATCGAACAATTATTTTATTTATTTATTTATTTAATAGCTTCAATTTGCAGGATACAATTTTACCCGTACGGTGTCGCTAAATATTAATTAAAAACTAAAGATTAATAGGTACATTAATTAACAAGTTACATTAATAGTCATTTTACATTCTGCAATAATGAATGAATTAATTATCATTATAAACGAATAAAAACCTCAAAAGGGACCAACATATGTAGTTACAATATCAATTAATATTTATTATCTATCAGTAAAATGTGTAAATGCAATGCGTAACATTTCAAAGGGACGTCGATCGTTTTGAAGCAAAACGAAACTAAAATTTCATATAAAAAATTCCAAACATAGAATGGTTTCAAAATGTTTTAAAATTATCTAATATCCTATATCTACCATTAAACGAGCAATATTTAGTAGAGTAATAGTACGAGTACATTACTGCAGAGACCAGTAAGTAAGGCATCCTGGACGAGTATGATTTAGTCGGCCGAGCCGAAGGCGAGGTCCGGCTATAATACGAGGCCAGGATGGCACTTATGGTAGAAGCGTGTATAGTGCTTTTCTCAAAAATAAAACAATGTTTGAATAAAAGTTAGATAAAAGTTTGAATAAAAAATATATAGGTACAGTCATTAGTATATATATTATTTATACTATTAGTATAAGCCATAACAAAGGCAGTAGAAGTGTAAAGAAAACAAAAAAAAAAAGTTAGTCTTACATCAAACTATTTCCCCCGCCCCCAAGCCTCGTCCCGAATCTTTCCCGAATCCTACGATCACGTGACCTCCTACGCATCTGACGTCACAAAAATCTGTCGCGAGTTTAACAGTTTTTCCCCATCCCAAAAAGTGCTCAGCGCCGCTAAAGAAGTGTTCACTTCATAAATGTTCTATATTTAAATATTATGATATGTAATGGGATTTCATACTTACTTACTGGACACTTCTAAAAATTGTCCAGGATGAATCACTTTCGGATACTATCTGCACAGATGTTATGAGAACATTTCGTACTATTTTTGAGAAAATATATATTACATATATTGAAATCACGTTCTCGAAAACGGCTCTAACGATTTCAATGAAATTTGGAATATGGAGGTTTACAGTCTCATGTCTGGAAAAAATTGTTTTCTCTGTATTTCCTCTATTTTCACCCGAGCAGAGCTCGGTCGCACAGGGACTTATAGGAATTATAATATGGATACTGGAAAATACGCTTAAAAGTAATTCAAGCATTATACAAATATGAATGGGTATTGCCAATCGATTTGCTTGTTAGAAACACAAGTGTCAAGTATAAAAGACAAATGAACAAACGATTTAAATGCCATTTTTGATAGACTCCTATGTGTGCATTAGAAATTACGATAGCGACGTCCAACTAACCCCAGCTTTGAAGCCTGAATTCTAACCATCTTTTGCCACATTTCCGAGCAGTGGCGTGAAAAAATAGTTTTTTCTCAAACGTGCAATGAAATATTGACGCTGTTCTTCATAATACTCCAGGCAAAATACGGTTTTGAAAAATATTAATTTATAATAGCGTTTTTTTTACTTCCCCAGTTGGGCTGCTCCACATTCGCTGCTCCACAGCGGGATGACATTTCGCTGTGCCCTTCCTCACCAAAAACCTTAGGTTAATTTCAAACTTTTTGCTAATGTTTTTAAATATTGAAAATGCATAGGTAACAACCTTTTTCAATGAAATATACTACTCAAAAGAGAATAAGGGGCCGGGCCACAAGTATGGTGATCGTTACGTGAAAATTATATTAAGTCCTTATTCCTACAGACGAGCGTATTTTGCAAAATGCTGCCTTTTTCATTCAAGATTACGACGTAACTATTAGTATTTAGTCAAAAAACTGATAACGTACTAAAATTATATTTTTTAAAACTCCAATCATTTCTTAAATCAAAATTTCGGCGGAGACTAAGCGCGCGGCGTTGATTTATAGATACGTCTTTAACACAATTATAAATTTACGGAAACGTAGGTCCTATAGTTATGTTTATTTTTTATGGTTTAACATAGAATTGCAGTTTGCTATAATATATTTTTAGGGTAATATATAAGTACAATTTGAGACAAAAAAATATATAGTAATCCTGTTTTCACCAAAAAAATTAAGGAAACTCTGAAGGTATTTTTTTTTAAAATGAATCTTTGATTTTCAGTCATATCAGCCTTCTCGTACTGGATATGGTTAATTGAATTGTAATCATAAATGTACCAAATGATTCTTGTTTACTGTAAAATTGAGAACCGAAACGACACTTCACATAATCTGCATAATTTGAAAAAGACTCCCAAGAAAACTCATTTATTTAAGGTTTAGAAAGATAAATTGAAAATGTGAACTTTATTAGCCCCTAGTTTAATAAAATATTATTGAAGTACGTTATCAGTTTTTGAATAAATACTAATAGTTACGTTGTAATCTGGAATGAAAAAGGAAGCATTTTGCAAAATACGCTCGTCTGTAGTAGGAGTAAGGACCCTTAGACAGTAATATAATATATTTTTTCCAGCTATTAGACTTAAACACGGGCATGAAAGAGGTTGGATTCTGAAGGATGCGGGACGTCATTAATTAGCCACTTATCAATAGAAATAATTTCTTTAAAAACAAAGTTGAAGCCGACTTCAATTCAGTACTGCGTCAAACCACATCGGTATAGGTACATGAAAATTTCCACATTTGCTTTCCAATTTACCACTCGAACTGCTTTCCGAGAGCAAATGCGTTGATCGTTACAGAAAATCCAAGTTGCTATAATGTGGGCTGATAATATTTCAGGAGTTCCGTCGAGTCCTCAACGATCTCAGAATTAACACTTCATTAGTCGCTACTTCAACGGAATCATGTTAGAATCTTTGCCCTTGCTTTCACAAAGTGCCCATCTCATACAGTCGAGGACTAAGAGGTTTATATTATTTACCTTTATTTCTAACCAATGTTAAATGTTCTGTATCCAGGATATATCTGTTGACAACTTTCAGAGTCGTCAGTTATCTGACACCACAGACCACAGCCGGTGGTATCCGTGCCGAAACAACAGAAAGAAAGGTACCTAAATAAATATCCGCGTACCTTTGAAATAAATAATGTCATCATACCTACGAATTCATTATTTACTTGAACATAAACATTACAATATATTGAATTAAACTTTTACGATTCTTAACTTTTTTATTTACTTCACTGAGGTCTCCCGACGTTTCGGATGTGTCGCAACATCCATGTTCACGGGACAACTGGCTTGAGGGGGTATCGTTTAGTAAAAATGATAAACATCACAGTACTTAAATGAAATGCCATATTCGTAAATCAACAAAGTAGCCATTACTTACATGTTTAAGTCGATATTTCAAAATTCATTTCGAAGGTAGCTTTTCTAACTAACGACGACGACCTGGATTTTGCTAACCAGTGAACTGTAATGCAATTAGGTGTCCGATAATTACTTTATTGGCGAAACTCGGATTCCGGTCACGTGCTGAGGAATGGCGAAATTACTCACGGGAATCCTGGGAATTCCTGGCCAAGGTTCAGAGGTAACAGGAATAGATAAGCAGAAGTTCAGGTTTTTCGTATCTTTTTAAATAATAATAATAAACTTTTATTTCAGACTATTTACGTCCATTAGATACATTAAAACACAAATAATCAAGTCTACGGTTAAAAATGGGACGTACAAACTTGATAATAAACCACCATGAATCCCGGTAGGTATACCATATTGTTATAATATTTTCATATCACACTTGTTCATAAAGGGTTTCATAACGCGCAGGCATACAGAACCTAATAGACTCTCGTTCGTAAATCATCTCTTACCGTATTTGTGGCACGGCAAAATGTACTATCATCCATTAAGTAGTTTTAGTTTAATTGTAACTTTAATTCAATGTACTTCCACTAGTCTATTATTTAATTTATAAAAAAATATATATGTTACTATTATTGTCACCCAACTTAAACAGTTAATTTTATTTTCGGAACTAAGTGTACCCGTTTTACCCGACTATAGTTAAACGAGTGAGCGAAGCGAACCAAAATTCACCGTTTCACCTTGGGCCTAAACATAATCGTATGTCCGGATGTCCGGAAGTCCGGCTGTTTTCCTCTAGATCGCATTTCTGAAACGAGTCTCGTGAAAAATTGTAAGCAGGTTCAATAATTATATAGGTAGTTTTTTTTGACAATGATATTTTTCTAACTTATATTTTTTTTACGATATGCTCACGAGTTCTACAATTCTAATATTCACACTAGTTAAAATACTCACAAAAAAATTGTAAACATGTGGCATCTGACCAGGTGAGCCCTGCCAGTGGTGTATCCACTGTTTTTCCTTGTACTGTGACACCGTTCCAGCAGCACTTATTACAGGCTCATTGTGATCTTTATTTCGCGCTAGGCGGGCAACTTCACTGCCAGGAACGCTAGGCGGCTGGTTAACGACCTTTTTGCTACAAATTAATGCCCTAAAAGTGCCGTAGTGGAGATAATTGAGTCCGTGCCCTTGAGACATAAAAGTGGGATTTAATTATGCTTTATTAAATCTTAGCTGGACTTCATCATGGTTGTTATCCAGTCACATTCTCAAATATTATTCATATAGGTTCAGGCTAAGTAATACCATGTTCAGTCTACGTCAAATATATGTTTACAATACTGCATCTTCGACTGACTTGTTGCCGAATGTCATCAAGATGAGTGTGAACTCTGCCATGCCTGTAGATATAAAAGTGATTTATATTATTAACGATGAGATGTTACCTGTAATTACCAAGTCATCGTCGAATTATCAACAAAAAAAAATAATATCGAATTTTAAAAATATCATCCGTATGTTACTGCGCATAAAAAAAAAAGATCAAAATATCACATTTTTAGTTTAAAAAAATTAGTCTAGTCCTAAAAAAATAACTTATAATTAATATAGGTAACACAGAACACCCCCACGTGGGGGTGTTCTGTGGTAGGTAAGTACCCTTTTTAGTCCCAGAACATTAACTATCTCCTGAGGAGATATTTTTAAAGAATTAAAATTAATTGTTTTCGGTACTCTATCCATGATAATGGAGAAAAGAGGACTTGCCCCCCACTTTCCTGTCTCTGTCTCCCAAAATTAAGGCCGGTATTCTACGAAATACTTGTCAGAATGGAATCTAACCTTACCTTCATTTCCCTGTCTTTCAAAACAGAATGACAGGGACATCACAGTGGAGATGTCTCCCTTGAGTCACTCTTCTGTGAAATATCGCGGGTGGAATACGGCCTGATATCTTAGTAAAAATAATGTCCAATCACTTAAACCTAAAATACCTGAATATTACAGCGTATAGCATATCTATGTGATTCCACGTGTGGCGTGTGTGGTAAAATATTACGAGTAAAGTAACCAGGCTTTGACGCCAGTTCTCGGAAGTCTTATTTCGACGCTAAACACCCCCCGTGACCCAAAAAGCAACGTGCCATTTGCACGTCGCATCATGCTCGTAATATCTTCGAGGCACCATATTCACACATGCGTTAGGTTAGCGTACCTGATATGGTGTTATTTATAGCCGTGTCTCTTACTACAGTTTTGGTTATGGAATATGACTGTGTAGTCTGTAGATTCTGTGATTGAAGAGAACATTTTTATAGGTACGTTTTGAACGAAAACGTCTTTATTAGTTTACAGGTACAGTTAACCCTTATTACATAGTACCGGATAAAACCATTAACCTTAGACAGACAGCTTTTATTGACTCTGCCTCGATATGCTGGATCGATTTATCGTGTTGTGTTGCGTTCCGTGGGTCACGTACGGACGGGACAGGACTGTCTGACACCTCGGCATAATGCTGAGACGGCGACCGATTCACTGCCGCGAAGACACACACATTATGTGTCAATTGTATTGTATTTCTACTCCCTTTGTCTCTGTGTGTCTTTTGTGTAGTGAATAAATGTCTGCTTTCTTTCTTTATTTCTTTCCTTCTTTCTTTATTTGTATTTTAGTCTCCTGAGACCGTTCCTTTCTTGCGACTATAATTATATTGTACCGTTATCATAAATATATATGGAAGACAAACAGTCTCAACAAAATGTAAAAGAACTGTATAATATTTCGTTAAGACGCGGAAGAACCGCGTTACAACATTATCCTCCTTCGACTTTGGCGGTAAAAAAGTTGTTTAATTTAAAACTCCTAACGAAATATTTAAGAAACAAGTAGTAACAGCGTAGCGAGGTTTACGTTTACTGGCTTGATAACGAGCTCAGCCACTCTTCTTTACAGCCTCGTGCTCTCAACTTAATACCGAATTACTCAAAACACAGGCTTTAATGAAAGCTGGGAGAGGAACAGAACTTAAGGCATCCTTTGCTGCGGGTTTCTTCGCATCACGTATTTATTTGGTTTATCGATATAGGCGTCAACGAATGAATATATTGGAAGTATATGCCCATCTGTCCATAATTTAACAATCACTTTTCCAAAAAAGATGCCGTTAGATTGAGCTAACCAAAGATGTGCAACCAGCACCTACAAGCGACACCTGGCTGTCAAGCATGCGAGGTGACAAATATGTGAAAAGACAGCAAACCAGCTAACCACATCTCTGGTGAATATTCAACCTCATTCTGTCAAATACCTAAGTACCTAACCTACTACCGCTCAGTATAAGTCCGAAAAAGAACGTGTAAAGACTATTTTTATTGAAAATATATGACCTTATTTCTAGACACCGTTTGGTGTCTTTAAGTGGGTACTTAGTACCTAAAAACCTTTTTATACGATAAGATATCTAGACCGAATATGTTTCTCGATAGATAAGAGCCATCAAAGTTACATTTATCTTCTCAACTATGACCTGGTGCAGACTTGCGAGTCTAATTTGTAGCTCTTTGGCACGAAAGTCGGCTCTAAAATATAACGTCAGCAGCATCGAGGCCAAGAGCAGCTTACTCTATTCATATTTACATCATCAAGTACATTATAGTACTTACTCCTACGTTTTCAGTAACTAATAATTCATATTCGACAAGTGCTTGCGTTTTTTGCTACCTTATAAGTATATATTGTTATATTATCGGTACCTATATTATACTTAACATAAGAGTTTGGAGATGGTTATTAGGGAATATAAGAAGCTTTATAAGAAAATTCATAAGTATAGAAAGAGAGACACGGACGTCTCTGACCAATAATTATGTTTGCGCTCAAAGTCGACGAAACTGGTAGTTATTTACTTAATGTTTTTCATAAACTATATCTCACGTTTTTTTACAAAAGCGTGTTAGTGAGAAACCTTTTTAATCTAGGAGTAACCGCAGTGGAGCTAGCTAAGTATGCATTTAACCTACATAACTGAGCTACGTACGGTAGAAATACGAATTAGAAACGATTAAACGGTTTCATTCTGTGTTAATAATGTACGATGGCTTTTGTTTTCTGTATGAGGTGTAAAAAAATCGTAAAATATATTGTCTTAAATATTTTATATTTTGTTCCTTGTATGTGTAGGTACACAGTATACCTAGGTAAGTTTTATTAAGCTATTTTAACCTTTAACGACGAAAAGCGTTTTTGAAGTGAAAACTTCTTTAGCGGCCGCTGTGCACTTTTTGTGATGGGGAAAAATTGTTAAACTCGCCACCGTGGCCGTGAGATGTCACCGGACCGTAAGATATCACGTGACCGTGAGATTCGAGAGATACTCGCAACAGGTCACGTGACCGTAAGATGTCACGTGACCGTAAGATTCGACAGATTGAGAATTCGTAAGACGGACACGTGACCTGATCGATAAACTGTTACAATGTCATTGAGTTTTCACTTCTGCCGGCGCTCCTGGAGTGCAACCCGGTCTTTTTTTTTCGTTTCGGTGTGTCAATGAATGATAGAGATTAAAAATATAACTCGTCTTATCTTTTCAATATACACAAAACGAATACGGATGTAGACTCAAAATCTATTATCACTCCAAAAGAAAGTAGGCAAAAAATATGCCTAGTGACGAAAATCCCATTCAGATATGTCAAAGAATTACGAAGCTACAACCGTTTTAATATTGCTTGTTAGAGAGAGAAAACGCTAACAGTTAGTGACGTCACAATCTGCCAGCGTCATAGGCGCGTTTTGCGGAAAAGGGACAGAATATACCCCATGTTAAAACTTTGGACACTTATAACTTTTTGATTATTTAACCATTGCTTTTTTCTCCGTTTGACTACATTCGAAATCCTTTTTCGAGAAAATATAGTATTAAAGATTATTTTTATTAGTGTCTACACCCCTATTCAAACTTCATTATGTTAACATCTACAAAGTAAGAGGGCATTTTTATAATACAAAAGATAAATCTCTCACGGTACTTGGCGTGAGAAACCCTTTTTTGTAAGAGTCGTAATTTAAGGAACTTTGTTCGGCAAATGCGAGCCTCCACTCAATAAGCGGCAGATAATTGAATTTTTAGGCACAAGCTTCGGGTAGTTAAATCCGTTGGCGATGTAAAAGCTTTTGTGCACTCCCGATTCAACACCGACCCTTGCGATCCGATTTTTTTAAATTTTTGTCGGACACCTCAGCGTACAGGTATGTCTATTTATATACAAAATGCTACAATAATAGGAACAAACAAATAACCCGTCCAGATATTTAATTTTAATATTATCAATTTAATTTATTTTTGTTATTTTGTACATAAATATTATATTATTGCCGGTATATTTTACCATTTCTTTTAATTCTTTAACGGAATCAATACAAAATGTATATTGTAGGATGTCGTATCAGACATATTTTTATTTTAAAAAGAAAACACTGTAAGAAGTCACAAAATCTTTTATCTGAATACACACTGGAATCTCATATTACTAGTGAATATGTTACACTGCGGCGAAATATATATACTGCTTTGAACAGATGAGAGTTTGAGACTTGAAGTTTTTTAGTTAAAAGAAATCGATCTACGCATCGAAAACGTCTGAAAGCGCTAATTAGTGCATGCTGTTACGGGTTTTCGTCGAACATAATTATATTTCACTTTCGGATACCACATCCATATTTAAGTATGTCGTGAGGCATGTCTCCAGAGTACTTTTCAAACGCTCTTTAGGTCAACTCAACTGTCATTGTCCCATACAAAATATGACATTTAGATCTGTCACGTACGTACCTCGATCGACCTGCCGGACCCCAACACCGGGAGACACTCTGTAAGGAGTCGAAATTCATTCCTACATTATATTTCAATACATACGCAAGATACGTTATGCTGTTGTGTAACGTTTGGTACCTACGTACAAACCCAGCTCAGAAAGGGTCACACAAAGTGCACGGATGGTCAGTAAACAGTGTTATACGTTAGGTAAATCTTTTTTTTTTTATTAACCAGGGGACCGATTTTTGACTTTCGAGCGCTCGAAAATAAAATAAAAGTAAATAAGTTTGCAGTGTCAAAATGGCAGGCACTTACTTTCTACCAATTGAATTCATTACGAGTGGTCAATACCACTCGTTTTTCAATTTTGTATCCCTATTTCCAAATAGCATTTCATAATTTTTGTCAGTGTTCGAGTGAAAGAGTCGAGCGCTCGAAAGTCAAAAATTGGTCCCCAGGTGCAAACTTTTCCGTTCCGTGGCAAACGAATTATAATATATAATGTATACGTAATTTCAACGTGCTATGTGCCCTGCCCACTGCCACTTAAGTTTAGCGATTCGGAGGGCTATATCGGTTACCTTGGTTCTGCTGCGGATAGCCTCATTTCTGATGCGATCACGCAGATAAATTCCCAACATGCCCTTTGGGTGACTTTGAGCCGATAGCCGTTGGGGCGCGCGGAAAGCGGAAAGGTTCTTGAGTGGCGACCACGTACCGGAAGGCGCGGCGTGGGTAGGGTAGGTGGACTGATGACCTGGTAAAGGTTGCGGAAGTCCGCTTTGGGGGAGGGGAGGCTTTGTTCCCTACGTAGTCAGATGGCCTGCGAGAGACATGACCGAACCAACGAAGGCGACATTCCTGGAGCTGATTCGCTACGTCACGAACTCCGAGGCTGCCACGGATGTACTCGTTACGCGTGCGGATCGACGCGTAACGCCGCACATCCACCGCAACATCTTCATTTCAGTAACGCGAAGCTCCTGAATGTGCCTTCCAAGAACTGGCCACGTCTCGCTGCCATTTAATAGGACTGGTCGTATGACGCACTTGTACAGTAGCCCTTTGAGTCGAAGTGGTATTCTGCGATCGCAGATGACTCCTGTGACCTCTCGCCATTTAGACCAAGCCGCGCTGATTCGGGCTCGGATACCAGGAACCAGAAATAAATTATTAATATGTAATAAAACTCGTTGCCGTGACAATATTTTTGGTTCTATTTCAAGTAACGCAACAAATAAAGGTTAACTACCTAGTTACCTATCTCCGATACCTAACTCAGATTGTTAAAGGTTAGGTTCGTAATAAGATCTTAAATCCCTGATTGTTACATCACGGTGTGCTAGTCAGCTATGTCGTATCGTATCATTGAAAACTCTTCTCCACACAGCTCATTAAACAGAGACCTTTCGACATGAAAGAACTTTTTTCGCACACGATTGGGCTAAAACAAGTAAGTATTTGTCATTTTCCCGGCGCAAAGGGAGTCCTAAATCGCCCTATTCACAAATGATTTAGCAACCCGAGATACATTTACTCGTTTGCATTGATTTGGTTTTCCTTTTACATATTTACTTTCTTTTATCTTATTTATCTTTTCCTTTTGTGGTTTTTCAAGTAGGTACGGTACGGTACACCTATTTAATAAACCACAAACTGAAACGGGGGGGAGAAGGAACAACACAGAAATTCAAACCTCGATTAAAGTTCATTGAATTATAGTTCTTTAATGATTACCTCACGTTTCATTTTATAATTTTAAGTTGGGGTTAGTATTTAGGTTAGTAGGGATAGCAATGAGGTGAGTTGGGAAAATTGCTAGGGTTGACCCTTTTGGATTATGAACATTACCATAGCTTGACTTGTCAAGATCAAGATAATATTTTATTTACGTAGCGTAAAACGATTTAATTCCGTACTGCCCCCGCCGTCCCATCTTCCCCCGTTTAACCTAATATATACAGGTTCACGGAATGTATTTTCGCCTATTCCGATATGGTCTAAAATCGTAGAAGAGAAGAAGTTGGAATCGGCGTAGCCGTAGGCTTCACTAATTCATGAGATTAGAAGCCAAGCGGACCACGCGCTCCTTCAGTATGAGGAAGAGTGGCGGAATGCCCTTTCACACATTTGTAATTTTTACAGAACAATGCAGCTAATCCCCAACTACTCTCGTTCTTTCTAGTGTAGTGTCGTGTTCTTGGTGACGAATAAAGTCGCAGGAGCTCCCTGGATGCAGTGCGTTGATAGTGAAAACACAGAGGCCCGTTTTTGACCCAAGTATTCGGTACCTAAGTAAGTTGCTAAAAATCTATTTGTACTTGCAAGTTTCAGAATTCAAGCCCTCGATAAAGCTTGAAAGTCACGCGCCTGAACGACTAGTTAGGTTAGCAATTTTAGGTATTTAAACTTGACGTATTTTGGCACAAACTCGAGTAAAAATGTGTTATCTAGACACTGACTATTCTGACGATTGTGGTTTCTCGTATAAGTCTGTTTTACTATCTGGCGTTTTATGAGTAATAACGAAGGTCTTTGACCGAAACACATTTACCCCCCAGCGGGACTCAAACTTGTGACCGTGAGTAACTCCGTCGTTTCACCGTTTTACGCCAAACTTCTGAACTATTCCGACCTACTTCACTTAAATTAAACTTGCTTGAGCAGTGATGTGAAAAGTGTTCTTGTTTTGTAGCACTCTGTATTATTTTCAACTAGAGACTTCGCGTACATAGAATTCGTCAATCAACATTCCCGAACAACCTTTCGCTCTACCATTTAACGACGGAGATACGATTTCCGGGATAAAAAGTAAGTAATTATCCTATGTCATTCTCTGAGACACAAACTACCTCCGAATTATAATAATATATATAATAACGAATTCTGGTAAAAAGGTAACAAACAAACTGGCAACTGATTTACCAACTTGATGGAAACCACTAACAAGATTTTCTGGCGAGTAAGTATCTAAAATCACGTTAACTTCAATGAATGATTCGTTTTCTTAATTCTACAGTCATCAGTGTAGTGATGGACTGATGGATTCATAATTAATGAACAAACAGTCCAAAACATTCCGATGATATGTGGAAACAAATAATATAATTGACGGATTGTCCTGTATAAGTATAACTTACTTGATACATTGACGTTTAAAAATGTTATGTGTTTTAGGTATGTAATTCAAAATTGGTTTAATTTTGTTAAGAACCACTAATTAACTAAAATCGCAATGTGAACACGAAGAAAAAACTGAAAGTGATTCAGTTAGATGTGGTTTTCCCCGCCCTGCTTCTAACCGAGTTTGGAACTCCGCACAAACGGACACCTCTGTCATATTGAATTAAGTGTGACTTTACTTTTTGTTACGGTCGAAATAAAATGAAATAAGAAAGTTTTAGTAAAGCTCTTTCCTTTTGAAATATGAAACTTAAATGTTTATGAACTGACCTACACCTAACAAAACATATATGTATGCTTGTAAAACGTTTTCTTTGGCCAATTGTATTCATCTAGTCTCAGTTATGCAGCGTCTATCCCTTGATTGACGTATAGCTTGAATCGAGTTCCTGGGATTGATTTTAGATACCTATACGTAACTCCTTGATTGTTCTATTTAGTCTATATCTTGTGGTTCGGCGCGCATGGAATTCATTTGTAACTTAATTCATACCATAATTCCAAGACACTTGGACACTGTCGTAATAATATTTGATCGTGTAAATATACTGCTTAAACAAATTAAATAGCAAGGATTACCCAAGACAAAACTGTAGACGCCAGTGAGTTAATTGCTGGAATTAAAATCTACGACTTATTCTTCTTAAGTGAATTAAGAATAGGGTGGTTATAAACGATTTCATTAAATTATTACTCTTTTAGGAGTTCCTTATATTTTCATTAGGCTGTTACAATTTATTTTATACTCATATTAATGAAGACTTGCTTAATCTTTTGTGTACTTCTACGGATTATTATCTCCGTTCGTCAATAGTATGGGGTAGGTTTAGTCTTGAATGGGAAATACTGGAAAATATTGTGAAGGGCTTCAGTGTCTTTAATGTCAGGAATTGAAGCGAACATTTTGTTTTAATATCTGTATATGACTTCTGTGACAAAACGAATGCTAGACAATTATTAAAATTAAAGCATTAATTTAGCCACACCACATACCACAATTATTCTGTTATTCAGGGTAATTCGATTGTTTTCTCATAACGGCAAGTATTACTTGAATTGTTCATCAGAAGCGACTGACATTTATAATAAGGAAAGTTCCTCGGGGAGGTTTCATGTAATTACGTGAGGGATTAGGATCGTCTCGAACCCATGCCTTTCGCACCAATATCTGATCAAATTAATCATCTTGTGTTAAGTAAAATTTTGCATGAAAAAGAAAATGGAGCGGGTAAGTATTCTCCTTATTTTGTTCCATTGAGTCGGGGAGACGTGGTTGAACATTACTTTAAAAAGTTGATTGCGCAAAATTATTTCCTTGACTGGTACCTAGACTGCTTCGTTACGAGGCAATATTGACTGGTACCTAGACTCGACATTGTCACTGCACCAGTCGAAAGTGAAGGATCGGTTAGCTATCCATTTTTTATTTTTATTTAAACATCCATGCAATGCAATAATATTATTAGTTAAAAAATCGGCCAAGTGCGTGTCGGGCCACGCGCAGTGCAGGGTTCCGTAGTTGCCTGTCTTTTAAGTTACATCGACACGCGCGCGCCAACTAAATGGTTGCTTCGGCCGAATTTGTACGAAAGCCCTATACCTAAATATATTTTAAGTTGGTCGACTATTACTCGGTTACTAGTTATGCCTACTTAGCCGTGATAGTTTTCCTTTTAATTTTTTAACTGGTATAGGATTGGCAAAGCAACAAGATAATAACCATCGATAATTTTCCAGTGCTAATAATAGGCCTGATATCGTGCTGACAGATCGATCGAAACGCCAGGCAGTGCTCGTCGACATCACCATCCCCCATGACAAAGCCAGCAAATACCCAGACCTGGCTCACGAGGTAACCGCCATGTGGGATGTTGCTTCGACGATCATCGTCCCGATAGTCGTTTCGGCGAACGGTTTAATAGCGAAGAGTCTCGACCATCACCTCAAAAGACTCTCGCTAGATGGCTGGATCAAGGGTCAGATACAGAAGGCGGTACTCCTGGATACTGCGCGGATAGTCAGGAGGTTCCTGTCGCTGACGCCGCGCTGACCGCCGGTAGCTTGGGCCCCGCCTCGCTGCCGGCTTGGCTGCCCCCTAGGTTAGGTTTTTATAATGATTTTATGTTTTGTATGTATAGTTTTATATTTTACTCTTTATATAATTATCGTAAAAACCTAGCCTAAGACCAAATATAAATAAAGAGAATAATAATAAAAATATTTATTCATGCACAATTGTTACACATTTCCGAAAATAACAGGTGATGCCTCTTTTTAAGTAAATTTTACCTGTGTTAAGAGGCACCGCTCTTCATTAATCAGTTGGTACAATACAATTGTAAATAATAATAATTGAGAGAATAAGACAGAACCAAGACAAATAAATGAACAGCTCAATATTATTACAATATTTAACGTTTTCTGTGTCAATTTAACAAAAAACTAGTAACTAAGTATGAATTAGGTATAGGTACTACATATTATATAAGTGCATGTGTGTGTGTTTAAAAGAATGTGCGTTTGTGTACATTTTACATTACAATTTTAAAATACGTCTTCTATTTCCTGATAACTTTTCAGTTTCAACCAGTTTACTATCAACCTTTTACAGTCGTAGTTTTGATATACTTTTTAAGAAATTATATAACATAGCCGATTTACAAATGTTTTGCCTGCTTGCAAAGGTTGTGTTTATTGATTTTGTTTGGATTATATTATCTTTTCAGAAGAAATACACACACAGATAAACAAAACAAGAATAAAATAACAATTAGTTCCGTGTGATATCTGTGTATGGCGTAGATTTGTGCAGTCTGAGAGCCGCAGATACAATGTATAATTTTCTGACTGATTTAAAACATCTGAAAGCTGATATAGGTCCATGTTGGTTGGGATATCTAAGTTAATTGAAAAGTGATCTTTGGGCTCTTTCAAGTTCTAAAAATGTTGTTTTTAGGGCTGCTCCCCAGACCGGTATGCAGTATGTTAGGATCGATTGTTCCAGAGTCACATATATTAAATTTGTTTTAGAAGCCGTGGAGAAGCAATGTGTCTCAGATTTTTAAAAACCCATAGCAGATTTCTGATTCGGGTCATGAGGATGTCCGTATGCAAGTGCCATGCTAAAAGAACCGTAGATTTAATTGCCCAAAACCGACGTCAAAATCCACATAAATTGCGAAATTGTAATTTCAGAAATTGTTGAATTAAGGCTTTTAAGATATATTGCGATCAATATTGACATAGCAATTACGAAGCAAATGATAAAACCAAATTGATGGATTGTGACGGATGGCTCAAATTGAATCCATAAACAGTTCCGGTGTCAGTATTGGCCGATTGCCAGGAGAATCCGAAATGTTCGGAAACCTTTTTTATTCAATGTAAGAAAAGGCTGGACACAATTGGAATACTAATCTGAATCTTTGTTATTAATAAAGTTAAGCATTCTTTACAGAGTCTGATGGAGGAAGTTACACCGACAAAAGAGGATGACTTTTTATAATGATGATTGTTTTTTTGCCTTACTCATCGGTATGCTGTCAGTATTACATTTACGCAGTAGTATTATGTTCTGTGCATCCAGCGCCTATCGGGAAGCACTCATCTATACTAATGTGTACTAATATTATAAAGAGGAAGCGTCTGTGAGATTGTAGCTTTGTAAGTTTACAAGTTTGTATGTAATGGGAATGGGTAATCTCTGGAACTACTCATCCGTTTAAAAAAAAACTTTCACCTGCCTATAGAATTGGACCCTCCGGATGAACATAGGGCTATGTTTTTTCCTGTGCTTGCTTGTGTTGTTTGCAATGCGCGGGCGATTCCGCGCGGGCAGCTAGTCTAAATTAAGATTATAAAGAGGAAGTGTCTGACAGATTGTAGCTTTGTAAGTTTGTATGTAATGGGTAATCTCCGGAACCACTGGACCGATTTCAAAAATTCTTTTACCGGTGCATAGTGTGTACTTTCTGGACGGACATAGGCTAAGTTTTATCTTGGGGGTTTGCCTGCGTTCTCTGCAACGTATAAAGAGGAAAAGTCTATGAGATTGTAGCTTTGTACGTTTGTATGTTTTCGGTGATCTCCGGAATCGCTTATCCGATATCAAAAAAAAAGTCATCTGCGAGTAGAATGGACTTTCTGGATGGTTAAAGATACGCTATATTTTATTTCGTGGGTTTGTCTGCTTTATTAGCAAAACGCGGGCGAAGCCGCGCGGGCAGATGGCATAAATAAGCAGATGGCATAAATAAGCTCGTATTAAAGAATCTGTGCTGACTTGACCAGCAGTTGACACGGACAGCTGACAGCTCACTGATACCACACCGATCCAGCACCACGAAATGCGGAAATGGCCTTAGACTTCAAATGCTGCTAGAGACAGTATTTTCTTAAATCTTCTGTTATGTCAAGAATCTGTAAATATGGTGTCTTAAGGTGGTACTCGATCCGATTTATTCCGATCATATAACATGATTAATACAGTAAGTACCTACCTATTTTACTTGCATTTTTTATAACGAAAAAAAAGTAATAGGTACTATAAGTAATAATTCCTCTTCCATGAGAATACCACTCAACCCAAAAAAATATCGTGCGTTAAAGCCGCGGTTACACTCGCTGTACGGAACACAAAAAAAAAATACTAAAATCTGTGAATTTAAAGATACACTGTCCAATAAAGTTTATAGAAATACGCGAAGCAATAATATCAAAGAATACTGATCAATCAGATTTTTTAAGACGTCTGAGTCATGGCATTCAAATTCAGATTATAAATTAAGATTAGAATTCAGACTGAGTCTGACCTAATGTAGCAATAAAAACGTTACACTAGGTTACGTTATATTTATGTTGTACGTCAGTCCCTGGGCGACTGAGCTCAGCTCGAATGAAAATACGGAAAAACTAATTTTCCATGACACGAGACCTGGCTAGATCGATTGCTCGCCCCCGTAAACCCCCATATTCCAAATTTCCTAGAACGTGATTGCAAATATATATATATAAATATAGGTATGTAAAAACATACCATATAAATAAACATATATTGCTCGTTTAATAGTATAGGATAGGATTACACAGTTAGGGCTGCAATACAAATAGTTAATGTGTCACAATGCATTATCAGTCGTACGTAATAACGTCGTACTGTAAGAGTCGGCGGATCCATTATCACTATATAATTATCAGTTATTGTCGGATAGAATTATTTTCTACCGCCATCGCTGGTAAGTTTTGATTTTGTATTGTTTTGTTACAACTATCGAGAAAACTTATCTGTTGGCGCGGGGAAGGACAAAGGGACGAAGGACCGTGCGGTACAAGACCGTAGGCCGAGTGGTCTGTGGAATGAAAAATGAGCTTAATGGAAGCCTGCCGTACCTGATGATGTTCCTTGTCGAGGTTCCGGGCGGCCGCCACTTGCTTCTCTTTATAATCAAAGGTATGCTGATTGCCTTTCTTCTTCTGCACAATTTACGGGTTTATCGCGTACTTATTTTATTGAGAAACGTATTATTTTCTTTCCAATTGTTATAAATCTTGTACACGAACTGACAGATATTTTTCTACTGTCAGAATTTAAATTTGACAGACAGGTCATAGAGCGGATGATGTGCAAAATGAGGTTTTAAGTGAAAAGAGTATTGATGATGTGCGTGACCGATGGCGGGTGAAAGAGAGGGCTATAACACTATTCTTCTTAAGTTGTCATTTCGCCAGCCCTTTTCCATTCAATGCTCTAATCTCCGAGCCTACAAACTCATTGTCATGCAGTATATTCACAACGCTTAACGTTCACTGCACCATAAGCTTGACCACTGTAAGTTTGATCTCCAATAACCCAAAGGCTTGGGGTCTATTTATACTGGGGATGGGGCAAATTTAAGAACAAAATATTTTGTGAATACAGTGTAATCCCAAACTGACGGGCTGTTCGCGAAACTATAACATGTGTCATGAAACGCGGCCCTTGTCCAAGAGTTTAGGATACTGGTGAAGGGATCATAAATCACTTGAAGGGTTTTACAGCTGATTTCAGTGTTATGATTGCACGGAGCTTTTGCGAGAAGTGCAGAGAAATGTTAAATTATGTCGTCATGAGTACAGTATGTAGCTCAACGAAAGGCAGTTGCAACGTTGCAGTAATTAGCACTTCCACTTTAACAAGACATAGCATTAATCGATATGATACAAAGAAAGAATATAATGGAAAAATAAACCATCTTCGTCTGTAGCCCCCGACAGGATTCGAACCTGCGACCTTTCTATTAACGCTAGATTGCTCTACCAACTGAGCTACGAGGACAGTGACTTACGCTGTGTATTTTTGCATTACATTCCCGCTAAGACTAGCGCCCTCTGTATCCTCTGTAATAATTTGTTTCGTGATAAGGGTATTTAAGACATAGCATTATTTCTCATCCGCACTGGGACGGATTACAAAATCGGCCATTCGTCGTGTACTCCATCGTAAATATGTCCTAATAGGTCCATACTACTAAATTAATTAATTAAGTCATCATCATCATCATCATCATATCAGCCGAAAGACGTCCACTGCTGGACATAGGCCTCTCCCAAAGAGTGCCGGAAGGCGCGGCGTGGGTAGGCCCCCGACAAAATGGACTGATCACCTGGTAAAGATTGCGGGTGGCGCAAGAATTATTAATTATTATTATTAAGCAAACGAACTTTGTTCTGTAAGTAGAACGTTATGACAAGTCACTTTTAAAGAGTCAAAATCTACCACTTGCAGATAATATTTGAAGAAAGCGATAACAATTACCATAAACACTAACAAAAGCTGAAGCTATCAGGAACAGTATCGTTTGACTGAAATTACGAGATTGTGACTGACGTTGTTGAATCAAAGCGGGCCAAACGCTCAAATATTCCCTCACATTACACATACAATTGATGTGAAACCCCACCTAGTTTTTCGACCGCTCGCTCTGACGGACATGATCAAAACATCTTACTACGTCTGTAACATTCATTACGTTCCCCACACCAACACAGCATTTAATTACATGGAAACAAGAAGGTCTCATAGTACAAACATTGGACCACTAATTACGTCGCATTTCAAACGTTGTCAATATAATACGTGTCACCTAATAACAGGGTTTCATTATCTTTTACGAGTCGTGGGCAGCCGACGCGAGGGCAGGAATATTCCCTCATTAACGCTTTTATCGTTGCCAACAAGGGCTAGCATGTGTAATATTACGAGAAATAATACTTATAACTAAATGACTTCTGTTTCTTACAGCGGTAAAAAGCTAAGTATATGGTGCTAGTTTCCCGCATTAGTGCGGAAAGAGCACTTTCCGTGCATATGTCGAAACTTTAAAGAGCCATATGTACAGTAAAACGTTGTACGATACACGTGGAAATAGGTAATTCGCAACTCGTGTCGATTTAAAACACTCCCTTCGGTCGTGTTTTAATTTATCACCTCTCGTTGCGAATTTCCTATTTTCGGCACCCGCGGCCGACTAAAATCCCACGCCGCCGCCGCCGACGCATCACCATTGGTGCGCCGATTTATGTTTCGCGCGCGTTTCAGCTATTTTAGCTCTGTACTTAGCTTATTTATTTTACACACTCAGTAGCGACCCTCATGTGTTTAAGGGTAAGTCAGCCATCTATTTTGAATTAATAACCCTTTAGTTTTCAAATTCGAAGTTCTTAGTTGCGCAAATCGATATGACCATGGAAATGTTTCAAGCTATGAAAATGGCTCAGCGCTGACGCTTGTTCGTGTGATGCATTAGCTTTGCTGACTATCGGCGTTCTACCCCGCCCACTGTCACTTAAGTTATGCGATTCGGAGGGCTTATCGGTTACCTAGCTTCTGCTGCAGAGAAAGTCCCAGCATAGTCCTCTCCATTGCCTTTTGGGTGACTTTGAGCCTTGTTATGAGGCCCATAGTATGCCTAAGCAAGCAAGTAAGTAATGTGCCGTAGCTTCCCGAACACTGCCCAGCCTAGTCTGATTCGACGATTGGCCTCTTCTCGAAGTTGGAGAGGAGTCTGGGAGTTGGTACTACATGGGCATTTGACATGATCTTCCTCTTATTCATGATCATACTTAGACGAACTCGCTCGGTGGCCTTAATGAGGTCATCCAGCATCGAACTTAAGTAATCCATGGTATTAGCCAAGCCAAGACTACTTTATCTTCAGCAAACCGAAGGTGAGCGATGCACTCGCCGTTGATGTTGATGCCTAGCCTTCTCCAATCCAGGATCTTGAAAACATCTTCCAGTGCAGTGGTGAACAGTTTTGGAGAAACAACATCTCCTTGCCTGACTTCCGCTGCAGTGGAATAGGTTTTCAGTTCCGGTCCTGGAGTCGGACTGATATTGTGGCGTT
Organism: Epinotia ramella; assembly: GCA_947578815.1. NCBI lineage: Eukaryota > Metazoa > Arthropoda > Insecta > Lepidoptera > Tortricidae > Epinotia > Epinotia ramella. The sequence continues at coordinate 7,891,621 of OX388201.1, read as the reverse complement.
CTCGTCTCTTCAGTACTTTGATATAGTGGTGGTCTACTTGACACCGCTTGAGAGACTAGTACAGCCCAGATTTCGATCGAATCGAAGGAACACCTTAGTGTTCCTTAGTGTTCATTATCGAAGAGGGGCAGGTTATACTCCCGAGTCTTCTGTATAAGCTGATGGAGCGTATGGATGTGCTTTACGGTACTAAAGCCTCTTCGGAAACCGGCTTGTTCGGGAGGCTGAAAGTCATCTAGCTTGCGTACGAGACGATTTGTAATGACTCTCGAAAACAGCTTATAGACATGGCTCAGAAGTGAGATGGGTCGGTTGTTCTTCGACAGGGTGTTGTCACCCTTTCTGAAGAACAGCACCACCACCCCTCTGTTCCATGCATTTGGCGATCTTCCTTTCAGTAAGACGGAATCGAACAACTTCTGAAGGGCAGCAAGCACCGGTAATCCACCCGCCTTCAGCTGTTATTCCGTCTTCACTGGGTGCTTTTTTGTTCAAGATCTGTTCAAGAGCCATTCCAATCTCATATAGGCTGATTTCCGGGATGTCGTCGGTATAGTGTCGGGTTAGTCTAGCTCTAGGGTCCTACGCCAGACCAACCCCGGGTCCGCGAGTTGATGTGGATAGCTACGTAACTCAAAAATACTTAAATGAGAGTCAAACTCAATGCTATGTTATACACCAACCGTCAGAGTGAAATTTTTAGTACAACATTGATGCCAATCGGCGTGTCCTTCAACGCGATATGCGGTTGGATAGGTTTAAAATATCCTAAACATCGCTCCTTTGTGTAGATTTTTTGAAAATTACGTAAATTAAATGTTTTTGCAAGATCACGCCGCCGACGCCGCCGCCGCCGGTCGCTTTTTACCGGCGCGCCGCCACCGGCGATATACCCATCGGCGCTTATATCTAATAACGATTGATCATTGTTGTAAAAAAAAAATAATAAATAAAAAAATAAAAAAAAATATTTAGACTATTTAGTGATCTGCGTCTGTGATTACATTGCTGCAGTCTTTGCACAAACGATTAATATAATGCCCAATCGCCGGCTAGCACGCACGGCGCGAATTTCGAACAGGTCGGTGGCGGCGGCGGCGCGCCGCGTCTTCATGGCGGCGGCTAGCCGGCGCGGCTCGCATATCTAGAGTGGATATTTTTTATTTCATTGCATAATATGTTTGAGAAAAGCACCATACATGCCTAGCCGTGAAAAGGGCTTGCCGTCTTCCTATCACTATCCAGCCTCTACGGTCGGCCGTCTATACCTACTCACCCGGAAAGCCCTTCTTTCCGGCGGCTGCAGTAATGTACTATAATTGATGAAATCGTATTTTTTACGACAGCCTTTAAAGCGACGGAATACTAATATTATAAATGCGAAAGTTTGTTTGTTTGTTTGTCCGTCTTTCACGGCAAAACGGAGCGACGAATTGACGTGATTTTTTAAGTGGAGATAGTTGAAAGGATGGAGAGTAACATAGGATAGTTTTTATCCCCGTAATTTAAAATTAGTAGTTAAAACTATATTTAACCCAATTTTTTTTATTGATATTTAAAATGTTTTTTGAAGTGAAAACTTTTTTAGCGGCGCTGTGCACTTTTTGTGATGGAGAAAATTGTTAAACTCGCCACAGGTCACGGTACCGTAAGATTCGTAAGACGTGAGATTCGAGACAGGTCACGTATGACCGTAAGATGTCACGTGACCTGATCGAAAAACTGTTACAATGTCATTGAGTTTTCACTTCTGCCGGCACTCCCGGAGTGCAACCCGGTCTTTTTAGGGTTCCGTACCCAAAGGGTAAAAACGGGACCCTATTACTAAGACTTCGTTGTCCGTTTGTCTGTCTGTCACCAGGCTGTACCTCAAGAACCGCGATAACGAGACAGTTGAAATTTTCACAGATGATGTATTTCTGTGGCCGCTATAACAACAAATACTATAAACAAAATAAAATAAATATTTAAGGGGGGCTCCCATACAACAAACGTGATTTTTATGCCGTTTTTATAGATAATGGTACGGAACCCTCCGTGGCCTCCGTGCGCGAGTCCGACTCGCACTTGGCCGGTTTTTTTTTCTATGGTGAAACAGCGCCCATTTTTGGGTGTATTTAAATATGGTTAAAAGAGCAAATATAAGTTGAAGCTTGATGTTTCCTTGATGCGTCAACGGATACGGAAGTGGCCCATGCTAGCCGGTCCAATATAATTTTTCCCTATGTTCCCACCAGCTGTTATTGGCTATGAAAGAATCATGCGGTTATGTTATTCGTTGTTTGATACGTGCGAATTAATGCTTTATTAAACCTGTGTTTACGACCCGTGTTTAATACCTGAACAGTTAATGCCGCCTGTGTTTACTCAACCGGAGAGTAAAACTGAAGTGTGTATTGCGAGTTTGACTGTTTAAAAAAAACACATTCTATCGTTTATATTGATATCTGAGTAAAAATAACCACATTGAATGTACATAAAGCTCTACGCGAACTGTTCAAGCTTAGGTCGTAAAAGTTTTATGCATTTTGTAGAAATGTCATTGAATTCAGAATATTTTTATATCATCTCACAATAATGCCCGTAATAAAGTCAAATTCGTTATTTGATATTATTATCATACTAATGTATAGATGTTTGGATGTTTGTTACTCAATCACGCTTAAACGGCTTAACTGACTTGGATGAAATTTTGCACGAAGTTGGTTTATAGCCTGGATTAAAATATGGGATAGTTTTTATCCCGGGTCCACGCAGACGAAGTCGCGGGCGGAAGCTAGTTTATAACAAATACGTTTATTCATTCGGTTATTCATTATGGGATACTCGTATAGACACACTATTAAGCTGCAAAAGAATGGGTTAACGAGTTTAAATTGAGTAAGTCGTATTCATCAAGTGCCTTCGCTATGGTAAAGGGTTAGAATAGAATTAATAGTAGTTTATGCAACGTATACACAATCAGAGGCCTTACAAGACGTGTGTGGATTTATGAAACGAGCGGTAGCTAGTTTCCTAATAGGATCACACGAGTGTTTTAAGGCCTAATCATGTACAGTTGCATACACTACTTTATCTACACACATATCATAAGATGGTTTCAGATCAGAAGCCGTAAGGTAATGACCTGCATTGCTACTAGTGCTACCTGTAAAATATCTTTGTTGCAATCGTGGCTGCATTTACGATATCCGGCGCAATGTTCATATCGTTCTCGGAGTCACAACTATGCATATTTTCAACTAATATAAAATTATTGCGTAGGAATGAAGCATTTTCCCTTAGTAAAAAGTAGCCTATGTTCATCAGGGATAATGTCGGCTTCTAATGGTAAAATAATTTTTCAAATCGGTGCATCAGTTACGGAGCCTATTCAATACAAACAAACAAACAATCAACTCTTTCCTCTTTATAATATTAGTGTTGATAGTATAGACTAGCTGCCCGGCCCGGCTTCGCACGGTTAGTAACGCACGGATAATTCTTACTACCCGTTGTCCTATTACCCGTTTTCCCGTAGGAATGAAGCATTTTCCCGCGGTAAAAAGTAGCCTATGTTCATCAGGGATAATGTCGACTTCTAATGGTAAAATATTTTTTCAAATCGGTCCAGTAGTTTCGGAGCCTATTTAATACAAAAAAACAAACAATCAAATCTTTGTTCTTTATAATATTAGTGTACAAGTGTATGTATGTATGTATGTAAATACTTTATTGTACACAAGACACAGGTAAAAATACAGACAAAAAAAAAAGTTAATTCGGTACAAAGGCGAACTTATCCCTGTAAGGGATCTCTTCCAGTTAAACTTGTGTAGATTAGTGTAGAAAAACAACTTTTCACAATTCGACTTTCAAAAACAAAAAACCAACAAACAAATGACAACACGGTAATGGCGGCAATTCGACCCTCCGTCAACCCAAAGTTTTTTTTTTATCATAGACAAACGAATGAAGTCCCTATTCTCATGTCACTCGAGATCAAATGTCGTGCGGTTTATATTAAAAAACATACTGAATGGACGTTGCGTATCGATAACAGTTTTAATATCTATGGACACTAGAATACAGGCCCACTCGAGTTTAGACAGCTGTTCCAAAACTCATAACCTTACAAAAATCGATACTGTAATAACATTAAAGTACAGATTTTACCTACTACCACAGACAAGAAAGTTCTCATAGTAAAATTGGAAATAATGCTGGTCATCGCCCAGTCACGGTTTCTGAACGCATTTTAAAGCACTATTGATATGTGCGTAGATAAAATAAGTAATTCTCTCCATCCCGAAGCTCATCAACATCACCACTCATAGTATCATAACAAAACCTAGCGTTGAACAGCGAGACTCACGAATCATATTTTCATAATAATGTTACGACGCTTATGTTGAAGTTGAACGTCTGAAGCCTGAAATGTTTTGCCAGCCGACCGAGAAATGAAATGCTCGAACACAAATGAAAGTGTTAATTGAAAATACCTATCTACGAGTCCCCTGACTACGCATTGTGAGCCCGCCCGCAATGCCTTTTTTAGGCTTTTTAGAATATGGCTTTTCAGTAAAAAAAAACGCTTTTATATTGCATTAATGAAAGTACCTCCCCGGTCCCTATCATCCATGGGACGAGGCATGTGTCCAGCAGTGGGAGGTATAGGCTGATTTATTAATTAAAGTATTTATTGATCCCTAAAATATTTGTTTATACAAAATCAGTCGGCAGTGGTAGTAGATAGTGGATAAAGTGCTCTAAAACTCTTACTTTTTGAACAATAGACATAGACATAGACATAATTTATTGGTAATAAGGTATTACAGGGTCATTGTTTACAATTGTACATTTATTTGTAGATTACGTTAATAAGCTGTGACATTTTATTACAATTGGTAATGGTTCTTATTACATTTAAGATTTACAATAATGATGTGTTTTCTGCTTCCGATTCGACTTACTCGGTTTGGAAGCAACTTAAACATGTTTCAGATGGCATTAAAAAGATATAAATAGATTATAATAAAAGCACTGTGCGTCTAAACCACAAAGTTGAAGATAACACGAAAGCAACAGTTTAAATAATTTGTCGAACTTCCATCACGAAGTAAAATACCGAATTGATTTACTAGTCTCGAATATTCCTAGCGCCAAAATTCGACACCTCACAATCATTCGGTCTGGTGTATTGCTATAAAGTTAAGACATTGAACCATTTGCTTTGGAGATACATATATACGAATATTTTGAATTAATTATTTGACGTGTTTAAGCGATCTCTATAACTCATTTCCGCTAAGTGGTATTCACAAAACGTAATGTTTTATTTAGTTGTTATGGTGACAATAGGGAATATTCATGTCATTTTTTTATTTTTTTTAGTTATTCTATAAGTAATTATATAACCGGAAAAAAATATAACACTTTCACAATATTATTAAATAAGCTAAAAAAAAATAATTAAAATTACTATCATTTTCGGACGATCAAAACGCCACCATTTTGGCGCGCTCATTTGTGACGTCACCGTGCAGCTTAGTGCACGGCGGTTTTTAAACAAATTAACAACAAAGTGTTTGATTCACACTTTTAATAAATGTGAGTGATTAAAGCTTATAAGATCAACTTATTGTAATGGAAGAGCACACAAAAGCTTATTATAAATATTGTATTGTCCCTATGTGTGAAAATCACATTAAAACTGCAAATATTTTCATATGCCCAAAGGTGCAAATATAAGGATAAAGTGGTGTAAGGCGATGAGGAGAGATAATGTATCGTGCTTGAGTAGTTTATATTGTTGTGAAGATCATTTCGACGTGAGTATTAAATATGTATGTACCTAAAATCTTTTTTATTACGACTCGCGAACAATATAGGTAAACAATAACCCAACCTCAAAATTGTATTATATACTTATTCATAAAACTATTCTGATTCCCAATTTTTTTAGTTATTAATGTTACAAATATTATGATTTTTGTTGATCAACAGCTGACTAAGAGTGTTGATTTTGATCAAGAAACGTTTTAGCTAAGTTTCTTTGTTTGCACTGTTGATCGAAGAAAGTTAAAAGAATTTAATCCTTTTTACTGAGTGACCTACACAAATTTGTTTTATTTATAAGCCTTGACGAAAACAACCTAGTTTGTTAAAGTTCATAAAGATGTCCTCAACATTTAACATTCCTAATAGGTACCTACATATCTTTGATTATATAATACTAGCTTCTGCCCGCGACTCCGTCCGCGTGGAACTCGTTTATACTATCTCTATACCAAATTTCATCCAAATCGGTTCAGCAGTTTAAGCGTGAAGAGGTAACAACAGACAGACAGACACACTTTCGCATTTATAATTTATTATTAAGTAAGTATATATAAAATATATAATATAACTAGCTTCTGCCCGCGACTCCGTCCGCGTGGAACTCGTTTATATCGTAGCTCCCCCCATATCCCCCAAAGGGATGAAGTGGGGGTGAAAGTTTGTATGGAGCTACGATATAAATGAGTTCCACGCGGACGGAGTCGCGGGCAGAAGTTAGTATATATAATATATAAAGTCATAGTATAGTAAAATAGTATATAGTATGGATAAATATCTACTAGTATTTTATTCCACTTATTTAACAAAGACACCTATTTGAAGTAGTTTAAAAGTCTAGCTATTTGAATCGCCAAAATAGGTTATAATTATTTAATTGACCAATCTCACGAGTATAAAAACAAGGAATATGAAAATTTATTGAATAGCTGTAACTTATTTACCTTGCAGCTTTTACTCCTCTTAGTTCAGCGGACGTAAAGTCACAAATATTTGCGAAGTACCTATGTATTAAATTTAGTCATCATGAACACATCAATTTTAGGCAGATTATCCGACTGTGCCTTGACAAAACCGCCTTCAGTCATTGTGGCGAGTCTTTTTTCACTTAATAATTACCAAAAAACACTGATTATTTATCATAAACAGCGGCCAAACAATGCGAATAACTTTCAATAATCATACTAACGACCTGCACGGTGACGTCACGTTTCGCTCCGCCAATAGCGTTGCGTTTTGGAAATCTGCGAGGGAATTTGAAAAATAGTACTTTTAAACAATTTATTTTATCAATAGAAACATGATAATTTGAAAAAATAATCATGTGTGTATATTTATTAAGCAATATAGATTACACGTGATTTTTTTTGTCCATTTCTAAATCACATGCATATTCCCTATTGATGTTGCGATCCTTTGTTGGGCAAAATCTACACTAATATTATAAAGAGGAAAGATTTGATTGTTTGTTTGTGTGCTTGTACTGAAGAGGCTCCAAAACTACTGGACCGATTTGAAAAAATCTTTTAATATTAGAAGCCGACATTATCCCTGATGAACATAGGCTACTTTTTACCGCGGGAAAATGCTCCATTCCTATACGGGAAAACGGGTACTCCGTGCGAAGCCTGGCCGGTCAGCTAGTTAAAAGATAAAATGAACTGTACTGAACAAAATGGCGGTATTAAATAAAGTATGAATTAATATTCTGACAATAGAAAATTTCTTTTGTACTCGGACTGTGCTGGGTCTCGTATATAAAAAAGTAGGTACTTAGATTAATTTCACATTGAAGTGTCAGAAATCAGTTTTGTTATGATAAAACACATTATTTTACATATCAGGCAGGATATAAAGTGGAGTAGGTACGGTACATACGTTTTATTACATGTCAAGGTAATTTTCATTATAATATCTATCCATATATCCATATCCATCCATACTTCCATACTAATATTATAAATGCGAAAGTGTGTCTGTCTGTCTATCTGTCTGACTGTCTGTCTGTCTGTTACCTCTTCAAGCTTAAACCGCCTGAACCGATTTAAATGAATTTTGATATAGAGTTTGAGTCCCGGGGAAGGACATAGGATAATTTTTATCCCGGCAATCATCCCCTAAGTGGGTGAAATGGGGAGGTGAAAGTTTGTATGGAGCTGCGATATAAACGAGTTCGACGCGGACGGAGTCGCGGGCAGAAGCTAGTACATATAATAAAGCTGAAGACAAGCGCAAGACGGTCGAAATTCTGTACATGGAAGATATTCGAAAAAATGTTTGCTGGGGATACTTAGAATCCATAACAGAACACGATCCAAAAGTTTTTTAAATTTTCGTCTGTTTGTCTGTTTATCTGTTTATTTGTAGGAGCATCACATGAAAACGGCTGAACGGATTTTGATGCAAACTTGACTAATCTGTCGAGAAAATTCCCGGCCAACATATAGGCTATAAGAATTATAAAGATAAGGGTGCAAAGGGGTTAATAAAGGGGGTTAAACTTTGTATGGGGGGGGGAACCGTTCTCAGAAGGGTTACTTTGGGCTTTACATTCCAACGAAAAGACCTTGCTTGCCTCGCCACTCACCTTCGGAACTTTGACCTGGAATTTCGCTTGCAAGACACCTGGGGATAGTAAGTGTACGTGATAGCTCCCCCTCAGGTTTCACTTGCAAAACACCGGGAGATAATGAGTGTCCTTCCATGGGGGCGCATTTAGAGCGCTTTCTGAAGGAATGCTTCGAGTCTTTCACTTCAACGAAAAGCACGGCCTTTGACCTCGCTTGCCTCGCCACTCACCTACGGGACTTACTTCGCCCTTCGCCTCGCCACTCACTTACGAGATAGTATCTCCCGAGCTCACATAGCGACCGCTCTCTAAAAGCATGCTTAGGGCCTGTCATTCCTACGAAAAGCTCAGCCTTCGGCTCCGCTTGCCTCCCGTTTACCTTCAGAACTTCGGTCCTCAGGTTACTCGGAGATAACGAGTATGCACTGGGGATCGGGCCTTAGGCCCTCGGGCTCGCATTGAGACCGCTCTCTGCAGAATTGCTTTAAGTCTTTAATTCCAATGATAAGCTCGGCCTTCAGCCTCTCTTGCCTCACCGTTCGGCACTTTGGCCTCAGGTCTCGCTTGCAAGACACCTTAGGAAAGTGAGTGTCCGTCGGGCTCGCCCTAGGGTCTTCGGACTTGCGGCTCGCATAGGGAGCGCTCTCTAAAAGGATACTTTGGACATCTTCCCTCTTTATAATATTAGTGTAGATTGTTAATATACGTTGTAAAAACAGATCTGTAATTTTATTGTGTAAGTTCAAAGGCACGCGGCCCGGTAGCCTAATAAACGAGAAAAAAACTTCGAACTCCTATTTAAAACGTCTGGGGTACAATTGTGTCTCGGAGGCCCCAATGGAAAGAAATACGTAATTCTTTCAGCTTGGGCCAGGGGGTCTTAGTCGAACCCCGAAGACCTGAACAACTATGGAGGCAATAAATTATATTACTATGACCATGACTCTGACTAAGCCCATCCGGCGAGTTTCACCGCTGCGAAAGTCCGACTCGATCTCGGCCGGTTTTATTTCTTATTTAATAACTAGCTTCCGCCCGCGACTTCGTTTGCGTGGACCCGAGATAAAGCTATCCTATATTCTAATCCAGGCTATAAACTATCTTCGTGCCAAAATTTCATCCATATCGGTTGAGCCATTTAAGCGTTATTGAATAACAAGCATCCAAACATCTAAACATCCAAACCATCCAAACTTTCGCATTTATAATATTAGTAGGATTATCCTTTACTTTATATTTTATCACTTAAATTTTCACTTTGTTGGTTAACTTCAGCACAATTCTACCACCGTAGCAAAAATCGTAATTAAACCTTATCTAAATGGATTAAAATGAATTTTGCTATACATATGTATACCTGGATTAAAATATATAATACTTTTTATTCCGGGAGCCATCGTCTAAGGGGGCGTATGTTTGTAAGGAGCAAGGATATAAACGTGTTCCACGCGGACGAAGTCGCGGGCAGAAGCTAGTATACAATATATTCTTAAAATTAATTCATTGACATTCGAAATGCCAGTCTAAATAAGGTTATGATTGCGTCAATGATACCTTATCATGAAATTCGTCAATGGCGTGACACGCCATGTCCAATAAAACCTTTTTTAGTTTGCCTCTGGAAATGGCGTCAGCCGATGAGTTTTTTATCCGAGCTCATCTACACATTTATCTAAAGTTGGCTCAATTTGGGTTGCACAGGGTGATTCCATAATACTTCGGGAGCTCAAATACCGCGAGCCACCCGTCATTGCTCTGAATATTTCCGTTAGGTACGTCAAATTCTTAAGTACCTACCTACTAAATTAAATGTTATATTTATTAAATTAAACGCTGTCCCCGTAAGTCGTTTGATGATGCTAAGCAAAGATTTATCTTTTTACGTTTTAGTACTATGCGACAATACCATGAGCACATTTATCTGGCACTGAATCTTAAAAAAACCAATACTTACGTAAAAACGCTCCATCAATCCTGCGTCGTTCTAGAAAGAAATATACTGGCAAAAATAGCTGCGATGTGCTTAGGACGCTCGCTATACGTGACATAAAACGCTAGATCTGCTTTAGCCTAGCAAAAGTTTCGTCCTTATTCTTCTTATGTTAGAAGTTAGCGGATTTTTCCCTCGATAATAATAGTTCAGCCATCTTAATCATTGTCCGGCCCTAGAGGATACTAATTCCTTGTTACTACCTGTCTCCAAAATAACACCAGGGACGCGTGATGGGCGACTGACTACATCCACATCTTGACAAATGACCATCGAAATTAATAGGTAAGTAGGTATCAGTGTTAATTAGTTTATCAAAATCTACTAAGATATATCTCATTACATGTAACATTGCATTTTTTACGAAAACTTTTTTTTTGTTTTGTTAGCCTGTTGGAGTGTCCCTGTTGAAGTGTCCCCCCTGGATTTCCACTCGTCTCTGTCCCCCGCAATCCTTGGCCAATCACTTGAAAACGCGTCCAAGTCATCCGGTCATCATCACTAGTGCGGAAAAGAGCACTTTTCGTGCATATGTCGAAACTTTAAAGAGCCATATGTACAGTCAGCGTCATATAGTTAGTAGCAGCCAAGGTAGCCAAATATTTCGTTACACGTCTTTATTACTGTAGGAATAAGGGTGTGTTACGAAATATTTGGCTACTCTGGCTGCTACTAACTATATGACGCTGCACAGTGTATTATTTGACCTCAGATGCGGCCATGCTTGTTTTATTGTTTAATATAAAGGTTCAAACTCTAATAAATCATTATAAAAAACACCCATGTAGTTATTTTGCTTAGTTTCGAAAATACAATAGTTTTTCTAATTTTTCAAGGTCATTCATGAAAACAAAATTTCCTTGTATCTCCCAAAAACTTAATTTATCAGTCCGTTACATTTTACCGATCAATAGCTAGTCCAAAACGACACATTAAAAAAAAAATGCAAGTTACTGACTCTTGAAAAAAGCAAGAAAAAAAATATTTTTCAATTATCGGAAATATTTAAATATTTAAATAATTACGCTGTATTAGCATTTTTATTTCCTTTTAAAATGTAAGTACAAAATGTAGCCACATATTAAAGTTCAAACGAGATTTTTAACTAGCAGGACCTCTGAGATATTGCATTTCTAAGTTTTTTTCTGATTTCTATGGAAATAGGGTTGTCACTAAAACATACTTTAAAAAAATTGGATTAATTAAAACAAAATAGTTTTTTTATAGGTATAATCTGATCATATTTATAACAGAAATGATTTGAAAAATAAATCTTTTCCAAAATATATAACATACGTCCGGAATGGGTTTACTATTATGTTGGAAATTATCTTATGCGTTGTCTTCGCTATCCGATAATAGTAAAATTCCGTCTGTTTTAAGTGTGATGTCGTCTTCGCCTCGGTTGTTCTCTTCACTGTTAAAAGATACAACATTATTTTACGGGCCCGTCTCTTTTGACGATCACTTTGCGCATCGTAGGCAGATGAAGTTAATGGCTTATCAGTGGATGTTAATGGGAAATCAGTAAAAGATTTTTCTTGTTTCATAGTAGTGGAAAATTCAGGTTCTTGAATAGAAAGTAGAGTGGATGTTGATGGGATATCAGAAGAAGATTTTTCTTGTTTCATAGTGGTTGAAGATCCCTGAATCTGTTCCTGCTGTTGAAGAACTTGTTCTTGAATAGAAATTGGGTTTTGTATTTCTATGCTTGGCCCTTTGATATCAAAAACAGTATCAAGCCATGTCTTATTTTTTTTACAGAAGTATTGAAAGTTTCTTTTGCACTCATTATAACGTTTTTCACAGTTACTCAAAAATTTTGTAATAGTCTCCTTAAAATATGACCTATGTATATTAATATCGAGTGTACACCATTGGGATATAATGCATTAAATACAATATCTGTCCGCTCTTCGATGTCAATATGCAAAGGCCTGTTTTTAGGTCCATATGAGTTTGCCTTTTCCAAAAATATATTCAACATATCCAGTCTCGTGAGGTTAATCGGAGCTGTGGTAGTGCTAGAGTCGTCGTTTAGTCCATATGCCACTCGCTGACCAGCGTGAGGGTTGGCGCCCTCATGCCCCCCTTGCATTAAGTCCTCTGGTCGGGGCCCAGAAGGACATCCCCCAGCAGGACGGGTCAATGCCTGCTGAGGCAAAGCAGTGCCATGGGTCTTTGCCAGCTCCATGACACCTCATCCCCGCTTCTCCAGGTATTGGGTTCTAGCAATTGCCTCACGAGGGCGGACCCCTTCCCAATACCACACAATAACCTTCTTCGATGAAAAAAATATTTAACTTATTTTTTTTAATTTATAAACTAGGTGAACCATTTTTACATCAAACTGTCATTAACAGGTCACGCAAGAGTGGAGTTTAGAAATCGCATCATTGAGTTGACAACCCTAATCAAAAAATTTCAAAAATCATATTTCCTAAGTCCTGCTGTTGTAGCATCTGATTTTTTTTGTGGGAACATATATTAATATTATTAATCATTTTGCATTAAAATAAAATGCTAATACGGAAAGATGCCTTAGAAAAAAAATTATATCCAAAATGGTAAAATTCGTTTGTAAACCAAAAATTTGAAAGTTTTTTAGCAATTTTTTTTGTTCCTAAGATACCTTTACGGTAACCCTTTTCAGTCTGCACTAAGTTTGATGAATAATATGTACGTACAGAAGAGATAATTAGTTTTTCTGGTTTCTATGGATTTTTCTTAATTTTCTTTATATTTCAAAAACTATGGGTCAACGAGCGATGAGAGTTTTACTCTTAGGTCTGTGTTAACGAGACCTATTTAATAATTCGATAAAATGAGGGTGGCCGCTTCTAAGGTCAAATAATACACTGTGCGCTGACTGTACAGTAATAGTTATTTACGATACAAGTGCCAAAAATAGGAAATTCGCAACGATTGGTGATAAATTAAAACACGACCGAAGGGAGTGTTTTAAATAGACACGAGTTGCGAATTACCTATTCGCACGTGTATCGTACAACGTTTTACTGTACATATGGCTCTTTAAAGTTTCGACATATGCATGAAAAGTGCTCTTTTCCGCACTAGTGCGGGAAAGTAGAACCATATGTACTGTAAAACGTTGAAAATAACTACTGCGTTTCAAAATAGTTTTCCTTGAAATTGCATGACGATTAACGCACAATTTTTCTTATCTTATACAGTGTGTCTCTGACTTAGGGGCTTTAAATGTAAATGTCCATTACGGTCCTGAAACTGAACCACTTTTGTTCCGCAACTTTGTAAAATAACTATTATTTCTATCATTTATTCGTGTTTGAACTTTAACTGTACCATCAATGTATTGCAAACACGGCCTCATTATTTGACATCCATGACACTGACAAGTATGAAAACTAACTAATGGATGATGTACATTGAACATTTTATTTTATTTGTATGGAATAATGAAAATATAAAAAGAACGTATTTTTGAAAAGTTGTAGAGCAAAAGTAGTTCCGTTTAAGGAGCATAATTGACATTTGCATTTATAGCCCCAAAGTCAGAGACACGCTGTATAAGGGTATATTTAGTACTAGCTTCTGCCCGCGACCCCGTTCGCGTGGAACTCGTTTGTATCGTAGCTCCATACAAACTTTCATCTCCTATTTCATCCCCTCAGGAGACGATTTCCGGGATAAAAACTATCCTATGTCCTTCCCCGGAATTCAAACTCTCTCCATACCCATCTCAATCGGTTTAGCGGTTTCAGCGTGTAGAGGTAAACGACAGACAGACACACTTTCGCATTTATAATATTATTAATATGGATTGTATGGATATTATTTTGCACAATCTATGAAAATACACAGTATACGGATTTGGGTCCTGTCATTGCCCACATCTTCATTTTGCAACTAATCATTTCGTTTAAATCGTAGCTATCTGTTTATCGTTGCATCATCCTCAACGACTGAGCCAGATGAAGCCGAGATCATTGACACACATGTACAGGTGTTCCACTACTGGACAAAGGCATCTCGACTTTTCCCGGTATCATCGCGTTTCATAACGATTGCCGGGAACTTGCACAGGACTGGGATGGACTTCATTACAATCCATAAAATAACACCGTCTTCGTTAAGTCAGGTCTGATTATACTTATGTTTCAAGCCAATATAAAGTACCCGAACCCTTGGGACGTGTAGTTAATATGTCATGATTATCTTAACGGTTCATTAAGCTTAATACTCGCATAAAGTGTTTCCGTACAGTAATGGCCATGAAAAATGACCAGCTGAACAAGGACATAGGAACAACAAGAAGTGGTTGACTAACTTTAGATAAAAGTATAAAAACATCAAGTTGCCATACGAAGATACGAAGAAGTTAGAGCAGCAGCTACCGCCTTCTACGATCCTAAACACTTACCTACTTCACTTCGATAGCATCCACATCATTTCTTACTTACTTAATTCTAACTAGACTTTAGTTATACAGTGTCACCAGAATTCTAAGTCATCTGTGTTTACTTACTGATCATTTTCTAAGGTGGACTTTTTCTTCCTTGTCGAGACCGCATGACCAACGTATGTAAGTGATTTATTTGTAAACATAGGTGGTGGTGTAAAATGTACAGTGTGGCGCTATGTTTCGCCAGTAGATTTAAAATCTAACATGACATTAGAATTCACCATGCTTAAATATAAGTAGAATAAGCCTCAATTACAATAACATTATGTCCCGGATATTCATTAAATTCGTAAATAATATAAAAAATATACCAACCAAAATAAACATTACAATAAAATAAAAGAATTCAATTTGTCCGCAAAAAAATCTGTTAAGGAATAGTAACATTTGTCAATGAGTAATTTGCATAAATTATTTTTAAATATCTTGAGTGGTGCCGGTCTTAGAGGCAAGAGTAAATTATTGTAGATTTAACTTGCTAAGCAGAACACGCTTTTTCGCATAAATGCAGTACGTGAGGACACTATACAAAGATTGTGAGCTCAGACACTGTGAATACTTCAGACACTTGTTTAAAACTAGTTGTTTTTTTAAACAAATACGAGTATAGCTGTTTCAAAGATAAACAGACAGAGAAAAGAAGATTCAGAGTTGATCCAACATATGCATGATAGGCTGAAATGACCGTCTCAATGCTCACTTGTTTGGACAACTTATAAAGCGCATATGCATATTTATTGAGGTTTTTACTGCTCTGCCTGTGGTTTCCATGACAACTATTATCTATAATTACTCCTAAGCATGTCGTGGCATTAACAGATTCAATAGCATGTCCTTGGTAATTACATTGTATTGGCAACAAATGGTACCAACTACATAAGCAAATTTTTCGAAATAAAAAGTTTTTATTTACGATTTAACATTTGTAAGTATATTATAAATTATTTACTTACTAAAATAATAATAAATCATTATCTATTGTGTTAATTTACAACATGTTTTATAAATTCTTGGTGTTATTTATAAAAATAAACAGTTCGGATTTGGTTCGGGTCCGGATTCGGTTTGGTTCGGATGGCAAGTGCAAACAAATTAAACACAAAACAAACCATAAACAAGAGGTATCATATTTCTGATTTCCCACCAAAATACAGTTCAAAATAAAAAGACGAAAGATGGTAAACTTGAACTCCTAAACTATTAAGATTTTATTCGTCCATGTGAAGACAAAATTGTACGTTCCTTTTAAAATGGTCAAAGCAATTAACAACTGCACTTCTGAAGAAATTTTGTGAGTAGCAAAAGAACGAATAGAAAACTTGATGCCTGAAAATCGAATTAATGCAATTTATTTAAAAATTTTCGTTGAAAAAGTATTGTATGCAACGGTATAACTGGTCTTAAAACGCTTGTGGCGTGACGACACTCTCGTTTTAAGACCCTTCTTATACAATAGTTGCATAAAATACTATTTCGTAATTATTAGCATCGTTACATTTAATTATTACAGTGCTATCGTCTGCAAACCAGGTCATAGGATAATTGACACGTCTGCATACAAGACCATAGGATACTTGACATGCTTAGGAAGGTCATTAATATAAATGAGAAACACGCACAACACAACGCTACCTTGGGGCACACCATTGGTTATTTTACGTGCATCTGACTTGTATGAGCTTTCTTGTTTCGAATTAAAACAGATTTGCGTTAGCTCTGTACATTGCTGCCTGTTCCCCAAATAAGACTTAAAGACTCGAAATATTCCTACGAATGCCATACACGTTCAATTTCTTAATGAGTAACTTGCGCTCTACATAGTGAAACGCTTTAGTTAAATGCATTTAGATAGCGCATAAATGTTGTCTCATCAATTGATGAAATCAAAGGGTAAACTAGATCATATATAGCATGTTAGTGGTTTTTTTTTGTGGAATCCCTGTTGTTTAGAGGCTAACAGGTTATACAGGGTGAAAAAGTATTCACAGTTCAAATTTTGGGCGGTGATTCGGTGGGTCATCTCGATCAAAATTGGATAATAAGTTGTATCCGAATGGCGAAAAAAAAACCAGCTGTTCCATACAAACGGCGTGAGCTCAGCCGCCAAAATGTATGAAACAGCTGGTTTTTTGGTCATGTTAGATTTTAAATAACAAACGCTTTAGTTAAATCCATGAAGATAGCGCAAAAATGTTGTCTCATCAATTGATGAAATCAAAGGGTAAACTAGATCATAGCATGCATGCATAGCATGCATGTTAGTGGTTTTTTTTTGTGGAATCCCCTTTGTTTAGAGGCTAACAGTTTATACAGGGTGAAATAGTATTCACCGTTCAAATTTTGGGAGGTGATTCGGTGGGTCATCTCGATCAAAATTGGATAATAAGTTGTATCCAAATCGCAAAAAAAGCCAGCTGTTCCATACAAACGGCGTGAGCTCAGCCGCCAAAATGTATGGAACAGCTGGCTTTTTTTTGCGATTTGGCTTATTATCCAATTTTGATCGAGATGACCCACCGAATCACCTTGTATTTTCCAAGATAATCAGTTCAACGGTCGAACTATAGTCTACGGCCCAAGAAAACCTAACAAGTCAGGCTGGAATGCTTGTTTGTTCCTTAAATTGTAAGGTGCTTCTTAGTGCACACGACCGTCACTTCTAGTGTTACTCGTTCAACCCAACGCATGTGTTAGATTTTTTAAAGGATAAAGCAATGCATAGTTAATAGCTAAGTTACTATAAGCAAGAATTGTTGTTTAATCCTCATACTAAAGCCGTTTGTTATTGATAGGGGAAATAAAGTAGGTAAATAAAACTTAAGGAAAAACCTTCGATAACATATATTTTTAAATAATTCATTACATTTCCATAATCACATTAATTACTATTGATCTACTCGAAATTTAGAAACCATTAGTAACATAAACGCTATGCTAAGCATAATATGATACTGACTAGCAATGACAATAATTAATAAGCATAGAAAGCATTTTATTCAGTAAATTCATTATTTATTTAAAATAATATAATTGCAACAGCAAAACAATAAATAAGTAGCAATTAAAGTACTTAACTCACGATTTAGCACCTTCCTGCTTGGCAGACTGAGAAAGAATGCCCTGTTATGCTCTGATGGAGCCCTTTATACCCAACAATCACACCATTTTATGCTTAAATCGTAAATATTCTAGTCGACCAATCAGGATCGAGCAACCTGGCACCACTTTGGCGCAAAGTAGTCAAACAGACATTTTAATATAGTTATTATCGAATTATGTAATTTTAACCAAATAAATGTTAATAACAATATTTATTCCTAAATTAAATTATCTTAATCCTTATTTTGATGGTATAATAACAAGAAATGCCATAAGAGAGACTGTCATTGATTAAATGCGCAAATATGGCGCTGCATGGTCCGGTCAATACTTTTATCCAAACAATCAACAAATTATTTGGATAAAAGTGCCAAATATATTTTGTCTACCAATTTATATTATTTACAAATGATTCACTTCAATAATCATATAATTATGACGATATTCAAATATCGTAACAATCGGTGAGTCATTAACCACGTGATCAAATCATTACTTTTAACTGAATCAATAACAGTCCATTACAAACAATGAAATATAGGTAATTCATAATAATCTATCACGGCCATACTGACGGTACTTCGTCCTCGGAGTACTATATGCATAAATAATCATTCGTTAAAAATCATAGCATCGTTTAAAATATTGATCTATAATGCGATGGCTAGTATATATACTTATATATATATCTATATATATATATATTTTTTTTCACACTGAATCAAGAATTGATATGCTTGAATAGTCATGTTAGCCCCATTCAATCGCTGCCATTGAGATAGGCTAACACCAAACAAGCTATCGACCAGCGAATCGAGTAGGTATTTGCCAGATACATAGACATGCCAATTGCATTCACCCGCTGCTAGTGAGAATAATTGACACCAAGTATTTGGCCGACCAGCGAATACCTTAATAAGTGTGTCAATAAAACAATTGCCAAATCATACATAGACATACCAATCACATTCACACGCTGCCAGTGAGATTGATCGGTACCAAGTATGAGGCCGACCAGCGTTATTATAAAATATATTACATTACATGTATTTAATTATATTGGTTAATGGCATCTTCGACAGCAATATTTTCCTCTACCCATTCACCCGGCCAAAACCGCAATTTTTCTTTAGCTATTACAATATTTCTTAAATTACCAGTACCTTTCAGAGCAAAGCGGTCATTGGGAAGTATATGTAATATTTCATATGGTCCTTTAAACTTTTGGCCTAACTTATTGTTACGTCTGTGATCTTGATTAACAAAAACTAAATCTCCTATATTATAAGTTTTGTTATTACGACGCACTGAATCAAAGCGTTGTTTAAATTTTGCCGATATCTGAATTAAACGTTGCCTAGCGATTTCACGATCAGCCTGTACATTAATAACCGGTTCATCATCATCATTCAGAACCTCATTTAGACGGAACTGAACACATGGTATATTTGCTTCTACGCCTATGAGCAATCGTAAGGGCGTAAATCCAGTGGATTTTTGGACAGTAGTATTTATAGTTTGCTGTACCTTCCAAAGACCGTTCGGCCAGTCAGACGATTCCGCACACAACGTATTTAACATATTAGTAACAGTAGCCACATATCTCTCTACTTGACCATTGCTACGAGGCGTACCGGTAGCTATCATGTGGTGTTCGATATTTAATTCTCTGAACAAGGACTGGATAACTCGAGAACTAAAATTAGTGCCACGGTCAGAGATTACTAATGAAGGTGTACCAAATAAAGTGATGGTTTCTCGTATAATTGGTATTAACTCTTGAGCATGTAAAGATTTAAGTGGCTTTAGTAAGCAGAATTTAGTGAAACCGTCCACTATCAGCAAAACATGCTTGTAACCTTCATTAGTTGTTGTAAACGGGCCAACACAATCTAAATGTACGGTATGAAATGGGACAGCAGTTTTATTGATTGGGTGTAAATAACCCTGCTTGGGGCCGGAATGACCCTTTCTCTCGGTGCAAATTAAGCAATGAGAAATGTATTTTTTGATAAAAGCTGCCATCCCAGGGAACCAGAAATATTGTCTTACTTTATGTACCACCTTATCGAACCCCACATGACAGTTTTCGTCGTGAAACAGTCTTAAAATACTCAACCTATAACCCTTAGGAACAAATAACCTTGGTTCAGCGTCTGGATGGGTATTGTAATATAACAAGTTATTTTTTATTAAATAGCGACTTGGATCTAAATCACCAGACGCTAACTGTGACATTAAAGTCTGGGTGTCCGAATCATTATCCTGTGCAATTCCCAACCATGAACGTGAAACATTATTATGGTCAATTTCGATAAGATTTACTTCAGGTAACAAAATACTCCTTTTTGGCTGTGAGGATTCTACCGGGTTGCGGCTAAGAAAATCTACATGGCTGATAAATTTTCCTTTCTTATAAATGATCTCGAATATAAAATCCTGCATCAAAGTCCACCAACGGGCTACTCTCGGTGACAAATCTCTTTTGGTCATGGTTGATTTTATGGAGTTACAATCTGTAACTATTTTGAAGTCAATACCGAGAAGATAATGCCGGAAATGTTTCAAAGCATTGTAAATAGCTAAAGTTTCTAAGTCATAGGAACAATATCTAGACTCAGCTGGGCTAGTCCTTTTGCTATAGTATGCAACGACCTTATTTACGTTATTGACTTTTTGTAAGAGTATCGCTCCATAACCAATTGAGCTGGCATCCGCATGCAGCTCCGTTGGTAGCTTTGGGTCAAAAATGGTCAGTAATGGTTGAGAAATTAGATGATCTATAACATATTTTCTAGCAGCAGCCTGGGCAGGACCCCAATCCCATTTTTGATTATTTTTCGTTAACTTTGATATGCAAGCGGTTCGCGCAGCAAAGTCAGGAACAAATTTTCTAAAATAACTGGCGAGACCCATAAATTGTCGAACTTGTTTGACATTATTAGGGACAGGGGAGTTGACTAAAGCCTTAATTTTGTTCTCACTTGGTCTGACGCCATTTTGTGAAATGTGTCTTCCCAAATACTCAATGCTTTCGACAAAAAATTTACATTTTTTAAGATTGATTGTAAAACCTGAACAACTAAGTGCTGAAATGGTCTGGTCCAAGTATTGCAAGCCCTGTTCGATGGTTTCGAAAGGAATGAGAATATCGTCCATGTAGACGAGTAAAAATTTAAGGTGCTGTACAGCCTTAGATATTGCTCTTTGAAAGACGGACGGACCATTACAAATTCCGAAGGGCATTCTAAGAAATTCGTACTGTCCGTCTGGAGTTATAAAAGCCGTGTACTTGGTGGACTCTTTGGAAACAGGAATTTGATAAAATCCATTTTTCATATCAATAGATATATAATATTTGGCACGTCCAAGTTTATCAATTTGGTCCTCAATGAGAGGGAGAGGGTATCTATCTCTTTCTATTAGTTTATTTAATGCTCTGTAATCTACACACATTCTATCTGATCCATCACCTTTTTTAACCAAAATCATTGGACTAGCAAAAGGTGAGTTACTTTCTTTAATTATTCCTTTATCTAATAGATCTTGCACAATATTGTTTACCTTCTCTCTCTCGATTGGGGCCAACCTGTATGGTCTATAATAAACGACATCATTTTTCTTAAGTTTGATGTTTAATTCCCCTGTCTTGACATTGCCAACTACGTCAAATACGGAAGGATACTTATGGAATATCGCTTTTACCTTATCTTGTAAGTCATTATCTAAATGAGCCAAAGTACTTGAAAGTTCAGATACGTGTTGTATATTATCAACACTCTCAACCAAATTAATTTCCGGATTTGGAGTTGGCAATGTTTTTCGAACTAAACGGGAGCCCAAGGCATCTGTAATTATTTCAATATCAGAATGTTGCACAGCGTTTCTTCCTATAAGTAGATCGTAACGGCAACCATTGTCCCTAACAACATATATATCAAGTTCAATACATACATCGTTTGATTTAACCGGGACCTTTATTATTGCAAATACATCCAAACTACCTTCTCCTATCCCGCCTAGACGTAAATAACATGGTAAAAAGGGGCACCCAAGACGCTTTGCTACAGATTCCTTGATTATGCTGCAATTGGCTCCCGTGTCAATAAGTGAATTAATCATTTGGTCGTAAATAAACACTTCTGATAGTTTTAATTCCGATTCTCTAAAAAATTAACCTCCTTAGTTGCAGAAGTATTGCTATCGTTACTAGATTTTGGTTTATATCTACAGATTGAATCTGTGTGGCCTGGTTTTTTACAAAATGAGCAAAATCTCTTGTTAAACTCGCCAGGTTTTTGAATTTGTATCTCCTGGCTGTTTTGGGGAGTTTCTCTTTTTAAGCACTGCGTCTTGGTATGACCTTGTTTACCACATGAAAAACATTTGACATCATTTGATCGGTTGTCTAATTTAAAGCGTTTCGAAAAGTTCGGACCGAAATCTTTAGAATCCTTCCCACTTTGCTCTGAAGAACGTTTTTTAGCCTTGGCGTATGACGAAAATAGGGCAATCAGTTCGGAAGTTGTCTTAACATTGCTGTTAAAAGATGCCATTTTAACATTTATATCAGTTATGCTACCGCACACCAGCTCTATAAGCTGTGTCTCAGTGAAGGTAATTTTGGTACTTTTATAAAGTCTAATTTTTTCTCTAGCATATTCACAATATGAATCAGCCATATCCGATGAAAATAACACCGCTTTTTGAAGCTTTTCGGAGAGATTTTTCTTTTCCGGGTACAAATCAGTTAATTCTGTACGAAAGTTTGTCCAAGAACGGCCCTCTGTGGGGTCCCACGACTCATACCAAACTAATGCAGAGCCCTTTAGGGCTTTACCTGCCTTGGCAACAGTTGCGACGCTGCTCCAGCCAAACTCCTTCGAGAGGGCTTCTATCTTGGTGCACCAGGACTCCGCGCCGCTGTCGCTTGTGGCGGGGTTGAAAGTCGGCAAAGCGATGTCGTCGTCCTTTCCACGGGCACCGGAGACAGCATCCTTGATCGCCTTTAGGAGATCTTGTAAAGCTTCCATGTCTATCATCTGAAATCATTCAAATCGTTATAAAAGTGTGGCTGGATACAATCCCACTTCTGATGTTAGATTTTTTAAAGGATAAAGCAATGCATAGTTAATAGCTAAGTTACTATAAGCAAGAATTGTTGTTTAATCCTCATACTAAAGCCGTTTGTTATTGATAGGGGAAATAAAGTAGGTAAATAAAACTTAAGGAAAAACCTTCGATAACATATATTTTTAAATAATTCATTACATTTCCATAATCACATTAATTACTATTGATCTACTCGAAATTTAGAAACCATTAGTAACATAAACGCTATGCTAAGCATAATATGATACTGACTAGCAATGACAATAATTAATAAGCATAGAAAGCATTTTATTCAGTAAATTCATTATTTATTTAAAATAATATAATTGCAACAGCAAAACAATAAATAAGTAGCAATTAAAGTACTTAACTCACGATTTAGCACCTTCCTGCTTGGCAGACTGAGAAAGAATGCCCTGTTATGCTCTGATGGAGCCCTTTATACCCAACAATCACACCATTTTATGCTTAAATCGTAAATATTCTAGTCGACCAATCAGGATCGAGCAACCTGGCACCACTTTGGCGCAAAGTAGTCAAACAGACATTTTAATATAGTTATTATCGAATTATGTAATTTTAACCAAATAAATGTTAATAACAATATTTATTCCTAAATTAAATTATCTTAATCCTTATTTTGATGGTATAATAACAAGAAATGCCATAAGAGAGACTGTCATTGATTAAATGCGCAAATATGGCGCTGCATGGTCCGGTCAATACTTTTATCCAAACAATCAACAAATTATTTGGATAAAAGTGCCAAATATATTTTGTCTACCAATTTATATTATTTACAAATGATTCACTTCAATAATCATATAATTATGACGATATTCAAATATCGTAACAATCGGTGAGTCATTAACCACGTGATCAAATCATTACTTTTAACTGAATCAATAACAGTCCATTACAAACAATGAAATATAGGTAATTCATAATAATCTATCACATGCAGTATTAGACTTAATTGCCTTACTAAACGGCTTTTAATTATTATGATAAGCCTGTGTTAATTAACTCAAGCTATAATTCACTCGAGGGGCCGGTGTTTATCATCACATTTTTAGATAAAGCTGAGGTTTTATCTCGACTAACTCAAGGGTTAAAACATGGTAACGAGAATGTTCTGCGAATTTCCTGTGTTAATTATAATGAATTATCTTGACGCCGGTAGAATTAGGACGGATTTCAGGGCAGACGATAATTACTTTTAGACAAAAGGCACTCTTAAATCGCACATCGGAAGCGCCTACTACGCCTTTTACTTAAGAGGCTCCCATACGCCAATGACCTTCGATCTGAATCCCTTAGTTTTCTAATGTTTTTTGTAGCTTATTATATTAACAACAACGGCTTTAAGCAATATAGTATCCCATATTTACTTCAAACTTCATTGTTTTCGAGATATTTGGCATCAAAGTTGAACAATTTTAGGCCAAAAAACTGGTTTTCTGGCCATAACTTTTGTGTTAATTACACAAAAGTTCAGAATAAAAATTAAAACCCTCTGCCAGTTTTCAGAGACGTCATAGACGAACCCAAATTTGTAGATTTCGTATATGTTAGATCTTTCACGTCAATAGAGATGCGAAATAAGTGTTTTTTTAGACAATGTTTAAAAAAATCATACAAAATTAAGTATTAATTTGTTTCAAAATCCGGTCTGTCAAAATGGAGATAAAAGATTGAAGAACCGATAGCCGTTTGATTTATGATTCTATCTGTAGTGCAAAAGTAGTAGATACGATTCAAAACTTGTCAAAAATCGATGAAAACCTCGGGTAGCCCCTTAAGGCGTTTGACCCGTTGGGGTCAGACGAAATGTCCGGTTTTGAGGGACTAAGGCTCTAAAAGGGTCAGACATTTCCAAAGTTAAGGGCTATTAAATATTTTGGTTAAACTATTAATCCGCATCCGCGTAGTGTCCTGTTATATTATTTCATGCAATCAAAACATTTTTTGTATGCATGGAAACCCTTAACTACGGAAGAAAGACGACTTTTGTTTACTCAATCTGCATACCTACCTAATGTTAAGTAGCCAAAATTTTTAGAACCGTGGTATTCCACTGGTAATTAAGTTATTTGAAAATTTTAAAAGATTTGTCATTAATATGTCAAAAAAAATGTTCTCAACTTTAAATTCGCTACTGCTTCTAAAGTATAATTGATATTTTAACAGACTTTTCGGGAATACATAGCAAAATACATTAAACTAAAGCACTATTGTTCAGTTTGTTGAAATTATTAAATTCGTTTCGAGAACAATATATTTTTATGCCAATTTTCGGCAGTTTCCATGCGCGGGCGAAGAACATAATCTATTGAGCTAACATTAGCAAAATGGAGATAAAAACTTAAGCCCAACTATATTCTACGGTGCTCTAATCGCTCTGAAGGAGGCTGGATCCCACTTTGTGTCAAATTTTTATATAAAATGTTTATTAATTTGTCTAGGCCCAAAACTAGTCTTTAGTTACACATTGGCATTTTGTGCCAACGTTAGCCAACGTTAGTTGAGTGTTGCCAAAGCATGGTCAGTTCGTCTAAAATGTGTGTAGAAATCTATTTTTTTATGGATAGGGTTTTGAGTTGTTTTATGTTCTTGGCAAATTAAATTAAGATGATAATTACCATTCATCATCATCATATCAGCCAAAAGACGTCCACTGCTGGACATAGGCCTCCCCCAAAGAGTGCCAAAGTGACCGGTCCTGCGCCACCCGCATCCAACGGACTCCAGCAACCTTTACCAGGTCATCAGTCCACCAATTACCATTAACTAAATTAAATTAAAACTACACTAGTTATTACTATTACCTACTTTAGAATTTTAGTGTTATTTAGAAGGTTACAGTTTGTGGGAAATATTATAGTTCTGACCGCTACAGAAATTAATTTTGCAACATGTGGGAAATATTTTACTTTTGACCGTTAATGAATCCAAGTTTTTTATAATTAAGGCAAAAATAACTATACCTAGTAAAAACGGAAACTGTATCGATGTACATAACGGAGCCTTAATTTATTGAATTAAAACCCAAAATTGGTAATTTTTAACAATTTATTGACGATGAGCGTCTATACAGAGGTTTGTATAAAAAGGTGAATGTGCCGGGTAGGCTTTTGAAATAATTAAAACTAAGTTGAAGCGCCTGCGATTATCGAATAGCAGCAAGTATCAGAACGAAACTATCAGGAGTCTGAACATCTTCCCGCCTCGTTGAAAGGAACAGCCTTTCAAAACTGTAGGTCCTCAGCTGATGGTAGAGGGCACAGGCGCACGAGTGGCCGTCGTACGCATCCCTTCGTAGTGGTTACATCTGCTACTCTGGAAACACCGTCGGATCCCGGGAACAAGCGCGTAACTCTTCCAAGACGCCAGCAGAGCGGAGGCACGTGGTCTTCATGAAGCAGAACCAAATCACCCACGCTTAGCTTGGCAGTGTTGGTTCTCCACTTGGTTCTCTCTTGGAGCTCTGATATGTATTCTCTCTGCCATCTTTGCCAAAAGTGCTGGCGCATCTTCTCTATGCGAGTGTAACGTTGCAGAGAATATTCTTTGTAGTTCTCCAGTGCAGGTGATGGCAGTGCTGTCAGCGGTCTTCCGATTAAGAAGTGCCCTGGAGAGAGGGAAAGGAGATCGTCAGGGGATGTTGACATAGGGCACAAGGGACGACTATTAAGTATAGCTTCCACTTGCGCAAACAAAGTACAAATCTCTTCAAATGTTAAATGGCTATTGCCAACTACTCGTTTTATATGGTGCTTAGCGGATTTTACGCCAGCCTCCCAGATACCGCCGAAGTGAGGTGCGTAAGTAGGGCTAAATATAAATTTTATGTACTCTTGGCTCGCAAAATCAGATAGAGATTCTTGATTTGTTTTCAAAAATTGACCTAATTCTTTAGCCGCAGCCACAAAGTTCCGGCCATTGTCACAAAATACTTCCGCTGGCTTGCCTCTTCGCGCAATGAATCTCCTAAGCGTCATTATAAAGGAATTTTTGGTTAGATCACTAACTGCTTCTAAGTGCAAACACTTATAGTGCATGCAAACAAACAAGCATAGATAGCATTTTATCAATTTAGCACCTCGGCCTTTACGATTTAGAATGTAAAAAGGTCCTGCAAAATCTAAGCCAACTGATACAAACGGGAAGTCTGGATTTATCCTCTGAGCCGGGAGGTTACCCATTTTAGGAGTCAGAGTGTCACCACGAACACGCCTGCATCGCATGCAACTGTTGACTGTGCGTTGAGCCAGTCGCCTTCCATTTAACGGCCACACAGTTTCCTTCACAATGGATAGCAACAATTGAGGAGGTGCGTGCATATTTTTGATATGCGCGTCAGCAAAAATAAGTTTAGTTACACGATGAGACGCGTGAAGCAATATTTGATGCTTCATTTCGTAAGGATAATCAGATGCATCTATTCGCCCGCCAACCCTAATCACCATTTATGTTCATCAATAAAAGGTGAAAGCTTTAATATTTTAGATTTTAGAGTTCAACGGTTTAGATTTTGTTAGCATCTCGTACTCATTTTGAAATGATTGCCTTTGGGCAATTACGCAAATAAAATTTAACGATTCACTCAACTCGTCAACGCCTAAAATTCCCATGCGTTTATTTGTCGGATTTTTTAAATTATAAATCATTCTTTTAACATACGCAAAAGTTCTTTGCAATCTATTTAGTGTCGAGTATTTTTCAAAGTCAATTAATGGGGGCGTTATGTTTATAAAATTCGATTTTACTTCTGGTAAGTCGATTTTAGAGTTGTTTAAAATAGGCCATTTATTTTCTGGTTCAATTAAAAATGTGGGTCCATACCACCACAGATCCAGCTTTGGAAGATGGTTGGCATCCACCCCGCGCGAAATAAAATCGGCTGGATTTGTAGAGGTAGGTACATACCTCCATGACGATTCTATAGTCTTCTCTAAAATTTCGTTAATACGATTTGCTACGAATGCCTTTAGTTTGGCGGTTTTATTGTGAATCCAACCTAACACTATGCTCGAGTCGCACCAATGAACCACACGATCCGGTTTATATCTCAGCGAGTCTAGAACTGCCCTGCTGAGCTTGGCAGCGAGCAGAGCAGCGCTCAATTCTTGCCGCGGCATCGTAGTGGGCTTCAGAGGCGCCACTTTCGATTTCGCACACAAAAGCCTTACAGTGACGTTATCGTTTTCAGCTACAGACTTCATATAAATACAAGCTCCAAGCGCTAATTGAGATGCGTCACTGAAAACATGCATTTCGATATACTTTGGTGAATCACATAAAACACGCCTATCTATTTTAAGATTTTGAATGGATGGCAAGCTTTCAGCAAATTTCTCCCACTCTTTTCTTATGAAATCAGGCACAGGCTGATCCCAATCGTATTTCAGCTGCCACAACTGCTGAAGAAGCATTTTTGGCTTTATTATACATAAACTTATACAACCCAGTGGGTCGAAAATCTTAAATGCATTTGACATTATGTATCTTTTAGTTATGTTATCACTTGGGGGAGGGTCTTTAACTGGAAAATTTAACGTATCACTAACTGGATTCCACCCTAGTCCAAGTGTGCTTGCTGCTTCACTAATTACTAAGTTTTCGCGTGTATTTATACTTGAGTCCTCAAATAAAGATGACAAGTTACTTTTGTATTTTCTTAAATTAAAACCTCCTGTCATCAACGCCTCTGAAACAGATTTTTGTATATATCTTATTTCATTTTCATTATCGGATCCAGTGATCAGGTCATCAACATAAAAGTCTTTTTGAATTATCGTTTTGATGAGCTGATCTTGCTGCTCCTCTCCGACTTGAAATATACAACGCGTGCTCAAATAGCTCGCACTTCCGGTTCCGTAAGTGAGAGTATTCAATCGCAGCGTTCTAAGGGTCTCAGACTCATCTTCTCTCCATAGCACCAATTGCAAATCGCGGTCTTTGTCATGGACTTGCACCTGCCGGTACATTTTCTCAATGTCGCCAGATAAAATGTACTTATACTGTCTTGCTCTTACCAGAATGGAGAAAAGAGGGTCCTGGACATTAGGACCCACCATCAAAATGTCGTTTAGCGACTTTCCAGAGGAGGAGGCAGCAGAACCATCATAAACTACTCTAAGAGAAGTAAACTCACTTTCTTTTTCAATTGCATGATGACACAAAAAATAATTAGGATATGGCTTAGGCAAAGCAGATTCTGATAGGTGATCTAACTTTGCATACTCATTTATAAATTTAACGTATTCGGACTTCAAGGTCGGGTTTCGCTTGAATTTTCGCTCCAAATTAAAAAATCGTTTTCTGGCTAAATAGTAGGAATCACCAAGACTTTCGGGTGATTCAGTTAACGGTAATTTAACGCAGAATCTGCCGTTTTCTAAACGCATAGTATGAGTCAAAAAGTGCTTTTCACATTCCTTATCATTTTGATTTAAAACGGGTTTGTTGGGAACCTCTTCGGTCTCCCAGAATTTAGTTAGCATATTTTCTATATTGTCTTGTGTTTTAGTAATTAGTGCGTGATTACAGTTTATTTTATTTTGATTTATTTTAGTGTTATCTTTTGTAACTACCGGTCCGGATATTAACCAACCTAATTTAGTTTTACGCAATTTAGGATTATGAGGACCCAAGGAATATTGTTCGCTACCTAGGATGTCCCAAAAAATATCCGCCCCAATCAAAACTTCGATGGCGGCTGGTTGGTTAAAATCGGGATCCGCTAACTGAATATGATCTGGTATCTGTAGACTTTGGATATCTACTGGATATTTAGGTATGTTGCCTGTTAGCTCCTTTAGAACAAAGCACGATAAAGCAACCTTGAACGGATCTTTTAACGAATTTATTTGAGCATTACACCTTTCGACGATGTTGTTTGCACAGTTATTTCCTATTCCTATGACCTTTAGACAGTCTATGGATTTTGATTCTAATGACAATCTTTCTTTGAGCGATTTAGTAATAAAGGACGACTCGCTCCCACAGTCTAAGAGAGCTCGGACCTTTTCCTTTTGGTTAGTTTCAGGATTAGACACTTCAATCAACGCCGTGGATAAAAGCACTTGTTTATTGCCCGAGTCAGGAAAATTAGCCGTAGACGATGTGTGGCTGAACGTAGCGGCATTATTTATAATGCCTGGACTAGGCTCATGCAGCAAACTACGAGTATTGTGCATCTTTTTACACTCCCGGCAAGGACCCCCACGACACTCACTGACTGGGTGACCCTGCCTAAGGCAGTTTGGACACAACTTGTAATTCGCGACATCGGCTAATTTTTCTTTCATTGTTTTTGCTGCAAAAATGTGACAATCGTATATTTTATGATTATCACCACATATTATACACACAGATGTGCCAGGCTTGTATTGATTATTATTAAAATATTGCTTTGATTTTTGATTTATACCTGCAAATGATTTGACATGAGCATTTCGATCATGCTTGTTGTTATTATAGTTATTATGGTGATAAGGTGCTGGCGGGCTTGGACGTGACGTGGAAGGCACGAATTTAGTAGTGCCTGACTCATATTTGTTGCGATTCAATGCCTCCAGAACGTCAGCACGATCAATCAAAAATTTATGAAATTGATCTAAGGTCGGAACGTCATCGATTGTATTCCGATACTCTTCCCACTTCATCAGTGTGCGGCTGTCTAATTTGGATGACAACATAAATATGATCAACATATCCCACTTGTCGGTCGGCTGGCCTAAACTAGACAAGGCTCTCAAATTTTTAGTTACATGATCTACTAAAAAACGCAGTGATCTTTCAGACTCTCGGGTTTGCGCTTGTATGTTGAACAATGAGCTCAAGTGATGATTTATCAATAACCGTTTATTGTCATAGCGATCACCGAGCAGTTTCCAGGCCTCTGCGTAATTATCAGAAGATACTTCAAGGTTGGAAATAATTCTGGCCGCGTCTCCCTCTAAGTAGGATATGAGGTAGTGAAATTTGTGTATTGGCTTAATGCGATCATTTTTATGAATAAGATTTTCGAATGTGTCACGAAACTCAAGCCAGCGGAAGTAAGCACCATCAAATTTCGAAATTTGGATCTGTGGCAACTTAAAACTTTGATCCTGATGATCATGAGTACATTGAGCCTCTAAAGCGACCGAGTTCCGTCGTTCAAATTCGCTTATACTATGTTTTTCCAACGCTGTTTTAGCTGTTGCTAAGTTTGTGATAATATTTTGCTCAATCATCTCCCGTTCATCAAGCTCACTTGACATATTTTCAGAATTCAGGACCTCAATCTCATTTTGCACAGAGTCGAACTTAATTGACAAACCCTCCAGCTTACTGACCTTGAGACTCAGCTCGGCTAATTCAATAGTCGTAACATCCGATTTTCTCATAAACTCACTCATGTACTTTTTAAATTTAGTTATTTGTCCTTTAATTGAACTACGCGATGTAGTTAGCTCTTGTAGCCGCCTAGTCACCGCAGCTGCACTGGATTTGTCAATTGGGTCCGGAGTCATTGTATTTATAAAAATATAACTTTATGTTTAATCAATAGCTGTTAACTATAGAAATTATAATACTTAATAGGTTTATCTCACGCTCCTCACTACGCTGGTACTTGCCGAGCTGGGGGTCCGGCGGCGCGAACTCAGCTGATCTTATACTTGCAATGCCGAGTCGCGATGTGACGAACCTGGAATAGTCGGCGAAGCAATTTAAATACCACGAAATAACCGTATATAGGTTAACTGAGGGCTTATGGGTTAACAAGAACTCGTTCGTAATAGTAAAATGAATTTAATTTAGTTATTAGTAAAGAAATTACGCTAAGTTATTTTAACTGGTCAAATGTTAGGTAAAACTTTATGTATTTTATACAATCAGACGTTTAAAACATGGGCCACCATATAATTTAAGTATTTAAAGATTCACAGTTATGTTTTACGAAATTAAAAGTAGGTACATCTATGTTCCTACGTGGATAGAACAATGGAATTGAACTACGTAATTTTAGCACGAAAAGTAATGATATTTAGACGTCTACTTTGCCCTTATTGCGCAAGTAGAAGTATATTGTACTTTAATGACTAACTATAAGAAAATTGTTTGCAATTTTGACTAACTAGTTAGGGTTTAGGTAATGGCGGAAGGACAAAGGAAGGGCACTTATCTTTGGCAATTGCTTCTTCGCGCGGGTGGTCTTTAGCTGTACCACTGCACTGCACTTTTTCACAATCCAGACAAGGTTTACTCTTCTGTCTCCTGGTCCACGGATCCAATCTTCTGGCCTTTACTGCATACGCGCCTTATGTGAAATCGGATCTTGATATTTAGTATTTTGCTGATTTTTCTTGTTTTTTCATTGCTCCCCTCATGAGCCTCCAATTTATGTATCGATGTACATAACGGAGCCTTAATTTATTGAATTAAAACCCAAAATTGGTAATTTTTAACAATTTATTGACGATGAGCGTCTATACAGAGGTTTGTATAAAAAGGTGAATGTGCCGGGTAGGCTTTTGAAATAATTAAAACTAAGTTGAAGCGCCTGCGATTATCGAATAGCAGCAAGTATCAGAACGAAACTATCAGGAGTCTGAACAGAAACTCTTGACTTCACCAGAAGTCAACGAATGATGATGACAACGAACGAAATAATGTCGACGAAGCATAAAAAATACAATGAGCTCATCAGACAATGAGGAATCACAGGATAGATTTGAATAGCTGTGGAGCATATATAGGTATATCCAAAATTGGCTGCCCTACTGAGGAGATGGATGTAGGAAGTGCAAATACCTAGTCCTGCTGCGGAAAGAGAATTATCTTATATTCATGAATATATCAAATTTACAGCTAGTTCAGGTACTGCTTTCAAGTCAAGAAGAATGGGCAAGAGTGCTTTCAAGAAATTCTATTGAGTGAAAGCCAAATATCCATATCGATCTGAAGGACTATTTTTCCCAGATTAAAAAAATGCATGAAACCTATGAATGGTGTTTTAACACTTTACCTGCATACAATCCCATAGTATTTCGATGGGTTTCCACGCTCAGCGAGTTTTCACGTCTGTGCCAACGAGCGCTCAAACATATTAATATTATTAACGCAGTAAACCGATTTGATGTTCTGAGTCGTAGGTAGGTACTATTTTTATTCACTCTCGCACATTCTTAACTTTTGCTGTTACTATAATTTATAAACAAGCTATTTAATCAGCTTTTGAACAACAACAAATAAGGAAGCCGTTTACATGATATGACTGTAGGACAAAACAAACAATCTTCCTATGTAATCAGTGGTGAAGTACCGTCACTTTTACAAGAACTGGATAATTAAATACTATTATTTCCTATTCACACTTAGACGGGATCGATTTTTGAATCTCACCAAGTGACTAATTCTCACCGATGTGAGTGATTTCCGAAAGTTCGTATTTTTGAAACTCACCGGTGACTTACATTTGTCATACCTATGATATCGATTTACGAGTGCCCCTACCCACTCGTAATTGAAATCACCATGCGATTGTTTTTGACAGTTGACGTTTGTGACATCTGCCAAAAGTACCAAAGTATGTTTTTCGGAAGAATTAGCAGCGGGGCTCGATTGTGATATTTGTGATTGCGACGATTTATTGAGAATATAAATAGGAGGCCAAGTGCGTGTCGGACCACGCACAACGAAGGGTTCCGTGCCTATTGAAAAGGTCGTATCGTTACTGAAATCTTATGGCACTTACATCCTTTTCTTTAAGGAAGGCTTGGCCGCTTTTTTATTTTTAGAAATACCTCAAAAACCTTTGAACCGATCTTGTTCAAAACTATTTTCGCTGAAAGAATTTAATAAGCCCTATGTCCATGTTTTTTTTCATATTTTTAAAATACACGGTTCAAAAATTAGAGGGGGGACACAATTTTAGTGACTATCGGGGCGATTATCTACGACTCTTTTAACTTAATCAAAAAAAATGCTGAGAAACCTTATATTTATTTAGAAAGGCCTATCGATTGATGTGCCACACGTGGGATAGCAATGAAAAAAAAAATTGACTCAGTTTTACGTAAGGAGTGCACCCCTAAATTTTTTTTTTGTAATTTAATTACAAAACTATGTAACGGCAAACAAAATACACCTATCCTCAAAATTGTATTCAAATACACTATAGTTTTCGAGTAAAATGCCTGTGACATACGGACGGACAGACAGACAGACATGACGAATCCATAAGGGTTCCGTATTTTGCCATTTGGCTACGTAACCCTAAAAACCGGTATCAAGGACAACACTATAACATCTGCGTAAAAAGTAACGTAACGGGAAGATTGTCTCTGACTGACATTGTAAAATTTCTGCATGTTGTAAACAGCGTGTGACTTTCAAAAATACGGCTCTTGGAAAATGGTGACATAAAAGTCATCGGTGATAATTTTAGTCACCGGTGACTTCGATATCACCAGTGAGATTCAAAAATCGCACTCCAGATTTATTTTGCGATAAAAAAATTGAATGTTTGATAATTAACATCTTTTTATTAGTTCGTAACTTGATTTGTGTACCCGACCACGTGGTAAAACATACTATAATTCCATGACCAGTATTATTTGAGAGTGGCAAGATCCTGGTAGTAGGTTCTTTGTTGTGTCTTGTCGTGTGCTCTAGAGATATGATATCATATTGTTTGATCCATACATAAACGAAACTATCATCTATTGTTTTCAAGTTGGAGTAGAAAAATAAGGTGACTTGATTATATTTGCATTCAAATTTATTTTTATTAAATCAAACTTCCTCTTATAGAAGAGATAATTTGATCGATTGCATTTAATATTAAACCACAGATCGTCTTTTATAAAGTCATCCAGAGGTGACAAGTCGTCATATTTAGACTCGTACATTACACACTACTAAATAAAAGCTGTTAGTAAGACAGTTCAATTTTGAATTATTTGGGTAAAGTAGGTACCTAATTCTCGCCCGACTTTAAAAGGTCAAAGGACTGTTCATGCCCAGCCAACAGTTCATGCACAGCCAACAGTCCTCAGGGAAATGTATTGAACTGTCTCAGTACTGTTAAATTTTGAACTATGAGATTTAACATGTCACAGAAAGTTTCACGAAATTTAATTTTTAATCTAATAAGGACATCTAGCAGGTAGGTACTTAATTTGTCATACTACGACTTACCACGATACGCATATGTATAAAATGAACATTTAAAAGTAAATATCCATGTCCCGACCACAGTTAAGGCTCCAATTTCCCAACGAATAATTCCAATTTAATATTAATCCCATATCATTATTATTGACTGCCTACACGCTTACTCTCAAGGGAGCGCATGGATCAAGACAACTCGGATATAATTTAAATCAGAGGCCGATTTGTGGTATTTTCTATTCGATTTTCTATCGAGCAAGCCATTATGTAACAGTGTAAACATTTTGTAGGTCACTAGTTAGGACTTTAACTAGAAGGTTAAAGGACATTCGAAAAACTATGTTACCACAAATCAGTGGCCAGGCGTAGTCGAACCGTCACCTTCAAATTTATAGTACCTACTAAATAGTAAATGATTCTGCTATTTTGTATCTTAAATTTCATTCTGTATAATATTATCATATTTATGTTATTTTTATAGTTATATGACTTTTGATAATTTTGTTTTGTCAGTATTTCTTTTGCATCCAAGTTTGAAAGTCTCTGTTTGGGCCTATGGTTGACTGGTAGAGAATGCCTTGAGGCATTAAGTCCGCCTTTTGTACTTTGTTTTGTGCAATAAAGCCTAAATAAATAAATGTCGTTGATGTGAATGTCGAGAGGGACTCTTTTAATAATTCCATGACAATTTTACGGTTTTCTGTGTAACATTTACCTCGGTTTGAGAGTTTGATAACGGAATTACAAAAACTAAAGCACAAATTTGTGTACCTACGGGTAGCATTTTCCTAACCACAATCTCACCTTGAAAGGATTTGATTGTTAAAAATCTTCTGTGTAATTAATACTTTATGTCAATCACTTATTTTAATGTGTTTTAACCGAAAATACCAGCCGACAAATAAAAAGTATTAAACAACTACGAATGAAGTAAAAATAAAACGACTATTGAAACGTTTTAGTTTAGGTTTTTATTTTGCCTTTCTTGCAAAACCAATATAACCAACAAAATAAAACGAAAGAGGCGTTTGCTCTTTATTATATTTCAGAAATTTAATTTTCTTCTAAACCCCGTTCTAGCCCCGTCTTGTTTCAAATCGGTTTGAAAAAGGGTTGTAATTACGTTGGGCTCGGATTGTTTCTCTTTTGTGCATGCCTTAATTTAACCGTGTAATTGTTTCAATTAAATAGAGAGAAACTAAAATAACTAAACGGACCTAATAAGTTTGGAAGTTTGTTATTTTTATTTATTTTTATTATGTATAGGTACGCATTTGACCGCTATCTCGCCTGATGGTAAGTGATGATGAGGTCGAGGGTGTTACATGCATACCTAGATAGTGCCTATTCACTCTCGTCTTGAAAAGATCCAAGTTAAATGTAATTGGGAAAAGGTTTGCCGGAAGCGAGTTCCACTCTTTGGCTGTCCTCGCGAGAAAACTGGAAGCAAAGCGCTTCGTGCGAATCAGTGGAAATGGTGAGGGCGGGATTAATTCGTGTAATCCTAGCGCACACTCTCCGAAATGTATCCTGTAGAACACCGATAAGCAGGCTACTTTTCTACGGTGTTCCAGTCTTTGCATTTTAGCCTCAGTTCAATCGAGGTCACCAATGAGCTTCCTGGCACGCCCATCAATCGTATCCAAGGCGGCTAGCTGATATTTAGCGGATCCATCCCAGAGGTGCAACATACATGACCGGACCTGTGCTTGGTAAAGCTGAAGAAGCTGTTTGGGTGTGAAGTACCGCCTCACCTAAGAGAGGATGCCAAGTTTTTAGGGCGCCAAGGATTCAATGTAGAGCCCAAAGTTTATATTGGACTTGATGTCCATGCCAAGGATTTGCAGATGGTCTGAAATTGGTACAGATAAACCTCGGAAAGTTGCAATAACGATTTAACCGATTTCGTTGAAATTATGCAGAACAAGTAAGAACTGAATTGAAAAATTAGATAGTCCCACGTCCGTTTAAACTGATATAGCAGTTCACGCGGATGTAAATAGTATTACAATAACTTCTTTGGTATTAGTGTTGTTGGGTACGCAGGTGGAAAATGATTGTAAACTTATTATTTTAGTGCAAACAATATAGAGAGTGCTCGCGTGTGGTGTGTTGAGCAAGGTAACGGTAATTCGCCTGTCATTTTTTAGGTTAAGTCACTCGCCAGCGCCCTCTGAGACTTTATTTAGAATTAAGTATATATACGTAGTACAACAGATGGAGTTAGTATGCACAATCTTAGCTAATGTTATATGAACTTATATTAAGACATTTAAAGTATACCTAAAGTAATGTTATTAAACATGTAAGCATTGTGTCGCTTACATCCCCACCCCTTAGTGCTGAGAAGCACTAGCCATCAACTGGGGAAAGCAATGCGACTCGTGTAGCGGGTCTGCGCAGCAGGCCTAAGTGTGTGCGCACATCCACCACACGAACGCGACCATCGCAGCCAGGGTGCGCCGCGCTCACTACTCCATGCCGCCAGGAACCACGCTCTAAATTGGGATCGACCAGTACTACATAGTCGCCTACTTGTAACGATCTAGCTTCCCTAGTCCATTTCCGACGAGGCAGCAGCGTCGGTAAATATTCTTTAATCCACCTAGCCCAAAACATATCTGTAAGCCGCTGAGCCACACGCCACCTTTTGCGGAGGCAAAGGTCAGCATCGTCGTACTTACCTATAGGAGGACCAGTAGATGAGCTGCTGATCAGAAAATGGTTTGGCGTCAATGCCTCAGGATAATTAGGATCCGTTGACACATGCGTAATTGGGCGACTGTTCACAAGTGCCTCCACTTCTGCCATCAGTGTGGACAGAGTTTCAGGGTGTGGAGCGCGCTCCTTCAGGGCGATCTTCAGCGCTGTCTTAACGGTGCGGATCATGCGTTCCCATGCACCGCCCATTTCAGGTGCGCCGGGAGGTATAAAACGCCACTCAGTTCCTCGCACGGCTCCATCTTCACGCAGTCTGTCTGCGTTCAGTTGTTGGAGACTCTTCTTCAGCTCGTTGTCAGATCCTCGAAGATTTGTACCGTTATCTGAGTACATTACCAGGGGAGCTCCTCGACGGGCTGACATGCGTATGATTGCCATTATGGCAGAATCCGTGCTTAGTGATTCTGTTATCTCAATATGAATAGCACGCACAGTAAGGCATGTAAATAGCATGCCGTATCTTTTTTGTCTCCCTCTGCCTATTGTCGTCTCCATCGGGCCAAAAAAATCTACACCAGTATATGAAAATGGTCTCCGACTGTACTGTAGGCGCGCAGCAGGCAAATCACCCATACGCTGAGGTAGCGGGCGGGCGCGCCGATAGCGACAGAAGAGGCACTGCGCCGCGACGCTGCGTACAGTCGGTCGCAAATTTACGATCCAGTAAGATTGGCGTAACTCATTAACAACGTGTTCGTGCGCCGTGTGCATCGCACGTCGGTGGTAGTACTCGACTAACAGGCGAGTGGTTCTATGTTTTCCATCCAAAATAGGAGGTCGTATCGTTGCCATTTGGACCCCTGCTGTCTGATCGATGCGGCCGCTAACACGAAGGATTCCATCCTCGTCCAAATATGGTGTCAACTTTAGTAGACGACTGTTCGACGGCAGTGGTTTGCCTCGCGCAAGACAGTTAATCTCATCAGCAAAGGTATCATTTTGGCATTTTTTTATGACATGTTTTTCCGCTGTCCGCATCATTTCAGAATCGAGCTGAATTGAGTCTTTATTCTTCACGATCCTCCTCCTTTGCTGATTTAATTTTCGTTCCATACATTTGTGTTTACATATTCGTATAAAATGTATTACTCTTGCAGCAGTGCGCACAAGACGGATCCAGCTAGAAAAACGTCGTTCATCGGGTACAGGTAAGTGCATATCCTGTGTGCTAATTAAATTGACATTTCTTTTTTTTTCACAGGTAGCTTCTTCGACCGTCACGGTGGGCTTCAAATCCTTCGGCCACTGATCCTCTGGTTGACGCAGAAACATAGGGCCCTGAAACCACACATCACAGTATTTAAGTGGCGGACTGTCCGGCTTAGTGGCGACGTCAGCTATATTCAAACGAGATGGCACGTAGTGCCATTCATTGACGTTAGTGAGCTCATCAATTTCTCCAAGCCTGTGAGCAACGTAAGGCTTGTAGCTCCTGGGGTCGCTTCGTATCCATTGCAAAACGGTGCTGGAATCAGTCCAAAAATATCGCTTAGTTGGCAGGATATCTTTTTGCTCAGTTGCAATAGTCTTCGCCAATCGTGTCCCTAGCAAACATCCCTGTAACTCCAACCGTGGAACCGAAATTGGGCGCAGAGGACTGACGCGGCTCTTACTGGCAGCCATACATACAAGAACACAACCATCAGCGCGTGTAAAACGCCAGTATAATACTGTCGCATACGCTTTAATTGAAGCGTCGCAAAATATATGAAGCTGAATGTTCACAATCTCACCAGGCGCAGAAGTAGACGGCATCTGATTGTGATAACAAGGTGTCCAGGTTCCAGCGCGGAAGTACCAGCGCGGTATACGAAGCGACTCCAGCTGTTTTAACTCGCCGAGCCAAACACTCCATCGCGCATGTTCCTCGGGTCGGATGCGGCATTTCCAATCGACACCGCTTCGATGTACATCTTGAAATAAGATTTTACTTTTTATTACAAACGGAGTAAGAAAACCGTGTATATCATAAATTGACATAATAATGCTGAGCATTTTAGCCTTTGTGGGAGGAACGTTTCCATTTAAAATCTCTGGCGAGATCTGACTAGTCGATAATTTAACACTGAATGTGTCATCGGCAGGATGCCACATCAAACCAAGGGCGCGCTCAGCTGTGTTCGTAGCTCCGTCCTTGAATTGAACTGCTGACTGCGCGAGCGCATCAGCTGGTATCGCGTTCAATACGCGTTTGCTGTTGCTAGACCAACCTCGTATCTCGAAGCCGCCTTTTTTATGTATGTGCGTTATATCCTTAATTAGTTGAATAGCATTTTCCTCACTATCTGTGGAATAATAACAATCGTCCATGTAATGGGAGTTAATTATAACTTGGACGGCTTCGGGATATTCGTCGTCGTATTTAAGCGCATTTTTATTTTTTATATATTGCGCGATATATGGGCTACAGCATGCGCCAAATATAAGACTCTGCATCACGTATACTTTAATTGGATCAGTAACTGACGCTTGCCAAAGAAATCGAAGGACATGTTGATCCTCCGCGTGAATTTTAATACGTAAAAACATATCTTTTATATCCCCGATAATGATGAACTCTTTTTCGCGCAACCTCAACATTATACCTAAAAGAGAGTTATACAAATCAGGTCCGGTCAAAAGATAGTCGTTCAGGCACATATTATTCGCAGCCCGAGCCGACGTGTCGTAAACTAAACGTAATTTACCCGGTTTATTTACATTCTGTACGCCAAAATGAGGAATGTACCATACGTGTTTAACCAAAGGTTCGTTTTCCTGCAACTCACGCGCATACCCTTCGGATAATAACTTATTAATTTCTTGTTGATACCTATTAGCGTATTCACGGTCATTCTCAAACTTACGTAATAAGGTTTGCATCCGAGACAAGGCGCAGCTATAGGTATCGGGTGTGGTGAAGTTATCTTGTTTAAATGGCAAACCTACTTCCCACCGGTTATCAACTAGACGTGCAGTTTCGTCTAAAATCTGTGTAGCACGCGAATGTGCTTTATTCTCGCGGCATAAGGTCGAAACTCCTAATGAGTCTAAGCAATATGATTCTTTTATTAAATCATTAAGTGCATTGCAATCGAGTGCAGTAGTACTGTCGATCCCATCATTAGAATGAGCGAGATGGAAAAGGTTGTGACTTACCTGTGACGCAGAGGAGTGAGCGCGACTACAGTAGCCGTGTACAGACCATCCCAGCCGACAGCGGGTTGCATACGGGGCATTTCTGCCACCATGAATGATCTCGAGTGGCGCAATTACATAATAGTTATCCTCGCCAATAAGCAAACGCGGCACTACACGTTCTTTACAAACAACGTTCTTTATTTCGGATAACTTATCGCACGTAATTTCGTTAACTGCCGTTAAATTTTGCGGCGGCAAATTCAATTTAGAAACCTTACGTAAATTTATATCGTACAACTTATTGTCCAGTCCAGATATCTTGGTGCGCACCTTTGGCGCGTCAGATTGGAACACTTCAAGGCCAAACGCGTCGATAAAACGTATCGCACTGGAACTTTGAGATGTCAAACCTAGTTCATCGGCTAGACCAGAGTCCAAAATCGACACGGAAGCAGCATCGTCTAGTAACGCGTAGGTCTGTACTTCACCACGGGGTCCACATAATTTCACAGGAACCACTTTTAATAAAACGTCACCTTTCGAACTCGCATTAGGCGCTGCGACGTGAGCGACCGTAGCATGAGTAGCATCGCTATCACAAGCGGTAGTGCGCGGCTGAGCAAGGGCTGCGTCCTCGTGACAGGCCGGGTCCGACGGTAATGTATTAGCCTTTTTCCAGTGAAGGAGTCGGTGGTGCCTCATTCCGCAGTCTTCTATGTCGCATTCAGGAGCCTCGCAAGTATTTATGTCGTGGCGTGCGGTTAAGCATTTGAAACACAATCTTTGTGCTTTAGCAAACTTCCAGCGATCTCTGCGCATCGCTCGTCTAAAAACACGGCATTCGGGCAATGCATGTGCGCTTTTTTTGCAAAAGGAGCATGATGTTGTTTCAGTGCGCATAGTGGTGAGGATGGGACGAGAATAACGATTGTTGTTATCAAAACGTTTAACATAGGGCTCGTTCTGCGCCGGCTTTCTAACTTCACGCGGTTGAACAGCTCCGGTGACAAGGGTCATATCAGCTTCTTTTTTCAAAAATTGTGCCAACAATTCTAGTTTTGAACCACCCGCTAGAATTTTCTCATAAGCGTATTCTGTCCACTTTCCCAATAGTGTGCTCGGTAGTTTACTTGTAACAGCTGACGCGAGCTCGGGATTGCGTAAATGGTCACTCTGTTTTAGTGCACGTATAGTAGCAACGCAGTTGTTTACTTTTGTTGCAAAGTTAACTAAATCTTGCTGATAATGAGTAGGTAAAGGTTGTAACTTACGCAGTTGTGATGTTATGTTGCAAATAATGGTCTCTGCTCGTCCAAATTTGAGTTCGAGAGCCTCCATAATATCTGTTGATGAAGTATTACCAATCAGCAAATCTGTGACCGCTTCTTTAGCTTCGCCTCGCAGTGCTCGTCGAAGTCTGGACAAATTCTCGTACTCCGTAAAGTTGCATGAGGATACCGATTCGTCGTATGCATTTTTAAAATGTAGCCATTCGATACTGTCTCCACTAAATACAGGTAGATCACGCGGAGTGGCGAAACGGCTTAGTAAACGTTCTTCGCGTTGCGACGATGATTGATCCATCATACTCTTTAAAGTGTTTGCCAATTCCAGGATGCTGCTGGTGGTGTCCACATGCTGTGCAGGTGCTGCACGGTCGGTAACGGGTGCGGCCGGCTCGGATAGCACAGGTGGGCGGTACGCGGCAGTAACTTGTTCCTGGTTCAACCAGTCTGATACACGATCAGGCACTTCACTAACATTTGAGACGTCGGCTTCTTCTTGATCTTCGGCGTCGGCAGCGGCCAAGTCAGCTTCTAGGCGCTTGTCTATCAACTCCATTTGGATTCGGGCCTTGGCTTCGGTTGCTTGTAATTCCAACTGTTTGCGCCTTGCCACGGATGATGCCGTTGACCTCTTACTGGTGCTGGCGACGGAAGGTGGACGCTTGGGTTCTTCCTTGGGAGTACCGCTTGTACCAGGTATAGGGTCCAAAGCATGCGTGGGCTCCGATTCTGTTTTCGCTGCTTGTTCGGCCAATTCACGTTGCCGTCGTGTCACAACCATTTTCGGTGGCGTATTATACATGGATAAGCACTGTATACATAGATCCGGGTTCGAAGACCAGCTTATTGTTGGGTACGCAGGTGGAAAATGATTGTAAACTTATTATTTTAGTGCAAACAATATAGAGAGTGCTCGCGTGTGGTGTGTTGAGCAAGGTAACGGTAATTCGCCTGTCATTTTTTAGGTTAAGTCACTCGCCAGCGCCCTCTGAGACTTTATTTAGAATTAAGTATATATACGTAGTACAACAGATGGAGTTAGTATGCACAATCTTAGCTAATGTTATATGAACTTATATTAAGACATTTAAAGTATACCTAAAGTAATGTTATTAAACATGTAAGCATTGTGTCGCTTACAAGTGTCAGCAGCGAAAACAGCCTAACTGTAAGTATCTATTAAATA
The DNA here is from genome assembly GCA_947578815.1 of Epinotia ramella. Taxonomy (NCBI): domain Eukaryota; kingdom Metazoa; phylum Arthropoda; class Insecta; order Lepidoptera; family Tortricidae; genus Epinotia; species Epinotia ramella. The sequence continues at coordinate 7,848,112 of OX388201.1, read as the reverse complement.
ATCCAGGACATTGTCACAAGAGATTCCATTTAATTCTGCAGGAAACTAATAACGCCCAATCCTGATATAATTACACCAACTTCTTTCTCTACTCGACTTCCCTTCTAACTAGTTGAAAATTCGTAACAGGCTGCGCCGCGCATTTTAAGTAATTATTTTCTTACTACGCAGGTATGAGAACCTTTTTGGTTCACTATATAAACTTCTTCTTTATGGTATAATAGTCTCGGTAATTTTGTTAAATAAATAATCAAATATTGACGACCAAAATGAATCCGAAGCGTCCACGCATTTCTGTTTTGATTGCAGTTGTAGACGATTAACATCCGTAGAATAATTATTATGTACGTTTCTAGTGAGCTCGATAGCGAGCTTTGCTTTGCAATGTGTAGTGAGTGTATGTGATTTAAAAGACTAACAAATAAATAATAAACTTAGAGAAGTATTTGGATTCCATTTATTCGATTTCCTACGGATAAAGTAGCAGTGTCAGAAAGTCCCGCTTTTCCTATGGAATCAACAGTGTGTAGTGTAGACACTATCGTAAGTTGTCAGTTTCTGCGGCTGATTGCTGCGTTTACTCGCGACGATTTCTGTAACGAGCCGCAGCTGGAGATTTAAGCAATAATTCTTACTGAGCTGCACGGCTTCAACTACGAGTATACCTACTCCTAAAACATTTTGGCACTACAATTAATTATGCAGGCGTAAAATGTTACTTTCCGGAACGGAGTCAGTCTGCGTGTTAATGTTGTTTGTTTGCCTGCTGGTCGTTAATTAACTCTGGCCGGAAGCCTTCCAATAGTCACCGCACACTAATTTCGGAACGTTAGGCAGGAGGATATTCTTTGTATTTCAATTTCCTTTACATTATGTACATTATGTAACACATGCGTATTGACGAAGCGTGTTGCGGATTCTATCATTGTTAGATTTATGAATAATAAAATAAATGACTTATGCCACATAATAAAAGTTCATAGACGGACTAATTACCATTTAATTAGAGCTATTGATTTAGGATACCGATGTTCTGGATCATTTGATGCCTAATATCTATGCAATTTAGAAATTCAGAAATCATAGTTACCTGCCTACTTCTAATTAAAATTGATATGTCGCTCTTTCGTCAACTTCTTAATATTACTAGTTTTATCAGTTATTTATTAACTAAAGACTATTTTGAAGATATTTGGACTGGATATAATATCTTATGGTAAACTTAAAACTCATTCTCTCCATTTTATTCTGAATGTGATCAGATTTCTATATAATTGACTATTGGTTATTTGAGAACTATCCATATTAGATGACGATACCCGCCTTCTGTGTGCGCTCGTACAAATATCAAACTAACAATGATAATGTGAAAAATTCCGAAAAGTGTTCCGGACTCGAATAACAACTGAAGTTTTAAGGACCACGCACCGCTGCATTTGGTACTTTTTTATTGGATCTGCCCCGAATTTTGCGGTATCCTCTTTATGCTTCGACAACCTGTTAGGAATTTTGTGTACCTACCAACTGTTCTGCCGAGGACTTTGGATTGTACAATTAACACTGTTTCCTCTGGTGTACCCAAATGTTTGCATGGTTGAGCTGAGGTCACATTTGAATTTGAAACTATGGCATCGTACCGTATCTCTATACGTACATAAATAGGCATTTACAAAATGATGAAGTATAGGAATATTATTGTGGATATATTGGTATAAAAATACCATGTCAAAAGCAATAGAAACCACTTGAAAATTTTGAGTAATAATTACCCGCAACTCAAGCGGACCCATATACAAACTCGCGACTTTTCCTAATTTTTGACACATTGCTCTCAGTCTAGGCCGTTCACTATAAATATTAGGTCCATTACTCACGTCACATGCTCCTATGACGTGCTATGAATTTATATAAGAGCCAACAGATGGCCCTGTTTCTCTGATTTATGTGGCCGTTTTGTTTTTGTAAATAGAAAGCAAACAAAGGTTTATGGAGAGGAAGTTTATTTGGAGGGTTGACATAAGTTGCAAGATTTGGAAGATAATAAATCAACACCTCCGTAATACGTTTACTTATTTTGAACGGAGACATGGGCTTTTTAAATTATCAAACCGAGCGTGTTCGTGAGACGATATTCATCAATAGTGTAGTCAACTGAATAAAACTTACTAAGGTTCCTTTTTATTATTAATGCAACATGGACGAAACGTGTAAAAATAGTACATTGTGTAACAAGGGCGGTATGAATGAGATTACGAACGAGAGTATTAGAAGCCCGACGCCGAAGGCGGAGGGCTTTAATGATTCGAGTTCGTAGTCTCATTTTTACCTCCCGTGATACACACAATGTTTTTCATCATACTTGTGAGGAAATAAAAACACAAAAAAGGTAAAAAACAACTATTTATTGAAATTTAAAGTTATGGTGCAATTGCTATTGTTACTAAAATTCAGTACCATTTTTTTTTCTGGAAATTTAATGGCCTGTGATAAATTAGTTATATTTGTAGCTTGTTCACCTCCAGCAGAAGCACCCCCTTCACTACCACCTGGTACGCACCCTTTTGGCGGTTCAAGCAGGGGCTCCACTTCGGGCCATGATGTTGATGGTTGTGGCTCTGTTATATATGTTGATGTTTGTGGCTTTGTTTTAGATGTTGATGTTGAAGCAATTGGTTCATGAAACTCCGGCATAACTTTTCCACATGACCTGATTGAGTTACTTATTTGAAGACTAATTTGTTTTTTGCTGTTAATAGAGTCATCAATGTACCCTTCAGCAACACTGCTCGACTTCCATCCACCATGTCTTTTAAGGGTCAAAATGTCCACTCCGGAGTCAGCGAGCAATGTTGCTGAAGTGCGTCGAAAGGAATGGCCTGTATAAGATGCAGCATCGGGTAGATTTAAATATTGGGCTATTTCTTTCGGCATGCTACCAAATTTATTTCTCCCAATAACTTGAGCCGTACATTTGCCATTTCTGAACTGTTGAAAAAAGCGGTTGCTGCTACCTTTTGGAGAACGCAAGTTTTGATATTTCTTTACTATTCTGTAATATTCGCCTGAAACCACAAACGATCTGGCTATTTTATTTTTAGTGTGAGGTACTTTAATGAGTAGCATTTCTCCTTGGTTTTCGACGTCATTTATGGTGATATCAGCTAATTCTTGACGCCTCAATGCACCAGTAACTCCGAGAATTAGAGCAACCTGTAACAAATACAGACCACATTTGAAATATTTTAGCATTTTTAACTTACTTTTCATACAAATATTCAATGAAATAAATTACCAATGTTTCAGTCGGGTATCAACAACAACACAGCAAAATGACCATTAATAATAATATAATAATAATAAACCATTTATTTCAGGCACCCATAACAATAAAGTATATTAAATTACCTTTGTTGCTAAATATGTATCATCAGGAGCTTCATTAATAAAACTTTCGACGTTCTCTCCTGTTAGTATTTTGGACTTCTTCCCAACATATCCATCGGACTGTCGTTTTAAAAACACTTTGAGCTTCATGTATTTCTCTATATCGATGCAATTTTTTGCCTTGAGAGTGCATTTCAGCATTGAATAAATGGCCCACAATGTCGACGGTTTATATTTTGTAGCGATCTCCCCAAAATACGCCAGTAGGACATTTTCTGAAAACAAACTTGTGTTTTTCTCCATTTTCCATTTTATGAAATTGTCATAAACTGCATTGTACTTGTCTTTAGACTTCACCGGTAATAAGTTTTCATTGAGTAATTTCGCAGCATTTACAATATCCGGCGGTGTTGTGACGATTTCAGCCTCTGACTCCGACGAAGATGACATTGTTATTGTTACTTTTTGAAACTTTAATTGAGATTTTTGTCAAATTAGGGACTAGTTAAGTTAAGTACAGTTCTAGATACAAAACGGAACGAAACAGAATAGAATATTTGGCGCCGTTCGATGATCGGCAACTTCACTTCAATACCATGTTCCACAGATAATAGAAGGATAAGTACGTTCAGAAACCTAGGGACACTACAAGCGGTGCAATTTGTCACACTAACTTGCTCTAGTAAAAACGAAAGTAATGTATTGCTGTCTCATTCTAACCGTAGCAAGTTGTTGTCACAAATTGTTAAGTGTGTAATGGTTTTAAATCTAATCATCCATCACGTACAAGTTTTAAGTACCGGTTTATAAAACAAATTAATAAAATTTCATTAAAAACCATTGAAGTCTTTAAAAATGAACATGATTTAATGTAAATATTTACTTTCATTTCTATGTACTGCCAAGTTTTTGAAATTATAAAAACCGTCGTACAAAACATCCGTTTTGTGTGGATGAATGTGAAGTTTGCGCGAGTGAAATAATTAAAAAAAAACATTACGCCCATGGGCGAAATATAGCCCATTTCAGCTCAGTACGCTTGCTTATAATAACACCATTTACGAGCAAGTGTGATGAAAAAAATATTGCTGTGCAACCAGACTTTATTAATACCTAAAACTATACCATCCGTGATTGTAGTTTTATTTAGGAACTTTTTATGGCATTCAGAATGTACAATCATAAATTATTTCTTAAATATTCACCTTATTGTAGTTATATTAATTACTAGCTTTTGCCCGCGGCTTCGCCCGCGTAGTAAGTGTAATTTTGCAATGACTGTTGAATTACGCCGGCAACGCAACGGCCTACTTACTGACTTACTTCTCTTATGAATAACTATTCGTCAAAACCCGTTATGGTAAATTATTTTTTATTTCCTATTTTTTTATTCCCGTGTGGTGTCGGGTTAGAATTTCACCACCCCCTTTCTTCCCGTGGGTGTCGTAAAAGTCGACTAAGGGAGCAGGGTTGAAGTATGTTGTGGGCGATGGGCTAACAACCTATCACTGCAATATACCCACATTTATGCTAAAAGTGATAGTTTCATGTGCTCTGCCTACCCCTTTTGGGAATAAAGGCGTTAATTGTACTAACTAAAGTACTTTTTTTGTATCTTAATAAGTAATCTTCCTACAAAGTTTCAAGTCTGTAGTTCAAAAAATAATGTTTCTCTCATACAAACTTTGGACCCCTATTTAACCTCCTTAGGGATGGAATTTCCAAAAATCCTTTCTTATCCTTTGCCTACGTCATAAAAGGAAGTTCTGGTGTAAATTTCAAGTTTCTAGCTCAAAAAATAAAGTTCCCTCATACAAACTTTGCACCCCTATTTAACCCCCTTAGCGGTGGAATTTTCTAAAACGCTGACAGTTCTTTTTTTCTATCCTAGTAAGTAATTCCTACAAAGTTTCAAGTCTCTAGTTCATAAAATAATGTTTTCCCCATACAAACTTTGGACCCCCATTTCAGATTCAGATTCAGATTCAGATTTAGATTCAGATTTCACCCCCTTAGGGGATTAATTTTGGAAAACCCTTTCTTAGTGCTCCCCTAGATCTTATAAGAAACCTACGTGCCAAATTTAGAATCCCAGAACCAGCGGTTTGGGCTGTGCGTTGATATGTCAACTTTGCACCCCTATTTAACCCAGTTAGGGGTAAAATTTTCAAAAACGATGAAAGTATTTTTTTGTATCAATCTTCTTACAAAGTTTCAAGTCTCTAGTTCAACAAATAATGTTTCCCCCATACAAACTTTGGACCCCCATATCACCCCCTTAGGGGTTGAATTTGAAAAATCCTTTCTTAGTGCTCTCCTAGGCCTTATAAGGAACCTACGTGCCAAATTTGGAATCTCTAGAACCAGCGGTTTGGGCTGTGCGTTGATATGTCAGTCAGTCAGTCAGTCAGTCAGTTTCTTCTTTTATATATTTAGATATATTCGCAATCATAACTCAAAAATTCAGAGGCTACGATGGGTAAGATTGAATATTTATAAGTGCCTGTTAAATAAATTAAACTGAGACAGGGATGCTCTTTTTTCAAGGCAAAAGCGCTTACAAAAATCTCTGTACTTATATTTTTCTTCGGTAAGTACTTTAATCAGTTTTCATACGTAGCCAAACACAATTCCTATCCCAATTTGAAATTTCATGTCTATATTGTGCCTTCGAATACCCTTTCGCACATTTCTGATCTGAAAATAGTTATTCCAGCTCAGAAACTAGATTCAATCGAGCGGGAAATCGATACTCCCAACTCTCCCTTGCCTCTATTACAAGAAGACATACCGTCAACGCTAATGTACGACCTAAAAATATATTTTAGGTTGCCCACAAATGACATAAGTTTTTAGAGTAGATGCAAATGAAATGATGTTAGTTAATTATAATATTTATAATGTAAGTTTAAAGATCTATATTATCTGAGGCGTACATTAGGTTGGTTTAGGTTCGGTTTGAAGCATTTTTAAATGTCTAACGCAGTTTTTAATGGATTTATTAGTATGGTATGTTAGAATTAATATATACCTAGGTATATTATATTTAAAATAAAAACACAAAAAATATCAAAGATTGACACTTGGTTAGCCCTGCGCTATAAGAGCCTTATCACACTTGCGATTTCCAAGCGTATTTTGTATGAAGGCGATCACGCATCGTGTTCGCCGCGACTGATAATTGTATAGAAAACACGCTCGCAAATCGCAAGTGTGATAAGGCTCTAAAGGCTATACATATGTGCATAGGAACTAGTCAAATAATAAAAACTGAATTCTCGGTGTTTCTGCTGTCATATTATGAAGATAAAGAAGGGAGTTGATATTCTAACGCTCATTCGAAAAATTACCCAGTTATCTTGGAAGTTCATAAATCACTCCACGTCATAAGATATATATTGCGTGTATAATCCGCAACATAGGCTTAAAACGTTGATGAATTGTGAATGTAATTTAATTATTACTATAGATGAGAGGGGGTCGACGTCACTCGCTTCCGTAGGTTTACCCTCGAGACCCTACAAGTGACCCCTGGGCGGTGCTAAACGAGTGACAATTTCTACTGGTGGGAGGCTTTGGCCGAGGCTAGGTACCACCCCTCCGACTAAACCGCTGCGCCATAATGGTCCGCCATGTTCCGGAGCGAAGTCTGAGGATTGCCACCCCGAGAGGTCGTGTCTGAGTAGTTGCTTCTTGCCTGTATATTATCGGGTCACGGCTGGTATATGCCGTTCGTGAGCATCTGGTTCTGGAGGCTAGCGGGATCCGAAGCACGGTGCTCCGCTGGCCGACCGCAGGTAGTTGGGGGCTCAAGTAACGGGAGAGCCACCCGTGAAAGGCTGCCCCGCCAACTAGCGAAAAATCCCGGAATGGCTCCACCTTGCCGGTTGGCGACCGGATGGGAGGGCCAGGTGGCCATTTCGGGGGGGTTCGGGCGTCCCCGCGGTCTCCAAGCCAGCTGCATCCTCGTGTGGCATATAAAAGCCTGTGTTTGGATTTCAAGGCTGAGATGCCTCGCTCAACTTGCGCCTTCTCGTCTATTCACTCTCTTCCCCTTCAAACCTAAAATATGTCAAAAAAAACTAAGAAAAATAAGTTTAAACAGCGGATGCACTCCCTCCCACTGAAAGTGCACCTATGTAACATTCGAGGTTTGCACTCCAATATCGATGCAGTCCATTACCACCTGGAGACTGACCAGCCGCAGCTGCTGTTCCTCACCGAGACGCAAATCAGGTGTCCAGGTGACGCGGCATACCTCAACTACCCTGGGTATACTCTTGAGCACAAGTTTCTTCCCCGTGCAGGAGTGTGCATGTATGCTCGTGATGACATCTGTATAAAGCGTCTCAAAAACCTTGAGCAGTCCAGTTTTTCCGTCATGTGGGCGTGGGTGGATACCGGCGTAACTCAAATTGTCTACGCTTGTATATATCGTTCGCACAGTGGTGACCAGGAGGCGTCAAAACTGTTCAGCTACCTCAGTGAGGCAGCCGATGAAGCTCGACAAAGGTATCCTACGGCTGAATTGGTCATTTTAGGGGACTTTAACGCGCACCACCAGGAGTGGTTGTTCCCGTATCAAGTGACCGATCATGCTGGAAGAGAGGCTCGCAACTTAGCTTTGACACTTGATCTCTCCCAGCTTGTTAACTGTGCTACCAGGGTGCCTGATGTTGACTCTCACTCGGCCAACTGCTTAGACCTCCTGCTAACTACTAACCCAGACCACAGCCCCTTTAGGTACCTCCGACCATTGTCTGGTGAAGGCTGTATCTACATATTCCCCACCTGATCGGGGCCCTAGTGGTGAAAGACGGGTGTGGAGATACAGGTTAGCAGACTGGGATGCGATGCGCCACTTTTTCGCATCTTATCCTTGGCGTGCAGTGTGTTTCTCTTCAGATGATGCATCGATATGTGCTGGCGCAGTTGCCGATGTCATACGGCAGGGTATGGAATATTTTATTCCTTATGCTGACGTCCCGACTGGCTGCAAAGCTTCGCCGTGGTATAACGCTGACTGCGACCGTGCCGACGCACTTAAGCGAGCAGCTTACCTGGCTTGGGCTGATGCTCGTAGGCATAAAGCCTCGAATACGCGTCATCTGAAGAGAGCGTTTAATAAAGCCGCCAAGGCAAGCAAGAAACAGTTTCGTAGGGCACGCTTCGGCCGCGTTCGTCGTATTGGGACTAAACTGGCCTCATATCCTCCTGGAAGCAAGGCGTTCTGGTCCTTGGCGAAAGCGGTTGAAGGAAACTTCTGTCGGCGCTCTCTACCTCCTTTGCTGAAACCAGATGGCTCACTTGCTCACACTGCCAAGGACAAAGCCGACTTATTTGCTTGTCTTTTTGCGGAGAATTCGCGCTTGGACTCCACAGGTAAACTTCCTCCGGTGCTTTCAGAAATGAATTGCTCTATGAGCAATATTCATATTCGCCAGAAAGAAGTTCTTAAAAACCTACGAGCTCTAGACGTGAATAAAGCTAGTGGGCCCGATGGAATTTCTGCCATTGTTCTGCGAAACTGTGCAGCTGAACTGTCTCCGGTTCTGACTCGCCTGTATCGCCTGTCACTTGAAACGGGTGTAGTTCCCATATCTTGGAAGCTGGCTAATGTGCAACCCGTGCCCAAAAAGGGCAGTCGGGCAGACCCTGCCAACTATCGACCGATTTCTGTCACCTCCATACTCTGCAAGAATATGGAGCGTGTACTGAATAGGCGTCTCCTAACATACCTAGAAGACAATGATCTCCTCAGTGATTGTCAGTATGGTTTCCGCCGGGGACGATCAACTGGGGATCTTCTAGTGCATGCTACTCATCTTTGGAGCGAGGCTATCTAGAAGCGTGGTGAAGCTCTTGCCGTGTCTCTCGATATCTCCAAAGCATTCGATAGGGTGTGGCATGCTAGCCTAGTGAGCAAGCTTCCAGCTTATGGGATACCAGCTGGCTTTTGTAACTGGATAGCAGATTTCCTGAACGGGCGATCGTTCCGTGTGGTCTTAGAAGGCTACACATCGGATCAATGGGCTTTAGATGCCGGTGTTCCTCAGGTATCTGTTCTGTCTGCAACCTTATTCCTATTGCATATCAACGACATGTTATTGCCCGGAACCTTTGGGTATGCTGATGATAGCACAGTTGCAGTCAGATATTTGTCCAGTGCAAAGGCCAACAACGATGAAATTCAATCTTGTCGGCAGGATATGGTTGATCGTTTGGATTTGACTCTTAGGGCAGTCTCCGACTGGGGCGATGCTAATCTAGTCAAGTTCAACGCAACCAAGACGCAGGCGTGTTTGTTCTCTACTAAACGGAGTCCGTTTAACTTGACTCCAACTTTCCGAGGTGTATCCGTACCAATTTCAGACCATCTGCAGCTCCTTGGCATGGACATCAAGTCCAATATGAACTTTGGGCTCTACATTGAATCCTTGGCGCAAACTGCGGCAAAAAAGCTTGGCATCCTCTCTAAGGTGAGGCGGTACTTCACACCCAGGCAGCTTCTTCAGCTTTACCAAGCACAGGTCCGGTCATGTATGGAGTACTGTTGCCACCTCTGGGATGGATCCGCTAAATATCAGCTAGCCGCCTTGGATTCGATTGATGGGCGTGCCAGGAAGCTCATTGGTGACCTAAATTTAACCGAGGCTAAAATGCAAAGACTGGAACACCGTAGAAAGGTTGCCTGCTTATCGGTGTTCTACAGGATACATTTCGGAGAGTGTGCGCTAGGATTACACGAATTAATCCCGCCCTCACCATTTCGCCATCTTGGGACTAGGCGCGGTCGCGGGTTCCACCCTTATGTTGTTGACTTACCACTGATTCGCACGAAGCGCTTTGCTTCCAGTTTTCTCGCGAGGACAGCCAAAGAGTGGAACTCGCTTCCGGCAAACCTTTTCCCAGTTACATATAACTTGGATCTTTTCAAGACGAAAGTGAATAGGCACTATCTAGGTATGCATGTAACACCCTCGACCTCATCATCACTTACCATCAGGCGAGATAGCGGTCAAATGCGTACCTATACTCAATAAAAAAAAATAAAAAAAAAAAAAAGATAAAAAGTAATGTTAAAATCCGCGAAACTACCCAGCAATATGTCACGATAAGTCAAAGGCTCGCAAATTAGCGTCACGTGTGCTCGGCAATTTGGCTGCGCGTTATTTATCAGAGCATCCTGTAGATGAGGGACAGGTTACATAAATACGTGAAACGGCGGCGAATGCTAACCTAAGGCTTAATGGGGAGTGAACGGATTATCGGGGTTTGACAACTTCGAATTGAAATTGTCCTCGGGTTTAGGTAATGGCGGTTAATCTCTGGGTTAGTCGGCATTATAGAGATGTACCTACCTATCGTTAGCCACTAGTACCTCCAGCAAAACTATACTTCCGGGATACTAAAGTTTTAAAATACAAAACCACCATTGACTAACATCTTGTATGATTTATTTTCCAAAATAAATACAATAAATTCTAGTTACCTTTTCTGTGGCTGACGTGCTGATAGTTAAGTAGGTACAGGTCGATTCACGAGAGCTGTCATTAATTTCATAGACATTACGCGCCAGCTCTTGTGTTGTGAATCGACCTGTACTTTGGAGTATTGATTACCCATGATTTGAATACTGGCCAAAACTATGACGGGGACACACTGTGCACTTCTCTTATCACTTAGCTTTCAAGAAAAGGAGAGACAATAAAAAAACATATGCGACATTTTTCAAATAATACAAAATTCTAGTCCGAGGCCAACTAACGCTACAGATAGGTAGTTCAATTCGTCTTTGTTGCGCCCGGCTGTTTGTGTGCGCGCGCTTGTAACTATGCAGTGGGCGTAGCATGGTAATCAGATGGTTCACTTGAATGAATGTTCACTCGAGTGAAGGCTTCATTTTTCTTTTATGTTTTGTTTCACTTTTCCTTCAGACGTGTCATTTTGAGTGAAAGATGCAAAATGAAACAAGAAAATTAAGTAAAGAAAAGTGAACCGTCTGATTCTACCTGTATCGTTGTGGATAAGTCTTATCCGTCACTCTCGCACTCGCATCCTTGTCACAACGTGACGGACGTTGATTTGTGTGACATTGACACGGCATGGCAGTCGTCGTGTACACCTGTTACGCACTCACACAGAGGCACAGCACAAGTGCGTGCACTCACACACAGCTGAGCGCAAAGGTGAGTTGAACTATCTGTACGTGTGCTACGCCGAAACTTGCGACATTAGGTTTCTCCTTGTAGCGAGAATCAATAATAGGATAGGCCTGTGGCATAGGACGTGTTTCCACAGGCATTTAATCTGCAGGCCTAATATGGTTGCCATTTTTAACCCCCGACCCAAAGATAGGGGTGTTATAAGTTTAACGTATCTGTGTATCTGTGTATCTGTCTGTGGTATCGTAGCTCCTAAAAGGATGAACCGATTTGAATGCGGTTTTTTTTGTGTCATAGATAATTTTATCCTGAGTGTTCTTAGCTATGTTTCATGAAAATTTGTTGAGCCGTTTTTGAGATATTGGACTTTGAAATGAAAATGTCGGGGTTTTTATCACTTATCATTGTGGATTAGACATCCGTCACTTTCGAACTCGATTACTTGTCAGAACGTGACGGAACATGTCTTATCCACCGCGATAAGTGATAAAATGGCAACCTTGCTACGCCCGCTGGTACATTCTTGAGACGTTTACTCTTTACATGAATTGCTTTGTTACAGTGGCGAACTGCTCTAAAAAAGCAATTAAATTAAGCATTTAGTAAAAGCAGACTTATTTACATTATAATATAATGTAATATAATAACGTAATATAAAATATTTATAAACATAATATACGTGGGTTGACTTCGAATTATATTGTATATTTCGACGATATTTAAAATGTAACATTAATAATACTTTTGTAACGTAAAATACTTTCTCTAAAATATTTAAAGCACTTTATTATTTTGCGTAATATGCCACGAAACGTTTTCTATAATGTGGATTTTGAGGACATAGGCTGTTATAGTTTCGGTCTCAAGTTATGAAGTTCGGTTAACGTAGCAATTATATTGTTCGATTGGGTTGCAATAAAACGTCAGAAACCGACCTTTGGTCCAGTATTTAACTGAGGTGGTCAAGTACAAACACCTTATATCCCTTTGAGATAAGGAGCAAAAGTGTTACGTATATACCTAAATATCTTTGTACACGTTGGGAGGTCAATTAAATTTTGTAGGAATAGTACTATGATATCTATGTGTGACGCGCGCTCGTTTTCGCCTAATACAAAAACGGAGATCCTTGGGAGAAGCTTTGGATACCGAAAATGATGACGCGCCTTAATATAACATGTCAGAACGACATAGCGGAGGAGATTGACATTATAGAAATATGTGGATTGTCGAATCAAATGGACCCTCACATACTAGTATAATTAAAAATAACACTGTTATAATAAAAATAAATGACCCCCAGCACATTGCACCGTAAGTGCACCGACTAGCACGTATACATAGTTTCGCATCGTAGTTAGAGAGTACTGTTTGATGTCAGAAAATCTAAATCTATTAACGCATGACCAATTCAAACATCGACTACTCATAACTTTCCGTTAAAGGTGCCTAAGTGCACTTCCTCGTATGGTTTCCGCGCGTTCCGTCCCTGCAAGTGCACGTAACGCCTCGTTGGTATAAAAATGGAGCGGTCCGCATGGAATTGGATGTGGTCTGGCTATAAAGAGGGCTCAGTTTAGGGATGTCTTCTTTAGTTGAAGCCGTTGAAGGGTATTTCCTATTTTTCCCAGGAATAGTTTTTACATTATAGAACTTAAATATGCTTCACACTAAAACGTGCCAAGCTGTTGGTAAGCCCAACGTTACCAACAATGTGACTGCATTTATTATGTTGATAAGGAATCTATTCGTTTATAGACTCCTTAGAATGATTACCTTGTACCTATATAACATTTCTTATCGGACATACTTACAACGCGTGTCAATGTCATGTTTTGATTTTTCTTAATATTGATAAGCATTCCATTGACTTGAGATAAAAATAGTTTATACCAAAAAAAGGTACACATAAGAGACTTATATAAACGGTAGGATGTTGATGATCACTCAATGTGCCAAGATACAATGCAACGTTTTACCGTTTTCGCTTCGACAACTCGTCGACACCCGATACCAATAACATGTAGGTAATGGACCTATTACACGAGGCCAATCCATGAGACAATCCAACATTGGCTGTACTAATATATTTACAATCCCATCTGATTATCAGCACGCCGCCGTAACACATCTGTATACCCGGTATGCGCTAACGCAAGAGACAGCGCGAAAGCATTGCCGTACATTGAAAACGCGTTCCGAAGTTGAGCCCCTAAGGCCGCTTAGGTACAAACGGCGGTTATACAGGATGTATTATTCAAGCAGAGCAGAGGCTTTTCTAAAAATCTTTGAATAAAGTTTTTTTTCTAAAACTCCTTGTAGCAAATTTCTATACGTATCTTATAGTTTCATATATTCCCTCACTGCCTCGTTTGAATAATACGCATTGTTTGTCTGGGCATGGCTGGGAGATTTCCACAATCATAAATACATAATTACTATATGGTGTTGCTTAGGAGTGTTTTCGTACGTTGCGATTCCATGCTCGCTCGTCGCCTGACAGCATGCGTATCGCCTGAACTTAAGTAAACATTAGATACCTAAATCTTTGATCCGCTCATGTCGTTAAAAGCAGACTTTTACGAAGCGTGAGTGACAACCCTGGCTAATGGCCGCCGAACGCAGGCCCACGTCTGGCTCGTTATGGCCGCGTCTGCTGGACTCGCTACGTACGTGCCCCATACTGCACGTACCACAATTTTGATACTCTACGTGTGTCTCCGGTTTGTTTTGATGACCCTATTGTGGTTTACATTGTCGCGGTGAAAGATTCTTTCAGAGTCTAACTTCAAGGTCAAGGGATCATGTAACGAAATAGAGTCGACGACGCAACGAGGGTTAATAGTCGCGTTTCCATCAGTCTTAATTCACAATAGAGTACTTCTGATTTAGAAAGACAGAGACATACCTAAAATAGTGTTATCTCCAGGAAAAGCCGGGGACGGTTAAAGGTATCTATTGAGGTGGGATTTTAAATGATCGTTCCTTTGTGCTTTATAACTATTTGCTTGTTGATTTTGACATAAGTACATTGATATTAATCGCAGTCAATGTGTTAAGCGTATTTATAATCAAATCATTTTGTCTTCCGTTCGTTATTATTTTCACATAGGTACAGCTGCATGGGTACATACGAGTACCTACTAGCTGCGTGTGCTCGTCATCAATTCTACTCAACTTCAAGTACCTATTCATTTTTTTTCTTGTTATCACAGGTGAGCCGTATGTAGGTGTAATGCTCCGCAACGTAACGATCGAACGACTCATAATAATATAGTTATTTACGATACAAGCCGAAAATAGGCAATTCGCAACGAGTGGTGATAAATTAAAACACGACCGTAGGTAGTGTTTTAAATCGACATGAGTTGCGAATTACCTATTCGCACGTCCTTCCGTCCGGCTACGTACCTGAGTTTTGTAACCAGCTACAAAATGGGAATATTTTGTGTCGCTTTGAAACCCAGTTACGTATTGAGAATTAATTATCTTAGTTTGTCACTACTTTTTCCCTGTTTATAACCAGTTACGAACTGGGAATATTTTTTATCGCTTTGAAACCCAGTTACGTATTGAGAATTAATTATCTTAGTTTGTAACTACTTTTTCCCTGTTTATAACCAGTTACGAACTGGGAATATTTTTTATCCCTTTGAAACTAAGTACTTTATTGTAAACTAGTTAAAAGTCATAAATAAACGGTGGTAGCAGCACTGTGCTATATGTTACATATAGAGAGGAGGTCAGATGGCAGTCACTCTACTGAAATAGGTAATTCAGACTTGTCAAATCTTGGACCATGGTCAATAGTGGACCTCGGATTCCGCAGCGTCGCAGCGGAGAATGCAACCGGCAGGTGAGAGGGCGTAATAATAATAATAACGAACAAAAAATAGTAGTTTTATATATATATATATATATATGTATATATATATATATATAATAAATTAAACCATATATCACCATTCCTATGCTTAAAATAAAAATATCTGTCTACGCAGCAACAATATTAGGCTAAGTTTGTTTAAACAACATAAGGGCATATTAGTTCAATACAGTGTCCTAAATTAATGGTTCCACTGTGTAGATCATGTAGAGCTCGATCAATCTCTTTGTTGATGTCTTCATATTCCTGGTTTTTTTTTGATTGCTTGTAGTTTTTATTTTTATTGCTATACGAAATGTCGTAGCATTTGCTTTCGTTTTCCAACGCTTGTATTACTTCTGGGAAAATTGGATTCTTGCGTCCTATATACTTATTAATTTTGGAATGCCAACCCTCTAAATTATTTGTGGTTTTTACGCTTTCACCATTGCAGTTCCACGTGTTTCGGAAACATTTATTTTTAAACCATTGATGATAAAAATATGAGTTGAAATTTGTAATAGTCTCCCCAGTTGGCATCCTACTTAAAATATAACTGAATCCGCTATCTCTATACTCAGCAGGTAGTGAGGATACAGCAGCACATCTTGCGACGTGTCTTCTCTGCACTCAAGCCTTGATCTTAATGTTTTGGGCTTTCCGCCAAAGACATTTGTTAAAGTGATAATCAAAACCACGTATAATAACGCCTGGAAACGTGTTTCTTAACGCTGTTATTGCCGAAGCTTCAAAATCAACAGTAAATTTTCTGGGATCCCACTGTGGTAGTTGCGACTTTATAAGATTAAATAAAATCTCATACGTTTTAACATGCTTGCTATGAGTGAACCCAAAAAATAATGGAATCATTGTTTTTGTTTCATCATTATGCTATACATTTCTACAAAAGGCTGACTGCATGATTTGAAAGTAACAATAATCCTATTTCCAACATCGTTATAATCAGCCAGCAATAAAAATTCTCAAATTTATTTGGTATCTATCATAACTTCTTCAGGAGCATCACAGCGGGATTTCAAAATCTCCAGATGTTTATTTCTGCCGCCGTACATTGCTGACTTTACGCTGGAAAACTTGGGTATTTCTTGCTGTTCGTGTATGTTTTTGTCTTTTAGAGTGCAAACCATTTCGTCATATTGTTTTTGAATCGGACCCAAATTGTGTTTTACTTTTTCTTTTAAACTATCAACTTGTCGCAATATTTCATTTTTAGCCATATTAGGTGTACATTCCTCTTGGTGCAATTTTTGTATCACAATTTTGTTGTTTTTATCCAACGTTACATTTCCCCTGCAACCACTGCGGCAGCAAAGTCAAAATGTATTATCGTCCGAATATGTTTTTCTATAATGGTATTGGCGTCCATAAAGTAGTAACATTTTACCTCCACGTCGCGTTTTCACAAATGTTATATGTTGAGAATCACTATTAGATGTTTGAGAATCCATCACAACTCGTAAACGTATTCAAACATAATATCAATTATAAGTAGCAGTGATGACAGATGACAGTGACGATTGTACTTTCCAGTCAGAATATATTTATCTTCAAGAAGTTTTAATACCAGGAAGTGATAAAAACCTGAGAGCTACTCTTTAGTAATTTATTTAATAACTAGTTTTTGTCTGTGACTCCGTCTGCGTTATACAAAAAATAAACTCGAGTTAAAAAGCCCTTAAAAGCAATAAATATAACTATTCCTATTGTTTATTGTTACCATTTTTGCAATATTAGTAAGTTGTAACCATTCAGGCATTCATTAATTTATTTTGGGAATGTCTAACGTAGCTTTTTGATTATTACTTAATAAACGCTGTAAAATAAAGTTAATTACCGGACTGTACCTCGTAACCCGTCATAGCTAAACAGTTAACATTTTTACAAAGGCTCTATTTCTGTTACCACTGTAACAGAAATAGTAAAAATGTTCGATAATATTTTTTACTTAATTTAGCTTTTTTTGTTTGAAAATCTCGGATTTGTATGGCCATGTAAGCTTGTTTCCATACTTTTGGCCTGGGGTGCACGTATCTGGATTTCCAACAGGGAAAAATCATTCCTACTTTGTAGCCAGTTACAAATCAGTTACAAGTTGAGACAAAGAGTTCTCTATACGTATCTGGATTTCCAACTATGAAAAATAATTCCTACTTTGTAGCCAGTTAAAAATCAGTTACAAGTTGAGACAAAGAATTCTCTATACGTATCTGGATTTACAACTAGGAAAAATAATTCCTACTATGTAGCTAGTTACAAATGAGTTCCAAATAAAGACAAACAATTTCTTCCTTCATAACTGGGTTCCAAGCGATAAAAAATATTCCCATTTCGTAGCTGGTTACAAAACTCAGTTACGTAGCCGGACGGAAGGTTCGCAGTGTATCGTACAACGTTTTACTGTACATATGGCTCTTTAAAGTTTCGACATATGCACGAAAAGTGCTCTTTTTCGGACTAGTGCGGGAAAGAGCACTTTTCATGCATATGTCGAAACTTTAAAAAGCCATATGTACAGTAAAACGTTGTACGATACACGTGCGAATAGGTAATTCGCAACTCGTGTCGATTTAAAACACTCCCTACGGTCGTGTTTTAATTTATCACCACTCGTTGCGAATTTCCTATTTTCGGCACTTGTATCGTAAATAACTATTTTCGTGTTGCTGCGATCCTCTAGTGAAATGAAAATTTTACCTTTGCTGCCATTTTTCAAAAGACCAGTCTAAAGGAAACAAATTGAATTTATTTTTGTATACCTGTAGTTATCTTGATTACACTATTATATTTTGTTGTTAGTCAGAAGCCAAACACAAATCCGTATTTTTCTCAAAAACATTTGATATTTTGCCTTTTTTTAGCTCAGCCAACTCAAGCAATACATAACTGAACAACACAATCCACTTAAAATCTCTTCTTAAATCTCATCAAGCTAATATGAACAAAACTTCACAAATATAGATCTTTATCGACATTTGTCCAAAGAAGTCATACATAACCGAAGAATGTTGCAACTCGTTTTCTCGTGCGCGGAAAACATAAACTGAACAGATTAATAAGGAACACCCCGGTTTACGAAGTAAATTAGTTTATCAATAGACGAAACTCTAACCTAACTCAGTAACACTAACCCCAGAAGATTTAGCTTCCACGTAACCTAAAGTCTACACATTGTTTAGCTTGCACGTTACTTCCATTAAAGTCCTGTCTGAAGTTTAGTACGTGGCACCAAACGTACAAACTTATCTAGTTTTACTTAGTGTAGATAAATAGCGGCTCCCAGGTACTCTACAACTATGTGAAGTTAAAATAGGTTAGCATTGGGTTAGTATTTTGCTTTCATAAAATATGGCAGGGTTGTATGATAGAACGTCATACCGTAGTGCATACTTGAAACAATGATCAAAGTTTATATAAATACCTACAGAAATCTCAGCAGACCACAGAGATTTGTTATCCCGAAGAACGTTATATGGCGTAAGATTTTACCATTATTACACTTTTGTTCTCATTTAAAGCATACTCGTAGATAGTTAGATACGCGATTTTCTCTGACGATTCACTGATTTCACTGATAAGTTTGAAAGAAATCCCAAATAATTTATTTGAATTAGAATTGTAATGATTTAATTAAGTTTGGAGACGAGAGACATTGGAACTGGAAAAACGTTTAAAATGCAAAAAAGAGTTACAGATGATTTACTGATACCTAACAACCAGTTACAAATAATACACGTGTCTTAATCAAGGGACTGTAGACTTGAGTCTATAGTTTCAATTTTAACTCGATACCTCCACGCGTTCCCGAGATAAAAGGGTCTTGACAGACAGATAGACGGACAACAAAGTGATCCTATAAGGGTTCCGTTATTTTTCTTTTGAGGTACGGAACCCTAAAAATATATGAAACGGTGTTCGCACCCCTGTATAGTAATCGATCTTAAAGTACGAAGGGCGTCGGCTGCAGTCATGTCAGAGTTTTATATTATCAAGTATTCACTTAGTTGAACGAATGCAAATACTCGCCTGACTGAGTTAAATCTAGTTAACTGACCAACGCTTCGAATAGAAAAACATAGAATATGCGAGCGTCCTATTCTAAATGCGGTATACTTCAGCCAAGTCGAGTGTACTCGTACCAAGCTAGCTGAATAGCACTTTAATTTTACAACAGGCCGAAACGCACTGACAGCCGTGGCGGTGCGGCGCGGAGGCGGTACCGGTTGTAATGTTCGAGCTAGTATGAAAGGATCCGTACAGAGCGCTTTTTCCCCGGCCGGTGGTGTTCTGTGCGGACCCTTTCGTATTATTGTGACGGCACAAGCTGCTATTTCTCTACAAACTTCATCCTAACAGAGCGTTTTCGACGTTTCATAAAAAGTGGCTGATTGTGATTTGACTACTTACCCTGATTGCTAATTCAATTCCAACACTAGTCTTCCGGTAACACTGCGTTATTATTACATTGCTCATTTTTTTCTTTACGTTTCGACATAAGCGTTAACGGACAAATTTCAATAAAAATAATAATTGCATTTTGTATTTTATTCCTTACCATCCATGGGTTTATACGCGGAGTTGTGATTTATTATTAGAGAATAATGAGTTACTAGCTTTTAGCTTGTGACCGACCGAGCACGAGTGCAAATGCCAAAACGGTGCCCGCGTCAAATTGGTATAGTGATATAATGCAACTCTTACTTCTAGTATTTTTCAGTTATAGGTTAAATATTTATTCAAGGCGTTAAAATAAAAATTGAAGTTTGAAGATCGCATATTTACTAAACTTTTTTTTCGATAAACCAGTGTGCGGTATTGATAGATAGCTTTTTTTTTAAGTATTATGGATTTCTTAAAACCATTTTTTAACTCAGTTATACGATGACGAGATATTGGGCTTTAAAGCCCTATTTGTTCCCCCTGCCGACTAAATGGCTACTACTGAGGCTGTGAAAAAATTCGTGGCAGTAGTACGTACCTATAATGAATTTAAAAGGAAAACTATCACGGGAAAGTAAGCATAACTAGTTACCGAGTAATAGCCGACCAACTTAAAATGTACTTACAAAGGCCAACGTTCGTACAAATTTGGCAGACGCAACCGCACCATTTAGTGGGCGCGCGCGTGTCGATGTAACTGACACAGACAGGCAACTGCGGAACCCTACACTGCGCGTGGCCCGACACGCACATGGCCGATTTGTTTTTGTAATAATAAAACAATGGGCTTATAGGTACAAAAAAAAAGGAATATCGAAAGACACAACGCCTTCTGGTTTGTCTCTGCGAAGCACTAGGTACTACTTCCGGCCGTGCCTACTATTAGACTTGACAGAGGCACTCACGTGCCCCAAGATACTCCTCTTCAGGTTATAATAGTCAGTCAGTATAACGTGATCGCAGTATAGACACGCATATTTTAACACATTCTTTACTCAATATATAGGCGTTCGTAATTCAAGGAAATAACACATTTAAAAAAATCATAAATTATGTGACTGATATTGCAAGTGTATTTCTGTATCAAGTGCATTCTTAACTGCAACTGTGTTCGGTGACCCTAAAAGCAACAGGCTGTGAGAAATTTATAATTTTTTTTTATGATAAGATAATATTATCATGCAAACCTTTAAGTATCGACACGATGCTTACAGTTTCATAACATAATATAAGGAGTTAATTAATAACAAGCGCGCCCATTGTCACCGCGTTATCGTATTAATTACGTCTGAATGAACGTGTGTTTTTGCAAAATGAACTTTAAAACATTCATACTTACGAGTATGTTGAGTTTAGCTGGTGTATCTGGATACAAAATATTAATGATAGCTCCCATGCCTGTAAGAAGTCTGAACATTCTCGGCGTAGGTTATGTTAAGCATCTATTGAATGCTGGCCATGAGGTAAGTCTTCCATTAATATTTTTTACATTACGGGGCATAACCGTTAGTAATTGTCTTTTCTGCCTTTGAACTTGTTGCATGTTCGCATGTATGTCCGACACGCAGCATTCTTCCCTATCGCAATTACGTACTTGGATGAATGAACGATTTAAAAGATTACACGCCAGGCTGATAGTTAAGAAAATGGAAGAGCCAAAGAATATCTATAATTTTTGTATATATGCAAAAATAATAATTATAACGTGGAAAATTCGGCTACTGTGGCTACGGCTACAAAATACCGCATATAAATTCCGCCGCGCTAAATAAGGAAGAGGTTAACTGCATTCCTTAATGCAAAAGTAAACAATAAGGATAATGTAAATTAAGTTTCCATACGACTTAGCACGTATAGTTTTTATCCTTGTAATGTAATAATATACATTATAGATCATATATAAATCATATCACAAAATCGTATTATGCATTGGTCGACTAGAATCAATCGTGGGTCAATAATTGCTTTGCAGCTTTTGCTGGTCCAAAATAAGTTATTTGTTTCATTCCACTGGTCTTGCTGTTGCCGATCGTCAATAGCATGATTAAAAAGACTCGATGCTACTTGACTGAAATAATAAAATAAAAATCTCTGAAGTATTCGACCGTTAATTACATTTTAAGAAATCGTTTCGCAGTCAGATGATCTTTCGCAGATAAATGTCTGAGGTTCAATTCTCATCATCCTTGGGCATAAAGCGACAATTACTGCTTGCTATGTGTGCCGAGAATCCCACTTCATAGCTAGATGAACAAGTAACATGGAGTATGTACACACCACGGGCAACACTAAAAAAGCTTCCAGTCGTGTAGCCAACGGCTCGGGACAAATATCGGTGGAATCAATATTTCATTAACTTGTACTTGTGTCGTTCCACATCGGTGTCACTGCGTTAGCACCGTCGACAAATTTGGCCACCATGGCCTCTCCTGCCACAGGAGCACTGGCCGCATCTCGCGACACGCCGGCCTAAACGATCTCATCCGTCGGGCTCTCGTCAGTGCTGGAGCACCGGCCGTCTTAGAGCCTACTGGTCTTGCCCGAGACGACGGCAAGAGGCCCGACGGCATGACGCTCGTGCCCTGGAGCTTGGGGCGGCCACTGGTGGGGCGCTACCTGCGTCGATACCCTTGCGCCGTCCCACCTTCCTGGAATCTCAATGAAGGCTGGTGCTGCTGCTGACTCAGCCGAGTCACGAAAAAGGCTCAAATATTCATTGACAGGGGCTACATGTTTGATCCTTTCGGCGTCGAGACCTTAGGGCCATGGGGCACCAGCGCTTTAAAACTTTTTAAATCGCTTTCTAAGCGCCTCGTCGACGCTTCTGGTGACCAGAAGGCTGGCTCCTACCTAGCCCAACGTATTAGCATTGCTATACAACGTGGCAATGCCGCCAGCCTCCTGGGCACCCTACCGCCTGGCGCCGATCTGGGCCAAGTTTTTTATTTATAATCTTTTTATTGTTTTCCTTTATTGCCTAAGTTTATATTTTCTTGTTGTTGTATTTAGTACTTAGTTTTATAGTGTGTGTATTTTTACATTAAGTTGTCAATACACTTTTGTGTGTTGATATTATATACTATTCAAAACATTAAAAACTTGTATTATATGTATATTTTATGTTAACAAATATATCCACTTCATTACCTAAATTATTTATATTTTCTAGGTCACCTACGTTTCACCGTTTCCGCTGAAAGAGAACCCACAGAATTACTCGGCAATTGATTTGAGTAGCACGCATTTGGACCTTCTAGCAGGTCAGAATAGTATTGAATTTTACATAAAATACTATTATAATTCTTGGGAGACTGAACTTTGCTCTGTTATAACATGTTTAAGAATCGATTTTTCCTGGAATACCTATATAGATCGAGTTTTCCCTCGTTAACTTCAGTATTTAACCCTTAAATGCCAAATGTCTACAAAGCATTAGACGGCTTACAGATAAAAAAAAAGGTTTACGTTCTTAAACGCACCTTTATACCAAACATTTTTTTCAACAAAATCTATAAAAATCATGCATTTAAGGGTTAAAACTTATAAATCTCATAGATATCGTTGTTCTTGAAAACTCACTTTCAAAAAATATTCATATGTTGATACTCGTATCATTAAACAGTATAGGATTAAATATAGACTTCCATTATAGAATTCTCTCCTCTCGTAGATTATTTTGTTCTAGGTATTTCTATAATAAATAATAATATTATTTCCTCTTCTTGGGTTAATTCTGAATACTAGCCTATTGCTGTCACCACGCTAGAAAAAAGCAGGCTCAAACATGTAGGAGTTAGATCCGCAGTTAGATTGGAGTAAGACAGATGTCGTGAAGTTGAGACTTTGTACTAAGAAATAAAAACATCTTATTGTCATGTCTAACCAGTCGTATTTTTTGTTTACAGAGGACATGGCTTCGAATATTAGCTATCTAATAGCGCAACCGTTAAATGAAGATGCTGAAATAGAACACTTACAAGCGAATAGTGCGGACGTGTCGGAAGCTTCGTTTCGGAACAAAGGAATGTTGGCATTATTAAACGACCCCAATGTCAAATTTGATGTGGTAATATCTGATTACATAGAATCAGAAATGTATGCAGCGTAAGTGTTGTTGTGTAGGAGTTAAGGAGGTCGATTCAAAATCACAGAATAACTTAAATACAATTTTAATTTCACAGTGTGGCTGCGTATTACGACTGTCCTATGGTTTGGGCATATTCATTAGGCTCTCATTGGAATACGTTGCGACTTATAGGTGAGGCAACAAGCCCAGCGTATGCCACGGACTACCTTACTCCAGATATTCCACCATTTCATTCCATGTATCTAAGAATGAAGAAGCTGTGGGTACACATGCAGTACAACTATTATAAGTGGTAAAATTATTTTAAATTATTTTTAAATGTATAATTCTGAATATTCTGATTGAGCCTCCATACCTACTATCCAAATCCCACTTTAAGTCATCGTATGATCGAATTATCTTAAAAAGAGACATTAAAAAGTAAGATAATTTGCTAACGCCACTGTTATAATATGCTGTGGAATTGTTAGTACTGACCGTCTTTGTAATTCATTATTCGTTCATCCAGATAAAATGTATTAAGGTAAAATAACTTTTCACCGGATCTGCCGTATCGCCGGATTTTTCCTATTTTATTTTAAGCTATAAGTCGGGTAGGTACAGCTACTATTACGTTGTGATTTTTCCCCACTGGCTAGACACCTATCCCTTCCACTACGCGACAGAAATGGACATTTTGGCCCCAGACAGATAACACTGAAATTGACTAATTGCAGTTCGTATAACATACATAACGTATAACGATCATAACACATAATATATTTTCGTAGTTATACGAAATATGTTATGAATATGTTATGTTAATACATAACAATCATAAAACATAGTATATTTTCGTATAAGGATTATAATGTAGTAGATTAGGTCCCCGTGCAAGAAAAGTTTAGGTATCTTATAGCCGTGGATCAATACGACTGCACCGACTATAAAATGCCTAGACACGTAAACAATAGATCACTTAGACTTGATAAGAGACCCCATTATGTCGAACCAAAAAGTTGTAATTATTATGGTGAGAGAACATTGCACTATTTAACTCCTCGAATCTTTAACAACATACCCTTTCTACGGGAAAACGATATTATTAGCAAAGCAGCCTTTAAAAATAAGCTAAAAAATACACTATTAGAATTATATAGTAACGAAAATACTTAACCACATCATAATGTTAAATATGCATGTCCTAGTTAAATAAAGTTCACTAGTAATAATAGGAAATAACTCACGCCTGTAAACAATTATATAGAATATATGTAAATTGAGCGCGACGCGCCAACAAACTGGTCACTCCAGTTTGGCGCATTTATTGTACTGTTTTGTAATTGTTTATATGAATAAATTATTAAATAATAATAATAAGGTTAGGGTAGCCGGAAAAAGAGGGCTCGGGGGCGAAGCCTCCCCAGTAAAAAAACAACAAATAAATGTGACAATGGTATTATTTGTAGGTTAGGTTAGGGTTAGCTTGTGTCCGTTAGAGCGGAAATAGATGACGTCGACACGCTGACGGTTAGGTTAGGTTTAGGTTAGATTAAAATAATTGGCGTGTTTTTTTTTCAAAAAAATATTTAAATTAATTACAACAAATGTATATTACAAACGTTTACTGCTATTAAAATATTTATAAAGGCGATTATACTATACGAGCATTATACTTTTTGATGTTAGATTAATTGAATATTAGATGTTTTAAACCTTAGGTGTATATCATTACTAGCTGTTGCCCGCGACTTCGTCTGCGTAGAACTTGTAATCGTCTTAAAAAACACTCACTCGATACAAACTCCTATATCCTTCAAAGGGTCTCAAATGATCTGTACGGAAAATTTCATCTAAATCCGTTCAGGGGGCTAGCACTAATGACGCCGCGCCGCGACGCGAGTGGCGAAAGATCTACCCTCCTTTTTCTAATTTAAAGGTGTGAGTGAGACAGGACACGCTCAGTCGCACGCGAAGCGACTTGTCAGCAAGACGTTAAGACTTGTTAGACGTACAGGTATTAATTATTCGACGATCGGTTAGTCTAGTGGGTAGTGACACTGCCTACGAAGCTGAAGGTCCTGGGTTCGAATCCCGGTAAGGGCAAATATTTGTGTGATGAGCATGAATATTTGTTTCTGAGTCATGGATGTTTTCTATGTATTTAAGTATTTCTATCTATTAAATATATCGTCGTCTAGTACCCATAACACAAGCCTTATTGAGCTTACTATGGGACTAGGTCGATTAGTGTAAGATTGTCCCCTAATATTTATTTATTATTATTATTATTATTTATTATTAAGCCTAAAAGGTAACAGTGCGATGAGTTCGTTCGTTTAAATAGCTAAATCTAAATGAAAAACTCCGTTATTACAAACATAAATATCTTAATAATCATGAACAGACGTTTCTCTTTCTGAAACATATTTGTTTTGTCTACTAAGCTAGATTACTGGATTTTTTTGCCGAAATCCGTCCAGTAGTTTTATTTACGTTAGTCCGGGCTACTCGTACCTGTATAGTTTTGAAAGCAAAATTATCTTATGCTGCATTTAACTGTGAGAATACATTATTTTCACTAACCAAAATTTATTATTTTTTGTCATTTCACTAAACGTGTCTAGTGAAATGATAAAACGAGTTGACTCTGCGAGTTTGTTTCGTCAACTCACTGACGCGTTTCAGGGATTTCATCAAATCACTAAACAAATCTAGTGAAATGAAAAAACGAGTTGCCTTTTTTGGCCGATTTCGTCATTTCACTAAACAGATTCAGAGATTTGATCAAATGACTGATTTTTTCTAGGCAAATGATAAAATGGATTCGCCATTTTAACATCCTGCGTGATTTGATCATATCCCTTAGAGATTTGTTCAAATCTCTGTTTTGGCCATTTCCCTGCGACATATAGATATCAATTGATATTTCAAGACTCTCTCGACGGATGCAGTTGCTTACTTTAAATCTAATATCATAAACATTTAGTTAAGTAGAGAAATTGTATGCCATACGATAAATAAATTGATATTATATCTAAATAACGTTATACCTTACGAAAATATATATTTTGAAATTATACCTTTCGTTCATTATATGCAGTGAACGTTATACTAACCAAGCTTATGCAATTTGAGCGCATATATTACGACTGTTATATGATAAGTTCTTATACCTCGTATTACTTACCCCTCGTTATGATTTCTAGTATTTTCTATGAACAGGATACGGAATCAGGGAAACCGTATGTTCTTGAGATTATTTATTTATAGGTTGATCATAAACTATTTATATAAACGAATTCGCTTTTCAAATAACTAAAAGTACTGCAAATATTGAGTAATTACCGAACATTGCAAGGTTGGACTTGTAATTAGGCTATAGATTTCTGTGAAACTGTGTTTGAAATGAATAATTTTCAAGAACTTTTTACGTTAAAACAAGCTAGTTGGCAATGCAATAAACAGAAAAACATTACATTTATTTAACATCAATAGTAGCAAAACCCGTATGTATTGTGTGTATAGTGTTGTGTTTGACGATCGCTTTAGCCTAGTTGGTAGTGACCCTGCCTACGAAGCAAGAGGTCCTGGGTTCGAAACCCGGTAAGGGTAAATATTTGTGTGATGAGCATGAATATTTGTTTCTGAGTCTTTGATGTTCTCTATGTATTTAAGTATTTCTCTTTAATAAATATATCGTCGTCTAGTACCCATAACACAAGCCTTATTGAGCTTAGTATGGGACTAAGGTGGATTTGTGTAAGATTGTCTCTTAATATTTATTTATTAAGCTACGGAAGTTACGGTAGTCTAGTGGTTCAGGCATGCGGCTGTCAAGCGGCGGTAGTGGGTTCGAATCCCGGCTCGTACCAATGAGTTTTTCGGAACTTATGTATATTATTTAACGTTAGCTTTTCGATGAAGGAAAACATTGTGGGGAAACCGGTCTAATCCCAGTAAGGTCTAGTTTTCCCTCTGGATTGGAAGGTCAGATGGCGGTCACTTTCGTAAAACTAGTGCCTATGCCAAATCTTTGGATTGGATGTCAAAGCAGACCTCGGGCTCCTTTAGGGCACAACCGGGAATAACGCTAGGAGGAAGATGATTTATTTATTTAGTAGCTGGAAATCGGGTATTAAAGTGCTCAAAATAATTCAATCGCAAAAAGGCATATATATACTCGTATATATACATATTGGTTGGTTTCAGGTTCAAAACAATGCCTCAAGAAAAAGAAATATATGAACGGGTTTTTACACCACTCTTTTTAAAAAAAAATAAGCCTTTGCCTGATTATTATGAAGTAATTTTTAATGCGTCGTTAGTTTTGGCTAATGATTTTATAGGGAATGGACCGATCACGAGCGTACCTCAGAACTTTAAATTTATTGGAGGCTATCATATTGACCGTCCTTCCAAGCCGCTTCCGAATGTAAGTTTTCCATAACATTTTAACGTCAGGATTAGGAACTCTCTAAAGCTACCATGTTTCGAAATGATCCATTGAAATTAAATGGAAAATATAATCATTTCTTCTTTTCAGGAATTAAAAATACTTTTGGATAACACCGAGCATGGGTTTATATACTTCAGTATGGGCTCATTTTGGAGGAGCAAAGATATACCACAACACATTACCCAGGGCTTAATAGATCTATTCGCAACGTTAAAACAAACTGTGATATGGAAATACGAAGGGGAAATACCCAATCTTCCTAAAAACGTGCGTACTATACAATGGGCCCCACAGCAAAGTGTATTAGGTATGTCATGAGCGTCATATTTTGCATCATGATTCTTGAAATCTGTTTAGTCTTGCTTGGCAGATTTTTGGCTTGCTATTTTGTTTATGCTTGTTGGTCATTATTTACGTGTACGATTAAACTATTAAAGCACAACAGCTTAATTCGATCTTAGATACAATGTTGCAACAGTTATTATCTATTATGCTTTGTGACGTTAAACACGTTGAAAAAAAATCTAAATCCAGACTTTTGTAGCAGTTTTTTATAATGGACGATGATGATTGAAGGTATTTTCAATTAAACTAGATGCAATATAAAATATAGCCCGCGTTCATCCGGAACATAATTATATGATGCACTACATACTACAAACAATTCTAGAAAACGGACTAGAGTATCTGGATATTTCCTCTTCTAGAAACTTACAATTTAAAACAATACAACACATTAAAACGTGCAAAATATTAAAAAAATATATACTTAATGCAACGATACTTTCACACACACATGCACACACATACACACTCATACACCCACAGCTTGTGTGTCGCACCTATTCTTAAGAAGTAGATGTATATAACTATGTTAAATAGAGAATAAGCACTATCGTTTTTAGATATTCTTTATTAACTGACCAAAGCATATGCATTTGTATAATTTATTCGTTATGTTTCCGAATACTTTTACACAAAAAAATTGTAAAGCCAAACCCCGCTCTTCAGACTGTGGTGTCGGTTAATTATAAAAATAGGTCAGGTATAGGAGGTTCTAAACAGAACTCGTCTCGTATTACGACAAATGCCGAAATATTTAAAACCGGATTTACTGGTATTGCGCTTCTAAAGCGTGGAAAACTTTGATAGGGACGCGTTATATAAAAACCTGTCAGGAGTTGGACTGAACTGAGTCTAGCGGAATGTAAGTCGTGAAATGGATGGATGAAAGCCGAAACGAGAAACCAAACAAATTAGCGATCTGATGCTTTTCGTAATTTTGGGAATTGGCGAACGGATGATGAGGTCCCAATCAAAGATTGTACGTTTCCTAATAAACAGCCGCGCAAAGAACGAAAAGTAAGCGAGGACTAAACTACGAACAGACGGGAAGATGTACCCGACGATTAGAATACCCGGTTTACTCGTAAAAATAGGATTTCCTGAAGCCCACCTAATATCTAACACACGCTACTTAGCTCGCGTTGGAGAATATATTTCGAGATCCGGCTTGGGAGTGGAGTCTTCTCAGCGCGGGGTCGCCATCCAGCTCTAACGGCGGCGGATGCTGACATATATTAGCTCCCGTCGAAGAGGGCGAATCACGATCCGCTTCGGACGTGAAGACTCCTCTGCGCCGGTTCACGTACCAGCACAACCGGCAGCGGATGCTGATGTTTTAATAGTTCTCGTCGAACTTTGGTTGCGTAGTCCGTACCCGAAAGCCAGAACGCTATCGACGACTGGCCTTCGTTAAAAATAACAGTTGACAAAAACGGGGTTACCCATGTTCACACGACGTCCCTCAATTAAAATTGTGGTGACTTTTGCGACTTCCTTAGCCTGGAATTGAGCTGTGCAGCTTGCAGCCAGAAATGCTCTCAACGCCTCCGAAAATATCGTAAAACGACTTGCACACACAACTTCAGCACTTTCTGTTGTATGGCAACAGCCCAATAAGCACTAACACTGAACTTCAATGAAAATAAGGCTTCAGCAAAAGAAAAAAATCTGTGTGCTTGAAAAATCTGCTAGAATGAATCACCCATTTTTCTTAGTTCTTTCAATTCTGACAACCTCAAATCCGAATCTAGAAAATTCCCATTTTTTTTTTTAAATACCCTTTTTATATAAACTAGACCTAAAACATAAGTAGACTACACCGGACAGTAACAAAGCACAACAAAAATAAATAAAACCGTCATCTATGAAATAATCCTGACACCTCGAATTACGTTAACAAGCAACGTCAGTTGACTGGTGCGTTGGCATACACATTGATGGAACTAATACACTTCAAATGCGATAAAAGTCGAAGAAATAAACAGTCCGATACGTTAGCGAACGTTTGGTTTACGAATACGCATAAAGACTGTTTAGTATTAATTATGTTTTTTTCTTTTATCATGTAATTTCTGATATTATTTTTATACTTTACTTTCGTTGTTTATATGGCAATAAACTATTTATATTCTATTCTATTCTATACAAAGTCATAGACCAAATGTGTAAAACAAAAATATAATGTTTTTTTTTTCAGCTCACCCTCATTGCTTGTTTTTCATTTCTCACGGTGGTCTTTTATCTACCACTGAATCCGCCCATTTTGGAGTACCCACCATTGGAATACCACTTTACTTCGACCAGTTCAACAACGTCAATAGAGCTGTTCAGTCCGGACGTACAATTAAGGTCGACTTAACATTAAATTTAGTCGAACACCTAAGAGTTGCCATACAGAAAATGATCCAAGACCCCACGTAAGTAATATCAAAGAACTCATATATGAATTTCGGACAAAGTGGGCACGTTGACGTAGCTCGAAAAAAAAATGGAAATACTCAGATGATTAATCTGAAAGTGCAAAATGGCCGCCTTGAACGCTTGACGCCCTAGAATTGCTTACAAATCTGAGGTTTCACTTATCTTGCAGACACAAAAAACAGTTTCAAGCTTGACAATTTATAATATTGTGTGTGCGAAGATATTGAGATACTAGGTCCGCTCGTTTCCACTCAAGAGCTTTCAGACTGTATGAAATACGACGGTAGTTATACATCGGCTTGTTTCAGGTATAAACACCGAGCAGAGGAACTATCCCAGATATACCACGACCGCCTGGTGCCGCCGGGCGCGGAGCTGGTGCACTGGGTGGAGCACGTGGTGCGCACGCGCGGCGCGCCGCATCTGCGCTCCCCGGCCTCTC
The DNA here is from genome assembly GCA_947578815.1 of Epinotia ramella. Classification (NCBI taxonomy): domain Eukaryota; kingdom Metazoa; phylum Arthropoda; class Insecta; order Lepidoptera; family Tortricidae; genus Epinotia; species Epinotia ramella. The sequence continues at coordinate 7,816,507 of OX388201.1, read as the reverse complement.
TGATGCCCTGGTGGGAAAAACTATTTATCGATGTTTTAGTCCTTAGCTTTACTACTGTTTTATTAATTGTATACCTATTTAGAAAATATTTATGCTCTAGCGAAACAGTGACAAAACATATTAAGAAGACAAATTAAACGAAATTGATTATCAATTTAAAGGCTCATAATTCAACGTTTAATTTGAACCAGCGATAAAACTTAAATGCCAGCGCCTGGCTTTCCAATTTTCTTCACAAGCGCCTGAACTTTACTCCCCACCAGCTAGGTCGATACAAATTTCGTAAATGTATCCCTCAGGTACACTTGGTTCCGTTGCTCATACGGCTGTAGATTAAAATTATAATAAAATGTTGTAGCCCATTTTAGGAACGTAGAAAACTAAATTTACAATTCCCCAGGACATTATTGCATATTCAAAAAAATTGTAACCATTTTTTAGTACGTATCTCCCTACAAATGTTTGAATGAAGGCAGACTACAAGAAAATATGCGACAGTTACAAAACACTTTCATAAGCCTCTAAATTCTAGAAATGGATGACTGTCAATTTCACAACACAAGGTGTGATTTCCCTGTGTTTATTATCAAAAAAATATTTTAATTTTTTGATCAAGTGTTATCTTAGTTTCAAGTTGCTTTATTTGGCCAAGTTACAAAATAACGTTACGTCTAGCAAGTCATGATACATAATGCTTTTCTCTTAATTTAATCATGCACTTCTAAAATAGGATATAAATAATGAAAAGTTAGCAAGTCAAATATAATTTAGTTATCTACATACTATATAATATTATTTTTTTCTGTAAATTTATTAATCGTGTAAAATGGGTCACATTGAAAGAAACGTTTAAGCCTGCTCTTAAATTCCATAAATGGCATATTTGATATGTGAGAATTTGCTACCCAAATAAAGTAATTTTGAGAGGGAGACTTTGTTTAAATGATTTTACTAGTTTCGTTGGAGGTACGCACAATGTATCTTTATTGCGTGTATTGTATGTGTTCCCGCCAGGACCCCGGGGAGTGTCACGGGCCCATAGAATGAACTCCCATACAAACAGTCTATCCTGGTGGGAACAAATCGGACGCGATACGCGCCGCTAACTTATACTAACTTAAAAATAAATAGCTACTAACCTTCTTCCTTGATCCTTTCCGTCCCAACGGCAAGAATGAGTTAATGTTTTGTGTAGTATGTATGTATGTGTTATCCTTGCCATGGCGAGGTCTGAGGCTCCCCAGCTCCACTGGCACGCCCATCCGTTCAGCTCGTCCTCCAAAGGCACTTTGTCCATACAAATTCCCCTATACTACACAGCTGTTATAGCTAAGCCTCGAAGTCCTCCCCGCGAGGACTCAACCTTCCGAGGTCCAAAACTTATATGTCGGTGCCTCCGTAGGCACAGCGAAACGAGATCAAAACCGTAATCTAATTAATCGAGGTGCACTCAAATGCACCCAAATGCCACCGAATACCTTTTCTCTCGCGCGGCGATATAAATTAATAACTAAGCTGTCTCGATTCTAAACAATATGTATGTATGTCTTTCCTTCTTTTAAAGCTTTTCTTTTCGATGTGGATTTCCAACAGACTATTAAATATAAATAACGATATTACAATCATTATTCGACCTTTTACAAAGTAGACTTTACCTTTCGTAGACTAAACATAATTCTTATGACTCGTTTTTGAGATACAAGTATTCTATGATTGCCAACAGCATTGCCCCAGATGGTTAAAGCATAGTTAAGAGGAGCGTGGATAAGAGCGTAGTAAGCCATAACTGGGTCAATTTTTGAAGAGGCCGTTTTTTCGACATTTGTATGTTTTTCTTTTTTTTTTGGAATATTAGATATGTAACGACAACGTGAGGTAGGGTATTTAAAAAGAAATAATATGGTGCATGAGGCACCACTCTGCTTCTAATGGTTTGCGAGATATTGATGCTTTAAAAACACCTTGCCATACCAATGTCGTCAGCGCCATACAAATGTCGACAGCGCCATACAAAAGTCGATATAATGCCATACAAATGTCGATTCTGGCATACAAATGTCGATAGCGGCATACAAATGTCGGCGAGTGCCATCAAAATGTCAATTTTGCCATACAATTGTTGAAAACCACCCAACCCTAAAAAGTAGTAAGTAGGTATCAAACAACTTTGTCACGGAACCAGTGCCTAAATCGAGGCCAGTTTTATCCTTTCCATGTCCATTAATTTCGTGATTTACTTAGATTTTGTTTTGAATCGACATTTGTACGGCCAAAAAAGCCGTACAAATGTCGCCATACAAATGTCAACATGAATGTTTTTTGGCGGTCTTTCGTACACTATTAATTGAATTCACTATTAGTTAAACACGAAACTCTTACCCCATATTGCTAACTTTTGTTATGAACGATACATTTTTATTTCACTCGTATATTAATAAATAAACGCCCATACAAATGTCGTGATAGCCGTACCAAAATACATCGTATAAAGAAAACCTGTTTCCTCCGTCGAAAATACCGGCGAAGCGTCCACTCCCGTTGGTGGTTGAAGCCCAACTAACCCGTCTATCGTATCGTAAAGTAAATGTAACGGTGGGACAATAGAAAACCAGATTTTAAGGGTTTTGAGCTTGAGTCCTAATAAATGAGTCGCGCGTGGGACAACTACTAAAATACTTCACTGGTTTTATTTTTTTTCCATTGGCAATTGTTTTAATTAATCGGACTCGCAAAATCGTCTGTTTGAAGCAAATACTCCTCGACGACAATATAATTTTACGACAATTAATCCTCACATTTTGTATTTAATTTGCCTAAACTATTTTGAATAGCAAAAGGTTTATCACCGCAATTTTCTAATATAAAAAGCGATCGGCAAACCAACTTGAATATTATTATTGATTTCATTTCCGTCTTTTACGAGTACTTTTACGCCACATCGATCAGAAAAAATATAAATTGCACTACTTAGCCCTTTTTAATACAGATGGCCGGACCTATTTTTTCCAGGAAATTGTAGACTCTTGAGGCAATTAAATATTGTGGATTTCAGGAAGTTCTGTTTGTTGGGTGGATTTTTAAAGTAACTTTTTTAAGTGTCACAAGCCAGTTATATTAATATATGTCACAAAGATACTTAATTTTTTTTTTTACACGTTGATGACATTAAAATATGGTCAGGAATAACATAATCTCTCAGCGCAGCAACTCTGTGAGGCATGTCACAAAAAGCAATAAAAAGAATAATTTAAGTAAGTACGGCATTACATCGTTTATTATTTAGTTTTCTAAGAAGTCATTTCCATGGATAATTATTAGAACGTCTTAACTTGAAATTATTTTTCAACGTTTTATAGCTCGTTAGGTTCTTATGTTCGTGTTAAGATCATGTATTAATGGCGTGTATGGTTTAGACGTAATCACAACAAACGTTCGTGGGCGTCATTTCCCTGTCGTCATTTCGCCGTATTTCTGTCCATCGAAATGTCGAACACGCCATAGAATTATTGAATTGTCACAAATTGAAGTTTTTATAACTACTGTTTTTGTTACGATTTATATTTTTAAGTAAATCGTACTTAGAAACGTAACATTCCATTTAAAATTTCATATTTTTCTATACAGCCGTCATTAGTTCGATGGCACAAGTAATTTTAGTCGCTCTTTGCTACTATTGACTTTTAACCGGTGCCTTATTGTACATAAGTATATACCTTTCAAACTCGATTGCAAATGTGTTTCATATCCCATAGAAATCGAATTTGAAAATGTTAATCCCTTGAACCAATCGCACTTTTCTAATAAAGCCGTCATGTCGCTGTGATTAAGCGTCATTTCGATGGCGCGAATAATTTCAATATCTCTTTGCTACTTAACTATAGAGTTTTAACTGGTGCCTTATGTACCTTTCAAGTTCAAATTAAAAGGTGTTTCGTAATTGATAGTTATTTTTAGTATAATCTCATAAAAATATGCCATCGAAATAACGCACAAATATGATTTCAACATTTCACCCAGCTCATATCCTGTTGCAGGTGATTTGTCAGGACCCTTGTCACTGTTATGGATCTAATATTTGTCAAACCAACCAAACTGACGTGCGCACATAATTGTGCTTTCTAAGAAGTTTAAAGTACCCAATTTTATTTATATATGTATGCGTCTAATTTTTTTAGTTAATTTTTTCTTTACATTTTTTAACTATTTTACCAGATGTTCTGTGTTAGCAGTGGCATGTTACCGATAAGAAGGTTGCTCCGAAATTCGAATATGAGCGAGATGACATTCGATTAAGAGGGGGCGTATCGCCAGGGAAAAATCAGAAATCACCCGCGCGCCCCGCACCTGCCGCGCTGATGCGTCTATTGCTGCCCCGCTCCTTCTCGCATAGTATATGCCCCGACAGTCAGATGAAACATGATGAATACCTATAGATAATTATAATAAGTGGAAAGAAAGACAAAATCTGTAAGTCCCTATATTTGAAGATATAATTTTCGCTAGTAGCTAAGTCAGGTTCGAGAGCTATAACTGAAATATGACCTTCCGTTTTTTTACTAAATCACGTAAGGGTTGTAATTTAGCATAATAATGTCTCGTAAAAGGCTAAAGCAAAAAAACAGCTATAATCGAATTTAAACTTTTGTAAGACATATCTAAAATACTACTAATAAATCCACGGTTAAAAAATTAACGTAAATGTCACGGCAGGCGACATGTTTCGAACTCTTCGGGAGTTCTTCTTCAAAACAAACATCGAAAACACTAATCCTGAAGAAGAACTCCCGAAGAGTTCGAACCATGTCGCCTGTCGCGTCATTTAATACGTGAATTTATTAGTAGCATAAAAAAAAACTGTAATTTATTATGAAAACTTCGATCATGTTTATGAAAGCCAGATTTTCAGGCCACTGAGTAGGGCGGCCAAATTTTTCAATTCTGACCCCGTGTCATGGTCGGCCTTATCACGCGATAAGTGACAGGATAGAGCGTCCGTCACTGGCTGACACCGTTTGATAGAACGAGACGATGCCCCTATCTTGTCACTTATCGAGTGATAAGGCCGACCATGATACGGGGTCTGATCTCGGATTCGTACTTGGAGACAATGGAGACGCTTTGGCCCTTTAGTTATCAATTTTGAACATACTCGTATTAAAGAAAAACTGCAAAACTGTGTTCACTTTTTTTAATATAAAAATGTCCAACTTCGCAGGCAATAATTCGGGTGAAGACTCGAAAATTATTATTACTCCAAAATAAAGAAGGCAAAAAAATATGCATAGTGATGAAAATCCCATTCAGATATCTCAAAGAATTACGAAGCTACAACCGTTTTAATATTGCTTGTTAGAGAGAGAAAACGCAAACGGTGTGTGACGTCACATTACAGGATGCTGCCGGCAGGCCGCGTCGACGGCGTCGCCGACCACGATGCGCGCGGCACGTTGCCGTCTTCTGTGACGTCACATTCTTCCAGCGTCATCGTTTCATATGAAGTTGCGTTTTGCGAAAAAGGGACAGAACACATTCCTTCTTAAAACTTTGGACACTTATAACTTCGTGATTATTTAACCTTTTGCGTTGATTTTTTCTCCATTTGACAATTTTTTTTATCCTTCTTCGAGAAAATATCACATTATTTTATTTAGTGTCTACGCCCCTATTGTTGGAATCTAAAAGCGTCACCCGTGATGACTTTAAAAAAAAATTACAATAATTACACGGTTCACCCACGTATTAAACGTCACTACGGACGACATGTTTCGAACTCTTCGGGAGTTCTTATTCAGGATTGAGTGTTTTCGCGGCGGTGTCGCTTGAATCACGACAAGATTCAAGCGACACCGCCGCGATAACAGTCACTTTATAGAGTACAAATTACTTTAATTACCCAAGGAATACCACTACCTACATTTTGTTGCTTAAAAAACCACCGGAGCTATAACTGAAATATGGCCTTCCGTTTTTTTACTAAATCACGTAAGGGTTGTGAGCTAGCATAATAATGGCTAGTAAAAGCCTAAAGCAAAAAAAAGCTATAATCGAATTTAAACTTTTGTGAGACATGTCTAAAATACTAGTAATAAATCCACGGTTAAATTCACGCATTAAATGTCACAACAGGCGACATGTTTCGAACTTTTCGGGAGTTCTTCTTCAAAACAAACATCGAAAACACTCATCCTGAAGAAGAACTCCCGAAGTGTTCAAAACATGTCGCCTGTCGTGTCGTTTAATACGTGAATTTAACCGTGAATTTATTGGTAGCATTATAAAAAAACTATAATATATTATGAAAACTTCGATCATGTCTATGAAAGTCAGATTTTCAGGCCACTACTGAGTGGCGGCCAAATTTTTCAATTCTGATCTCGGATTCGTACTTGGAGACAATGGAGACGCTTTGGCCCTTTAGTTATCAATTTTGAACATATTAAAGAAAAAGTGCATAATTATGTTCACTTTTTTAATATCAAAATGTCCAAGTTCGCAGGCAATAATTGTTGGAATCTGCACTCTCGATAACCCTAAAAGCGACACCCGTGATGATTTTACAGAAAAACAATGTCAATAATGTCACTACGGACATGTTCCGAACTCTTCGGAAGTTCTTCTTCAGGATGAGTGTTTTCGCGGCGGTGTCGCTTGAATCACGACAAGATTCAAGCGACACCGCCGCGAAAACACTCATCCTTAAGAAGAATTCCCGAAGAGTTCGAAACATGTCGCCCGTAGTGACATTTAATACGTGAGTTGAACCGTGTAATTATTAGTACTGTTTCAACACGTCTCATGAAAGTTTAAATTCGAAAAGCAATGTCCGCCATCTTGGAATTCAAAATGGACATCATTTCTAGCATCTTCACCCTCGAGAAGCCTGCCAATGTATGTTGTTCTTTAAAAAAACGCGCATATTAATTTACAACGAATGTTTCAAAAATTTTAAATAATGCGACCACTTATTGAAATATTTCTGACTATGAATTCGTATTTAGACCTCTCAGACATCGATTTTGAACATAACCGGATTTATTCTCAACTAGCGATCCGCTCCGGCTTCGCACGGATACTATATTATACATATAAACCTTCTTCTTGAATCACTCTATCTATTAAAAAAAACCGCATCAAAATCCGTTGCGTAGTCTTAAAGATCTAAGCATACATAGGGACAGACAGCGGGAAGCGACTTTGTTTTATACTAGTGATAGTGATAATCTTCCATAAAGTAAATACACGATCGACAGAAAAATGTTCGTCTAGTTTTGCATGTACTGCACAAATTATTCTAAGAAGCCGGTCACCCGCCGATCGCTGCGTAATCTTATAGTTGTATTTTGAACTTTAAGATATATATGTTAAGGTCGACTTTTAAATATATTATTTCAAAATGTAGCAAAATATCTACTGGAATGTAATGATACGTTCATTCACTGGACGAATATACTGGGTCACAATATTATTGAAATAATTATGTTCATCGTGCTGTCGTGAGAGCACAGAACGTAGTCCTCTCGTCTCAGCGGAGCGATTACGACTGACTCCGCCCGCGAACGGCAACAAAAGATATACAGAACCGCACGAAACACGCGACGGGAGAAAGGGTATCGCGCTAAATAAAAAAGGCCTATACGCCAAATACGTTTCACCTCAATAAGTCTGAAAAGGGACTACATAAAAATACCCCGCTAGTACTTTCATTAGGTAATGTGAAAAGCTATTATACACTCAACTTTTACTTAATTTATATGCACAGGAACCTCACACTATTGAAATTGAGTAAAAATAAGACATGTTTTGGCGGTTCTTTTCTATCGAGGCAATTTTGGTTTTGTATGGTTTTGTTCAGACGATTCAATTGCAAATATGATGTAGTTTTGGTATGTTCTTTTTCCTGGCATTCGCTTTAGTTTGTCATAGGTAAATATTCAATCTAAGAACCCCGATTTCGCGGAGCGCCCCCTCTTAAGCCCTACCATTCACAACGAACTTTCTAACCCTGGCCAGTTTCGACCATGGTGGCTGGAAAATAATTGTATTGTGACTTGTGACCTAGCCTATTTTTACTGAGACGTGTGTGTGTTGTTGAGTTAGCCCGCGGCTCCACCTGCGTTCTTAGTGATATACGGACGAAGCCGCGGAGACTGCACGTTAACTATAACTAGTTTATTGCAGGGGTACTGACGCTGACTAACAGAGAGTGTGCTCGCATTTACATGCTAAAAATATCCCGTGTTGAACTAAAAACCATTGCACAGGTGGATGGCGAGTGCGTTACCGCATTGCAGTTTCCGATACATCGCCATTGGGAATACGGGGCATTAAATCAGCTCGGACTTAACACGGTCGCCGTTAATGCGATGGCCATGCAAATGAAAGTTCAATCCTCATTCGAGGCGATTTCGGTAAACAATGGGTAACAAACACAAATGTGTGTTATTGTTCGCAATGGGGATCATTTTGCTTCATGAAGTTTAAAGTTTAAACAGCTCGTTTTTGGTTAATAGACATTACTGCAGAGGCCGAGAAAAAGGGGATTGCCGGCCTAATATACGGGGGTACAAGGCTGGCAATCCCTTTTCACATCGAGGTATTTATAGTGCTTTTCTCAGACATGCAATGAAATACCAAAAAACTCCTAGTTTTTTTAATGGCTGAACTCCATGATCTTTTATATGTATGAAATTCCATTATGGACATCTAGTCTCACCGCACCCGAAACGTGATACCTTTTTAGCCTATAATAAAGAACGTAACGTCCACCGATTTACATAACATCTTTAGTCCCGCAGGGTCGTTACTATGTAACTTTTCGAAGCCGAGAAATTGTAGTTGAAATGGTCTGAAGGGTCCATTCTGGCTCTCATAAAATTCTTTGTCCTATTTTTTATTATACTAACGTTTTGTATTCATAATCTTCACTCTTCATAATTTTATCTTCATACTTTTTTTCTTCCTAATCTATAACTATCATCGGAACTCATAATGGACAGTTTTCATAAAAAAATGCTTCATAATTTCATTACTACGAACAGGCTTAAATATAACATAACAGCTTTATTCATAACGGACATACATCATTATTTTGTTAGTACTAATATCATAACTAAGAACATAGGTACCTAATTCAACTCATAATTTTATTTTTCCTAATGAATAAACGCTTTCGCTTTGTAAATTAATTTAAAAAAATCGGTTCTGGCGCTTCGCTGGCCGCTGCCGCGGCACGCTCGCTTCGCTCGCTTGGCTCGCGCGCTGTCGCAGTTCCTCCTAAGACTCCTCCGCGCTTTGCTTGTCGTCGTACCTACATAAACCTGCCTTACGCTACGTCCGCACAGACAGGCGGCTTGCTTAGCATGTAGAGCCTAGTAGCCTCGCGACCAAAAAATAAACACGTTTATTTACTTCGATAACGCCAAGCGCGCAGTGCGGCCGGGCGCGAAAATTCTATAATTTTCGTTTTACTAAGCTACTCGCTAGGTGACTCGCTTGGCTCTAGACGCTAAGCAAGGCGCATGTCTGCGCGGATATAGCCTTTGAGTAGAATATGTTTCGCGTGGCTTCGGCGGTTAACATTTATGGTGATAAACAATTTTAGTACCTATTAAATGTATGATTAGTGTAATTATGAATTTAAGTTAAATGGACAAGTAAGTGTTATGATACAAAAAAATGAAACGAAATATTAGTAAATAAGAAATTTATGTTTATTGTCATTATGAATTCGAATGGTTATGAGTTACGATCGTAATGAATAAGAATTATTCTTATGAATAATTATTATTATGGTGTACAATTTTATGAAAATAATTTTCGGAGTTCTAGATAAGATAAGATAATTTGTATTGTTAGAACTGTGTACATTGTGGTGGTAGTCATAAAATTGTAGCATCAACAGTCTGCCCATTTGGACGTACTTACAAGATTATGGCGTGGAATTTGTAAAACTATAAAACATTGGACTTTATTAAATATGTGAACAAACGCGCACCCTGTTCTGATATTCGTACTAGTAGAGAATGTAACGTAGAATTGATGGCTGGCATTGGCTGCATCTGCAAAACCACCTGTTCAAAAAAGGAACATGAACATTTTACCAGCCTAAATAATTACAAAATTATATCATGTCCTAATAGTAGAATTCACTAATGGAATATAGGTACGTCGAAAGAAATACTTCCGTAATCCACTGTTATTTCTCACTAATTACAGTTATTAGTGGTTTGCACGAGATATTATTCGGCTATTTGAGTGTACGACTATTATTTCCACTGTTAACGAATATTATCGGCGGAGCTCACTGGCGTAGGTACGTGTTGACTTTTTTAAGACCGGAACCGAAAAACCTATACCTACCTAATATGTCGTCTAGAAATCTCGGTGTATTTTCTTGAAAAAAAAAATCTATATTGAGTATAACTGTGTATTTTAACATAGGTATATACCGGACCCGCCTACATGGCGCCTATATTATGAAGGACGACATGTACCTAAGCTCATGTCATGAGTCTAAGAAAAGTGAACATTCGAAAACTTTAAAATCTATCTTTAAAAAATCTGTACTGCATGGAATAGGAATTTCACATATTAGAAGAATAATAGCATATAAAAATGCAAAGACTATCACGGACTGGTTTTCGAAAAAAAAAACCTTAATCTCGTTTTTGTGCTTAAAATGCATTTGTGTGTGCATTTGTGTTAGTTTCTGAAGGAAGTTCAAAGTGGCATAACTTGGAAAACAAAAACATTTTATTGTAAGTTTCTTTAAAAGGTTGTGTAAATAAACGACTTATGACATGCATTGTTTTCATTTGAATCGTTTTAATTTTTTTCTATACCTTGTCGGTACTATTGAGCCTGGGTAATTTTTCACAATTATTATTTTTGACAAGCACAATTAATATAACGTTAACTAGTAACAAAATGAAAGTTTAAGCGCACTGATGCTTTACAACATACTCGTTTTCATTTAAGAGGGGGCGCTCCGCGAAATCGGGGTTCTTAGATTGAATATTTACCTATGACAAACTAAAGCGAATGCCAGGAAAAAGAACATACCAAAACTACATCATATTTGCAATTGAATCGTCTGAACAAAACCATACAAAACCAAAATTGCCTCGATAGAAAAGAACCGCCAAAACATGTCTTATTTTTACTCAATTTCAATAGTGTGAGGTTCCCGTGCATATAAATTAAGTAAAAGTTGAGTGTATAATAGCTTTTCACATTACCTAATGAAAGTACTAGCGGGGTATTTTTATGTAGTCCCTTTTCAGACTTATTGAGGTGAAACGTATTTGGCGTATAGGCCTTTTTTATTTAGCGCGATACCCTTTCTCCCGTCGCGTGTTTCGTGCGGTTCTGTATATCTTTTGTTGCCGTTCGCGGGCGGAGTCAGTCATAATCGCTCCGCTGAGACGAGAGGACTACGTTCTGTGCTCTCACGACAGCACGATGAACATAATTATTTCAATAATATTGTGACCCAGTATATTCGTCCAGTGAATGAACGTATCATTACATTCCAGTAGATATTTTGCTACATTTTGAAATAATATATTTAAAAGTCGACCTTAACATATAGATCTTAAAGTTCAAAATACAACTATAAGATTACGCAGCGATCGGCGGGTGACCGGCTTCTTAGAATAATTTGTGCAGTACATGCAAAACTAGACGAACATTTTTCTGTCGATCGTGTATTTACTTTATGAAAGATTATCACTCACTATCACTACATAGTATAAAACAAAGTCGCTTCCCGCTGTCTGTCCCTATGTATGCTTAGATCTTTAAAACTACGCAACGGATTTTGATGCGGTTTTTTTAATAGATAGAGTGATTCAAGAAGAAGGTTTATATGTATAATATAGTATCTGTGCGAAGCCGGAGCGGATCGCTAGTTGAGAATAAATCCGGTTATGTTCAAAATCGATGTCTAAATACGAATTCATAGTCAGAAATATTTCAAAAAGTGGTCGCATTATTTAAAATTTTTGAAACATTCGTTGTAAATTAATATGAGCGTTTTTTTAAAGAACAACATACATTGGCAGGCTTCTCGAGGGTGAAGATTCTAGAAATGATGTCCATTTTGAATTCCAAGATGGCGGACATTGCTTTTTGAATTTAAACTTTCGTGAGACGTGTTGAAACAGTACTAATAATTACACGGTTCAACTCACGTATTAAATGTCACTACGGGCGACATGTTTCGAACTCTTCGGGAATTCTTCTTAAGGATGAGTGTTTTCGCGGCGGTGTCGCTTGAATCTTGTCGTGATTCAAGCGACACCGCCGCGAAAACACTCATCCTGAAGAAGAACTTCCGAAGAGTTCGGAACATGTCGCGCGTAGTGACATTATTGACATTGTTTTTCTTTAAAGTCATCACGGGTGTCGCTTCTAGGGTTATCGAGAGTGCAGATTCCAACAATTATTGCCTGCGAACTTGGACATTTTGATATTAAAAAAGTGAACATAATTATGCACTTTTTCTTTAATATGTTCAAAATTGATAACTAAAGGGCCAAAGCGTCTCCATTGTCTCCAAGTACGAATCCGAGATCAGAATTGAAAAATTTGGCCGCCACACAGTAGTGGCCTGAAAATCTGACTTTCATAGACATGATCGAAGTTTTCATAATATATTATAGTTTTTTTTTAATGCTACTAATAAATTCACGGTTAAATTCACGTATTAAACGACACGACAGGCGACATGTTTTGAATACTTCGGGAGTTCTTCTTCAGGATGAGTGTTTTCGATGTTTGTTTTGAAGAAGAACTCCCGAAAAGTTCGAAACATGTCGCCTGTTGTGACATTTAATGCGTGAATTTAACCGTGGATTTATTAGTAGTATTTTAGACATGTCTCACAAAAGTTTAAATTCGATTATAGCTTTTTTTTGCTTTAGGCTTTTACTAGCCATTATTATGCTAGCTCACAACCCTTACGTGATTTAGTAAAAAAACGGAAGGCCATATTTCAGTTATAGCTCCGGTGGTTTTTTAAGCAACAAAATGTAGGTAGTGGTATTCCTTGGGTAATTAAAGTAATTTGTACTCTATAAAGTGAGTGTTTTCGCGGCGGTGTCGCTTGAATCTTGTCGTGATTCAAGCGACACCGCCGCGAAAACACTCAATCCTGAATAAGAACTCCCGAAGAGTTCGAAACATGTCGCCCGTAATGACGTTTAATACGTGGGTGAACCGTGTAATTATTGACTTTTTTTTTCTTTAAAGTCATCACGGGTGACGCTTTTAGATTCCAACAATAGGGGCGTAGACACTAAATAAAATAATGTGATATTTTCTCGAAGAAGGATAAAACAATTGTCAAATGGAGAAAAAATCAACGCAAAAGGTAAATAATCACGAAGTTATAAGTGTCCAAAGTTTTAAGAAGGGATGTGTTCTGTCCCTTTTTCGCAAAACGCAACTTCATATGAGACGATGACGCTGGAAGAATGTGACGTCACAGAAGACGGCAACGTGCCGCGCGCATCTTGGTCGGCGACGCCGTCGACGCGGCCTGCCGGCAGCATCCTGTAATGTGACGTCACACACCGTTTGCGTTTTCTCTCTCTAACAAGCAATATTAAAACGGTTGTAGCTTCGTAATTCTTTAAGATATCTGAATGGGATTTTCATCACTATGCATATTTTTTTGCTTTCTTTCTTTTGGAGTAATAATAATTTTCGAGTCTGCACCCGAATTATTGCCTGCGAAGTTGGACATTTTTATATTAAAAAAAGTGAACACAATTTTGCAGTTTTTCTTTAATACGAGTATGTTCAAAATTGATAACTAAAGGGCCAAAGCGTCTCCATTGTCTCCAAGTACGAATCCGAGATCAGACCCCGTATCATGGTCGGCCTTATCACTCGATAAGTGACAAGATAGGGGCATCGTCTCGTTCTATCAAACGGTGTCAGCCAGTGACGGACGCTCTATCCTGTCACTTATCGCGTGATAAGGCCGACCATGACACGGGGTCAGAATTGAAAAATTTGGCCGCCACACAGTGGCCTGAAAATCTGACTTTCATAAACATGATCGAAGTTTTCATAATAAATTACAGTTTTTTTTTTATGTTACTATAAATTCACGTATTAAATGACGCGACAGGCGACATGTTTCGAACTCTTCGGGAGTTCTTCTTCAGGATTAGTGTTTTCGATGTTTATTTTGAAGAAGAACTCCCGAAGAGTTCGAAACATGTCGCCTGCCGTGACATTTACGTTAATTTTTTAACCGTGGATTTATTAGTAGTATTTTAGATATGTCTCACAAAAGTTTAAATTCGATTATAGCTGTTTTTTTGCTTTAGCCTTTTACGAGACATTATTATGCTAAATTACAACCCTTACGTGATTTAAGTAGTAAAAAAACGGAAGGTCATTTCAGTTATAGCTCTCGAAACTGACTTAGCTACTAGCGAAAACTATATCTTCAAATATAGGTACTTACAGATTTTGTCTTTCTTTCCACTTATTATAATTATCTATAGGTATTCATCATGTTTCATCTGACTGTCGGGGCATATACTATGCGAGCAGGAGCGGGGCAGCAATAGACGCATCAGCGCGGCAGGTACGGGGCGCGCGGGTGATTTCTGATTTTTCCCTGGCGATACGCCCCCTCTTAAGCTGATTATCTAAAGGAACGATTAATATCAAGTGAAGCAAAACATCCTACATGGGAAGATATTTTGAAACGTCACACTTGGTGCCTCTTACGAAATGTTTCGCTATCTAATATTGGAGGCTTGTCATAACCGTCTGAGCCGGTGACAAATCGCGTGGCTGGATAAAGCTGCATTTACACTGTCCCAGTAAAGGGATTTAATTTAAACCAGTATTTGAGATAGTTCGTGCTAGTAAGTTTTACCGCTTGTAATGCAAAAATTAATCGTCTACTTGCATCTAGAGTTCATTCATTTAAAATCATCATGGTCGTGTTCATTACTTCACCAAGGTGAGATAAAACGTTCGTTTTATAAAACTCATACTTACTCGTAGTTGTCGGAACGATTCGTTTTTATTATATTGCGTGGGTACCTATTGTAAAAATATTGTTCACATAATTTATTTACTTTTTGTAGGCTAGTGTGTCCTGTCTTCAAAATCCAAAATAAGGTCAATACCACTGCGATGGCCCGAACCATTCAATTTGATTGCACTACAGTAATCAGTCATTTATTCGCTTAAACATGGTACAAATAGGTGGTTCAATAAGAAATACAATAGAGCTAGATGTTTGGTCACAAGGACATGTAGATATACGAGTATGCATATAAGAATGTCATGTGTATCGCATGCATAAGTTGCTAATACGAATAATTTAGGTCATTAAGGTATTCTTGAACGGAGTAATAATATGCTTTGGATGCTAAAAAGTTATAATAACGCAGTCTTAAATTCTTTATGGCTTTTTAATTTCAAAATATTTGCTGGCAGTTTATTATAATATTCGGGGTGACATACCTAATATGCTTTTTGATAAAAAAGCTGTTTTTGAAGCATTTATAATTAAGCTGCATAATTAAGAATCATTGTAAATACAGCTTAACTTCAGTACCTCCTGCCTTTTAAAATAAAGCACAAAACGCCAGAGTGTATTTATTTCGGCAAAACAATCCATCAATGTCTAATCTGTTTATAGGTCTGCTGAAAGTAATTGATAAAAGTGCTGTATCTATGATATTTTTCGTATTTTTGATTTGACGGTTTTAAATTTACATGTATTGCTAAGAAACTTTACCTTTCTTTGTAAAGACCTATCGATTGATGTCCCGCATTGTTGAAATGCTACAAGCTACACATTCACGGCCAACCCGCGTTCGTGAGAATTGATCTATCAAAATATGACCTTTCTTTTTAAGCTTTACTAATTAACTATTTGGAGCCCCCAAATAGTTAATTTAAATCAATTTATTCTGATTTATTTGGAGAATCAACATAGTTTAATCATAAAGTAAGTGTATGTATTATTTACTTAATGTTTTTGCGGCCCAGTCATAAAACCTGTATTTACGTTAAGTGACTCCTTTACAGCCTTGCAAAAAGTTAGGTCCATACGTGACAATCATACGTAAAACGTAATTCTGGAATGGCACAGGCCGGCACTTTATAGCTAAGCGTAGGATCGTAACTTGAAATCAGATTCGGATACAATATGCATAGCTTCTTTGCTTGAACAGATTTACTCTTCGATTTCTGTTACCCCAGTTTCCTAGTAATATCAAATGATTCTATAAACGTGAGACTTGCGTAGTAACAGTTGACTTTTTACAAAACATATAAACACTTCATGATAACAAATGAGGATAACGATATATATTATATCTTGCGCCTAACCTATGAATGAAGCTTATCGTTTCTTGCACATAATATTTGAAATACATAATACTTCGTTCCATTACACGTACCTACTACCTACAGAGAAGTAGATAATGATTGTCAGGTTAAAGTAAAACCAAAGTGAAAACAGTACGACTCAGGATCCCATATTTATGCAAAATAAGAAGCCTTCGCTGCCACCTACCGCAATGCAATATCGAAATATTGGAACTATGCACTGGAAGTTTTATTTTTCAATGGAATTCAGCAATTTTAGCGTACATTGGAAACAGATTTGCCATCTTTGTTTGATAGTTTTTTGTTGGCTTTTTACTGCATGTCGAATGTCACTGTTGTGTTGGCTTTTGTTTTTGATTTTTTCATTCGGAAACACGTTCGTTTATTTTACAGGAAAACATGGGTATGAGTCAATTGTTCCGTGAGATTTGTAAGTTAACTGTGTTGATAAGCTGCTAGGTTTAGATTTTGTGGGAAGTATGGAAGTTCAAGGTACACAAGAGACGAGCGGTGAGTTGAGTCGAAACAGGTTGCTCGTATAGCTGCTTTCATAAAACTTTAATTAATATTATATGTATATATAAATTACTTAAGTATAATTGAAAGTCAGCTATGTGCAGTGTTTTATTTGCCTACGAAAATATAGTCAAGAGCAGTGAAATCCGATACATAATCTCGAGTGCAGTTATTCTAGCATAATAAAATGTTGGTACCTTATATGGTCAATACTTTACTTCATATTTAGAACTTTGTCAGATACTCAGATCTGTCCAGGAAATCTGACGGTAATTTAAGATAGTCGCGTAACTTCCTAGTTAGAAAGACGCAAAAACGGCTAATTCGTTTCTAACGAGAGTTGGTAACGAGTATCATTTGCACGGCTCAATAAACAAGATCTGGGAAAATGCTCCACGCTAGGAGCGATAAAGGCTTCGAACGTTTGATCAATTTTAGTTAGAGACGCTGATAAAAGTCGACTGAAAGGCTCTTTGGCGTTAGTTTTCTAAACCTACTTAGGTCATTGAAGAACGAATAGATATGGTTGTCTATCTTAAAGTCTCAAAGTCAAGCAAATACGTTTCAGTCTTAGAAGAGTATCGCCGAAAACTGCCCCGAACATAGGTTTGGTCTGGCTTGTTGTGAAATGATGAGTAGTACATTAGAGCCACACACCATTAAGAGCCTTTATTCAACTCTTTGGGGGAGACCTATCTCCAGCAGTGGACGTCTTTCGGCTTATATTATGATAATGTTTTAATCATGGTTTTTAATACCAGTGCTCTAATTTGATCTCATTGCAGCTATACAATACAATCAGGTATAGTGTTAAGGCCGGTCAATGGTCATGCTGCTCGCGTACGAACACGAACTGGTGCAAGTATTGACGTCATGACCGATAAATTAAATCAATGGAAAAATTCGACACTTAACGAACCAGCCAGCATTTGTTATGTAGGTATTTATATAAACTGAGACCAATCCAGAATATAATAAGTGAGGGTTAATAAAAATAGTATTAAAAATATTTGGGTTATTGTATTAGTTATTTGCTCGTGCGGATAATAAATAACGCAGGCAAAGCCGCAGGTTAAAATGTGACCTATTTTCATTCCGAAGGACCTAGGTACCGGAGATTAACCGTTACATACAAACTTACAGTAGATCCAGACAAACTATCTAGTGAATTTGTTGGGTCTATGTGACTTTGAGTATAAACATGAAAAGGGATGAATAGTCTCGAAAACCAATCTAGTGAAACCACTGGGTGAAAATAAAGTGCGTAAATAAAAGATTTACGGAGGGCATAATCCCATTTGTATACGTTGTGAAACAAAAAGATACAGATAAACTCATTGTTTCGAACTCACCACCGTTGAAATATCCTAAAACATTTTGTTAAAACCGATATCTCAAACACAAGCCACAGCGGCAGCGGCCGCAAAAAGCTGAAAGTCGATTCAACTCATTTAAACTATGTTGGCGAAAAAGAGTTCGCAGTTGGCAGACAAAGAATTTGCTGAAGCGGGATACTCTGTGGAGGAAGTTGTTCTGATTAATGACCGAATTTGTAATTAGGGCTGATAGAAATAAGGTGCTTACTAATCATAAAAATATGTGACAGTTTCTGAATATCCATACATATTAAGTTATTTCCAGGAATCGCAAAACGTCTGGTTGATGTAACTTTTGACCCGATAGCGACTTTCTCGCACAACGTACCAACATTACAATTTAGCGAGAAAATGCCGTCAGCATCCTCGGTACCTTAACGGCATTTTTAGGGTTCCGTAGTCAACAAGTTCGCCATGTCTGTCTGGCCGTCCGTGTGCGGCTTAGCTCAGTAACCATTACTACTAGAAAACTCTAATTCGGCATGGGTATATAAATAAATCACGCCGACAGAATAATTGCTGGATAGCTTGTTCAAAAATATTATGGGTTCGAGAAACAATTTTTCAAATTAGTGATTCGTTTTTGCGCACTCAAGTAACTTGGTTGTCTGGAAGAGATCGCTCTTCAGCGATAAGACCGCCTGTTGTCTACCTCTACCTACATGTTATTGTATTGTTTCTCTTTTTAACTGCTTTGTTTGTGTGAGGTGTGCAATAAAGAGTATTTGTATTGTATTGTATTGTAACTCAAACGGTAAACACACAATTCTGACCCTGAGTCAGTTACAAACTGAAGTTTAGATTTAGTGTCAATGACATCAAACGGCTAGATACTTTCCGTCCTTATCGCTAAAGGTATCAGTCGCAGCGTGCGACTTAATTAGTTTCTTGGAAAGGTAGTTACAAGGCGGGGTACCTACACTTATTCCTCCGATTGCACCTCGATTCGATCGTTACATAATATCTTTGTTCAGACCAGAATCGGAATATTCAGAGGTCTTCTAAATACATCTAGATTGGTCGCTGAATGGCGGATATTCGTTTTAGGATACAATAGGCATGATGCCTCATGTTCAAATTGATAACGTAGTGATGCTAAATGGATAGTAAACCACCAAATTATCGTTATAAAGTATAAATTATAAAATATAATATAACTTTAATAAATAAGCAAAGAATACAATAACACATTACAAAATACATGTCACACAGTAGATTAAAACAAAACAATACATTAAAATTAGAAACCTAAGCCTAAAATTCCCTACTAATCTAAACTAAAAACTAAGTATCAAATAACCCTCCCCACGCCACTCCAGGTGCAAAGGTTCCCATCACGCTAGCTGCATTGCCGCGCTGCTATGGCTAGCCTTTGCACCAGAAATGACCCAGAGCGGGGATCCAGGCCTCTCTCCTGCAAACGACGCCCCACTTCCCTAAAAAAGGTTTTGGCCTCCGAACACCAACACCCAGTCGTTTCCACCGCAAGCGGAACAAATAAATAATTGCATAGGCCCGAGTATTTGTCTCTCTTCCGCATTGCCGCCAGCTCAGCCGCTGCTCCAGGCGCCCGTGAGGTGCGACTAATGTGAGAAGCAGCAAAAGTGCTGACACACGTCGCGTCCCAGAGCAGACACTTGCCTTTCTGCCAGGGCACCAATGTCAAACCGTCAGGCCTTTTGCCGTCAGGCCTTTTGCCGTCAGATCGGCTAAGGCCAGGAGAAAAAATTAAAATCATAAAAAGATATGAACCTTGAAAGTTTAGAAAAATGATGCATCTTTTTTTATTGTCCAAGAGTAAATTAAAAGCTACCAATAGAATCCTTACGCTTTTCTAAAAACAAAATTGTATGACAACTATGTACTTAAACGCAGTATTTCGCGACCGAAACAACAATTTACCTGATTTTCCGTACTACGATTAGTACAAATGTATAAATGTGACGTCATACTTGTATAGACACACAGTATGAAGCATTTTGCGCTGCCGCCCGCGAGGTCAATCTTTATCTCAAATTTTTAGGTATTTATGTTCTTTAATTGTAGTTGCTCCCATACAAACATTTGTTCCTCTCCAAAAACTGGTTCGAATGACGTCACAAAAAAATCTTAGTCATCATCCCTATTGTTGTTTACCGTTAGCTAGGCAATATTATAGATGCAAATTCCTATACATGTGAATGGCCATTTCATAAGAAGCTACACGATCTCCCAAATAAAGAAAACCTGCACAAAAGAGGGCAAATATAATAATACAGAACCCATTTCTCGTTGATTTTTTTTTATAGATAGTAGGTACCTTATTATTGCAGTTTAGTAAAATACAATAGTATTTTTTCATACTCAAGATATGTAGCAATCTAAACCGATAGTTTAAAGCGTAATAACAATGAGTACCTACTTGTTCACATAAAACTTTTTTAATCTGAATATTTCCATTCATTAAAAATGCCTTTGTTAAATTATGGCATTGTTTGTCCTGTCTGACGTATAATGAAGTATCAAAAATGTATTCAACTTGCGCATGAATATTTTTATAATATTGAATGTTCATGAATAAAGTTGTTACCGTTGATGACTTTACATTTCAATCTAATTGGAATGTTGACTTGGAATATAAGGGCATAATACCAGTGAAGGTGGCAAATTAACTATACCTACTTGTCAATTATTTAAATACCTACTATATGGACGCGAGTTTACACTGCCTAATTACTTATATCCATATATCCAGCAGGGCTTATACGATTGACGCCGCCAATCGATACAAGAGCAGAAAATGTACCCATCTCTTTACAATTTTCGATTACTTAGTTACTCTTTTCTCCTGGTTTGCATGATTATCATCATCATATCAACCGAAAAAAATCCACTGCTGGACATAGGTCTCCCCCAGTTAGTGAACTGGGGGAGGCTATAAGTGTATAGGGGTTAATGCCATAATCGTCTCGCTTTGGCATGCAGGTTGGCGACCGCAGTAATTCTAGCTGCCCATCCCCCGGTGGTCTTGGTCATAGTTTTAAGACATACCAGAGTTCACGCCCGGTCCACACTCAGCCACTTCCTCTGTAATTATGATTGTTTAGTTCATCTTTCTGGCAGCGGACGAACTATTGTCACTTCCTTTCTTTGAATGTTTCGGAGATTGAAAATCACCAATACGTACACATTTGTGTCAGTGAATATATTACTTTCTTATTTTAAGAGGTAAATTAAGTAGGTATCTAGTGTCTACGTAAATATACCTTTATAACTTGAAAGGTCGTATCGCACTACAGCTGTAAGCGCACAGAACGTTATACTAAGATAACGCGTACTTAGTCAAAGTATTTAGGTATGACACCGGGCTTGTGGAAAAGGTAAAGTATTCCTGTACTTACGAACTGATGGTTATTATCCCTATGAGAAGGCATTATGGAATGAGTCGAACATGTTAAAGGACTATACTTGGCTAATATTGAAGTAAAAGGGGCCGATCACTCCGTGCCTTACCCTTCTCCTCTATACATAGTTCTGGGATCTTCGTAAAATCCTTGTTTCAAATGTGATTGGATTTCCAGTGTCATTGATTCTCTCCCGGGTTAAATGTATGTATTACTTTGTTCACGTCGGTGCTAATTGGTTTTACGAAGTAGAAGTGGCTGCTCCTGAGTTTAGTGTTCAATAAACAACCCTTTTAATTAATGAAGACGTAACAGGCTTAATTTGTATGTAAGTAAGGTGGTATTATTCGGAACGACTTATTCGTTTTTTTTTCACTAGTAAGTAGTGCAGCGTAAAAAGGCTGCATGTTTATGTGTTTACGTCCTTATTGTCTTCTTTTTATACGGAACTGGCAGTTTGCTCATTTCGTTCCGTTTTTGAAATCTTGAACTTGAAGTGAAAATCTATCACTCAAAATGAGTATTTTTCCATGTGATTGGAATGAAAACAGCTTTAATTGATAATTTTGGGTTTAATTCAGTTTATTTAGTTTTTTGTGACCAGTTGTTGTGTCGGTCACTTCAGTGCTGTGCCCTGTGTGTACAGTTATTTCCTGAATGCTGCGTGTTGCGCGCTAGTGTAGAGAACCGCCTTTAACATCTGCGGTTTTTACGGTACCCCGTGGGACAACTGCGCCCATGCTGCAATAGGCAATATGCACTTGAAACAGATGAGGGTAATATTATTTTTTTGGGTACTATTTTGAATCCTCATTACGTCTCTATCAATATTTCCCAATTTTATTTCTTTTTCGATGTAAATATAATTATTGAAAAGTGCAAAAAAAATGTGGGAAATTCAAAGCGGTTGAAACGTTGAAACGGAGCGTCAGTTGAGTGTGACGTCAAAGTCTATGCGTCTGCCACTGTCAAAAGCGAAGCGCTTGTTGTGTTTGTAACGACTGTGACGTTCTGAAATTGTATTTATTATCATTGTTCAATATCAAATCGTTACACTTATTCTGTGAGATAAAACTTTGTGACAAAAGGATTGACAGCGGTTAATGTGAAGGCGCAATCCGATAATTTATCAAAAATTGATGCATTCACGATGACCACATACTTGGCGTCAAATCCGGATTTCGCGTCTGACCCTGAAATTAAAGGAGTAAAAGCTGCAAGGTACGTATAAAATATTACGCTTATTTGATCTTCCTTGCCTTTTATGGATTAGTCTCTCTAGAAGGCGAGAGAACATAACATAACCTAAAAAATAAACAGTTGAGTTGTTTATGTTTTAGTTATAATATTGTGATGCATTTGAATGGCATTATTATGCAGAATGTAATAAAACATTTAGCAATATAATTATTACTCTATTCATTTAGCAATATATATTGTACATTGAGAACATTCACGATGTTATATGAAGAGACATATTTTCACATTTCACACCACTTTCTTCTTATGTCCGCACCTCGGGACGAGGTAAAACAGTTTATCGGGTGAATTCCGTATTGTATTTTTACACATTACCACTATATGCAATATTTATAAATCGGTAGTTTGTCTTATTCCATGATGATTGCAAAAACTAAGCAAAATCAACTGAACAAGAATTCAACAATTTGTAGGTTAGTTGTGATAGACTTTGACGTCACGCGCCAAGCGAGCCATAATGGCGGGCATTTAAAACGCCTGAAAAAGTTTGAAATTTATAAAAAAGAATATATATACTACATTTTACATTTTTGGTTCTGAATATTATTTAACAGTAATAAAACGATATATGCTATTATAAAAAAAAAAAAAAAAATCAGTGCATATTCCCTATTGTGGTAGCGCTCCCGGCTGCATGCACAACCATCGGGCAGGCCTTTAAAACGTTATAAAATGAACCGGAATTATAACGGTATATTCCGTTAGTGTTCGAAAATTACGTTATAACAAAACCAATATTCTCCATAATGATATAAATACCGTAACAGAATGAATAACAGAACGATATATAATATCGTTATAATATCGTTTTAAAATGCGAGCCGCGCGCTACGGCTGCGCCGTTGCCGCTCTGTGCCAATGCCAACATGCCACCACGTGGGCCGTAGCGCGACGTGCGACGTTGCCGTTACGTTGTTCTAGCTTCTAAATCTTATTAATGCTTGTTTACCTCGATCATTTGCAAATTGGTTGTGAATTGTGAATATTTGGTTGGTTGCGACGATAAATGGCGGAATAAAAATGGGACGCAGGAAACGCAACGCTGTCCACAGATTCGTGGACTTGCTCATAAATAAAAAGAAAGAGTGCCAATCTTAATAGCCCCTAGGTACACACTATTACAATATGTAAGAGGGTCAATATTTTTCTATGTTAATTGTTTGTCTCGGCACTAAATCGCAGACTCCCAGTATTAGGACCTATTCCAAACAAGCCCTACGACCGACGGTGTTGCCGTGAGCAAAAAATTATGCATAAGTATGTTGGTATGTGCTTTTGTTCATTAATCGTAATAAAATTAAAATATACTTTTAGTTTCCGACATTTTATTTTATTTTAGATTTAGAGCCATTCCGAAAACGACAAGTTAAATAAAATCTGATTATGAAACCAAAGAATGTGTGAATTTTCGATTTCGGTTCTTCGCCATAATCTGTCTAGATAGGCTCGCGATAGATAGGGGAGACCAAGGACGATTGGTACACATAAATATGTATCGATCCTACTTTTCTTACGATTCATCCTCCTTTTCTAATTAATCCTTAGTCACTAAATATTTATGTAAATAACTAGCTGTTGCCAGCGACTTCGTTCGCGTGGAACTTGTTATGGTCTTAGAAAAAATATTGCTATTAAATTATGTTCGGTGCAAGCTATTTATCGCTGTCCCAAACACACTTCTACCATCTTAAAGATATACAAAAACTATCCTATATCCTTCCAAGGGTCTCAAATTATCTGTACGGAAAATTTCATCTAAATCCGTTCAGGGATTCGACCTACGTAAAAGGTAACAGTGCGATGAGTTCGTTAGTTTAAATTGATAAATCTAAATTGAAAACTTCGTTTTTACAAACATAAATATCTTAAGAATCATCAACAGACGTTTTCATACAGTATTAAAGAAAAATATATTTTTATATGTCTACTAAGCTACATTACTGTTATAATAATAAGTACCCAATGTTGATTAAATCTATTCGATTCTGGGAGCATAATTTCTGGTAACTGTTCAAATCTGTAAGTCTTACTTTAAAAAAGGTCTTGCTCTCTATACAACCTTCAAACCTTTTAACTCTCTTAGGAGATGAATAAAAAAAACGCTGAAATCGTTTTCTAATCATTAAACAAACGGTCCATAACCTAAGTAATAAATCTATTATTTTAAAAATATCTTGCTCTTCGTATATACTTTGAACCCCCCAGAAACCCTCTTGGGGGATGAATTTCAAAAACATTGAAATGTATTTTTTTGTTTTAAACAAACCGTCTAAAATCGTAGTTACACTAATGTTTTACTTTAAAATTGTCTTGACCCTATACGGCCTTCGAATCCCCTTTAAATTAAACACTCTTAGGTGATGAATAAAAAAATCTACTAATCTGCTCTCTCTATTTTAAGACCAAAATTAAAAAATCTTACTTAAAAAATTACTTTTCCCTCCATATAAACTTTGAAGCCCCATTAACGCCTATAGGGGATGAATTAAAAAAAAACTCTGAAATCAGTTTTGTTGTCTTTTAACATACAGACTAAGACTGACATTAGAAATAACTTACTATATTTTCTTGCTCTCCATATAAACCTTGAATACCGTTTTAACACTTTTAACCCCCTTAGGGGTGGTATTTTTCCAAGACGACGAAAGGATTTTATCTTTCTAATAAGTAATCGTACCACAAAGTTGCCCATCTCTAGCTCAAAAAAAATGTTTCTCATCCTAATCTTGCATAAGTACCTTTTTAACCCCCTTAGGGATGGAATTTTCTAACACGTTAAAAGTACTAACTGTTTTTCTATTCTAATAAGTAATCTTTCTACAACGTTTCAAATCTCAAGTTCAAAAAAAATGTTTCTCATACAAACCTTTCATCCCTATTTAACCCCCTTAGGGGTGGAATTTTCTAAAACGCTGACAGTCCTTTTTTGTATTGTATTTAGTAATCTTTCTACAAAGTTTGAAGTTTCTAGCTCAAAAAATAAAGTTCCCTCCATACAAACTTTGCATCTCTATTTAACCGCCTTAGGGATGAAATTTTCTAAAACACAGAAAGTACTTTTTTCTATTCTAATAAGTAATCTTTCTACAAAGTTTCAAGTCTCTAGTTCAAAAAATAATGTTTCCCCCATACAAACATTGCACCCCTGTCCCCTACTTAACCCCCTTAGGAGTGGAATTTTCTAAAACGCTGCAAGAACTTTTTATGCATCTTAATAAGTAATATTCCTACAAAGTTTCAGTCAATAGTAAAAAAAAAAGTTTCCCTCATACAAACTTTGCACCCCTATTTAACCCCCTTAGGGATGGGATTTCCAAAAATTCCATCTTGTCCCTTCTTTTTAGTCCCAGTAGTTTCGGCTGTGCGTTGATGAATTAGTCAGAAACATTTCATGCAGGCATTTAAATTATAAATAATTTACCATGTTATATATAACAATGCCATTAATATCTGGGGGCACAGCAGTGCCCCCGCCAAGTCGAGCGCGAAGCAAACACTGCCGTACCATCCTTTACTGGAACCATTTCGCCACATTTTCAGGCCCCTATTTGAGAACCTCTGGATAAGACCAGAATACAGAAATTTTCGTCATCCAGTAAGCTATAATCACATACTTAAAATCCAAAATTTCAAGTCTGTAGGTCATTTAGTTCCGAAGTTAAGCGAAAGCAAAGTTTCGCATTTATGACACTCATTCACTCATGATCATCAAAATAGAACTAGTACTTCCCATAAACTCAGAGAGCTGAAATTTGGTACAGTTAGGGTTTAATGGCCACATAAAGGGAAAACTATAAAAAACTGCTATTTCAACCTAGTTTTCTAGATACACCAACTGTATACATTACTTTGTAATCCTATACAAATATATAGGATTACAAAGTTACATTTGCAGTGAATGGGAAAATTCAAAAGCAAGAATGGGCCTGCATTCATAGTTTGTATGTATGGATAACACATTAGCCTACAAAAAGAAGTGAGTTTCCATAAAAAACACTCCATGTAAAAAAGAGGCCAAGTCTCGAAACTCTTCCACCGTAAAAAGTTGTGAGATATTTCGTAGAGCCAAGTTTCAGGCATTCTTATTACTTAATCTTTATTTGCTTGCTAAATAAAATTTTGTGACTTGGCAATCACACAATACTACATAATTTTAGGTAAGTATGCAAAAATCTATAAATACAGTTAAGTTGTGTGATTGCCACGTTGCAGAATTTTATTTAGCAAGCAAAAACATTCCATGTAAAAAAGAGGCCAAGTCTCGAAACTCTTCGACCGTAAAAAGTTGTGAGATATTTCGTAGAGCCAAGTCTTAGGCATTCTTTAATCTTTATTTGCTTGCTAAATAAAATTCTGTAACTTGGCAATCACACAACTTTCCTGCATGAATGTATTTCTGCATACCTAAAGCTATGTAGTATTGTGTGATTGCCAAGTCACAAAATTTTATTTAGCAAGCAAATAAAGATAAAAGAATGCCTGAGACTTGGCTCTACGAAATTTCTCACAACTTTTTACGGTGGAAGAGTTTCGAGACTTGACCTCTTTTTTACATGGCATGTTTTTTATGGGATGATGCATTTCCGATTAATGAGGCACAGAGTAGCTAAAGACAATCTGATTTGAAAATGATTAGTCAGGCTATTCGTATCAGGCTACAACCTGCGCCGACAAGCCGAGCAAATCGAAAAATTCTGTATTTTACTATGACGTCGTGCACTCTAACAAACAACCTACGTACGTTACGTAATCACATCGCTTACATTGCACGAGTAGGCTATACTGAATGCGAGAAAGGGGTAGCCTATAACGTTATAACATTATTATATCGGTTAAAAAAGTATCGGTTTTATATTAATGGTTTAGATTTATAACGTTATAATGGATATCGCTATACAGCGCGTCAAATATCGTTTTTGAGTATAGCGGTTTTAGGAATAATAACGTAATAAATGATAGCGCTATACGAAAATAGCGCTATTTAAAGGCCTGCCATCGGGCTACCTGGCCCGTAATTCCGCCAGCCAGTCGGGCGTGCACCGACCCGAAGTAACCACGAGTTTCCCGTCGCCGAAGAACGGCGAGGCTGTTTCACGGCGCGACAATCGTATGCCTCCTTTGTTACATTCCACGTCCAAATGCGCGAGTCTCTGTTTTAACTCTATCCGGAAGCACGTCGGCGAGCGACCGTTTTGGTTTTTATTCATAGCTAGTTCGTAGTTTGTAGTACTTCCCCGGCCTTTTGCTCTATAGGTACAGTGTACGTGAAAGGTGCCATAATATATATATTTCAATTCTAAAGTGCAATTCACTAGCATTACATAGTCTTTTTTTTTCACCCGCCATATCACGTTCACCCGCACACGACCATCGTCGTCTCGACTCACGTTCTTTTCACCCGCTCACCACCATCGTCGTCACTATTCATTTTTTTCACCCACGACGTCACCTTTACGTCACTGATCACATCAGTGGTTGTGTAAATAGGACAATATAGTTCCAGGTTTTGTGTATTTTTTTCATTTTTTTGTTGAGTTACTGTTACTTTTCATTTAAGTTTAATAAATTATTTATTTAAGTGGCAGTTTCTAGTTTTTTTTTATGCTATAGTAGGTATAGATCGAATAGATTTTTTTAATACTAGGAGGATCACAAACAAGCATGCATAGCATTTATACTAGGTATATAAGTCGTCAGCGCGTTGCCGACCATTATTGACTTAAGGATTCATTATGTCACAGCCAGCCATAAACGTAGGTTCCTCAGTACGCACGCATCGGTAGCTCTAGTAACCTTACTTATCACCAGGTACAAAACACCATACCAATCTACAGACCAAGTAGTGGTGTATACTGCCTTTTCGGCGAAATATGTTTCGCTAAATTTCACTTCGCAACCAACTTGTCGCAGAATTTTCATTAATCCAAGCGACACTACGCGAGCGAGCGTGCCGCGGCAGCGGCCGGCGAAGCGCCAGAACCGTTTTTTTGAAGTGAAAACTTCTTTAGCGGCGCTGAGCACTTTTTGGGATGGGGAAAAATTGTTAAATACGCGACAGTGAAAGAGGTCACAAACTTTTATATTTTGCTGCTAGCCGATTCGACTTCATTCAAAACTGAACGCTATTCGTAAGAGTATGTAGCCGTTAAACACTTTTTGCAATAGCATATTCTGCAAATAAATTTGTAATTTTGTCCAAGCGTCCTTCACCGTTTTGCCATTGAGCAAATTCGAATAGTTCGAATTTGGACGTTATTCCTAAAGAGATAAAGCTTTGAAAAATATTTACCAACGGCAAAAACAAATTGATATTTTGTTTGCCGCCGCCGTCTGCTGTTCTTGCAAATTCGAATAGTTCGAATTTGGACGTTATTCCTTAAGAGATAAACCTTTGAAAAATATTTGGCAATAGCAAAAACAAATTGGTATTTTGTTTGCCGCCGCCGACGGGCAACCCGGCCCGTCTCACCCAACGCGCCCGCGGCCTATCCGCCTAAATAATTGATATTTTTTTATAAATTTGCGTCAAATTCATTTTTAGGGTGACACCGTAAGATGTCACGTGACCTGATCGAAAAACTGTTACAATGTTATTGAGTTTTCACTTCTGCCGGCACTCCCGGAGTGCAACCCGGTCTTTTTTTTAATTTACTTAGCGAATGTGTTTATTCATTAGGAAAAACAAAATAACGAGTTGAAGTATGTTCTTAGTTATGATATTAGGACTAACAAAATTATGACATCAAGCAAGTCCTTATTTATTAATGAAATTATGAAGAAAAATTTTAGGACAACTGATAATTATGACTTCCGATGATAGTTACAGTTTAGGAACAAACAAGTTAGGAGGAAAAAAATAGGACTAGCGATGTTTATGATACGTTAGTATAAAAAAAACAGGACAATGAATTTTATGGCAGCCAATATGAACCCGTTAGGAAGAACTGCGAACCTACAGTGCGCGAGTCAAGCGAAGCGAGCGTGCCGCGGCAGCGGCCGGCGAAGCGCCAGAACCGAACACTTTTTTACCTGATACTTACATAATCATATAGTATTTAATATGTTGCTAAAATTATGGTATGCCAATCAATACATTTGACGAATGTATAAATGACATCTTAAAAAAAGCCCATGTAATAATTTGCCTAATAATAATTTATCAAATCATTAGTTGGGAAATTATATCAGTGCGCAACGTTGAGTTGGAAAATAAAACTTCGCCCAAATAAAAATATGGGATAAATAGGTTAGGGAGTTAAAAATTTGCTAAATACCTATTTTTCGCCGAAACGTTAGTGAACCAGTGGTGTTATTATGACTGTGCCACTGCAGTCTACAGTAAGGTGCAGGAACTTCCCCAGTTGGGCTGGTCCAAACCAAAACGAAATGACATTCCGCTGTTCCAGGTTGACCTCGGCTATTTAGAATGCTCAATTCAGGAAGTTGTAATACTTAAGTGGTTTTGGCGGTTATTTCGATCGAGTCACCAACCGTGCATTGTTCTCAGAACTAACGTAAAGTAGTATCATCTGTTACATGCACGTGGAGTTAAATAAATGCTCGTAAAAAATATGATCCGTTGCTTAACTCATACAAATCCCTGATTGGTATTCCTTGCACGAGTCCCGTAAGTCGAGTCAGCATGGAAGCAATTAGCCCGGGAAATAGTTTTTCCTGCCCAAGAACTGATTCCACTCACGCTCCACCTTGGGGAAATAACAAAGTTTAGCCGTGCTTGTTATGGGAACTTGTATTAACCACTTATTGCATGACATTATTACGTTATAGTATGTATGTAGATTATTATTGACATATTCCAGATTTACGTGGGTGTTATTGGTAGTTGTTAATAGTTATTAGAACTGTTAAACAATATGCATGTAAAGGTGAGTGATGTAAATAAAACAGTAAATATAAAACTCATATCTTTTATGTCGCGACGGGGTCATTGATTGGTAAATAGAAACCCTAACCTAAGCAAACCTAATCTCACCTAACCTTTCGTTTTTCTGACCACAATTTTTTTCTTCTTCAAAGTTCCGCTCTGCTTTTTCCTGCTTTTGACTCCGTGGCTAGTTAGCCAACGTCTGTGCATAGGTACATGTAACAACTTTTCCAGCTCATTCCCATTTCAGCTTGGCGGCCTTGACTTCACCGTCAGAAATGCAGGTTATTGAGTGCAGCGTGGAGATCAGGACCCGATCCATACGTTTCACTCACAGCAGCGGAAGGTAAAAAATCGATCTACAGTTTTATACAAATAAAATAAAATTAGAAACAAAATTAACCCATAAAATTAGTCCAAACTCCAAAGTAAATTTTCTTATGAGTTAGTATTTATTTAGACCGTGTAATCAAGTTCAAACGAAGGACTTAGTTTCAACTTTTAATTGGGGCAGAAGCAAAATTATGTCAATTAATTTTGTTGAGATCCTTCGGGACAATGCTTTGCTACGCTTAGGCTTTAACGTCGTAAAGTTAAATCTATATTTAACATTACGACGTAAAGCCTAAGCGTGAACGTGGACGTCCCAGTGCTCGACACTAACCTAATCTACTTGATTCCTTCAATATTAATACATAGCAATGAAGGTAAACAACAGGGTCTCAATTATTGGAATAAAGGGGGCGTGCTTGGAATTATCGTTACCTAGTTAATTGACGTTATACCAAGTTATAGGTAACAAAGGTTTTCATCAACATCATAAGAGAGATAGATAAGTAAGAAAAGTGAAAATGAAAGTGGAATGAGTTATTAGTCACCAAAATTAGATTGGGTGCCCATTAACAATTTGCTCTGGGGATTGGCATAGTTCAGTGAACATCGTCGGCATGACCCAATCAGCTCCAGCGCTGACTGACCTACAAAAAGATTCGTTACGGCCATTATTAACTGGGATATTTTCACAGTACGAATGAATCTGATAAGTCTGATTCATCCATTTTTTATGCACTCGCATTGTAGTGAAACGAGCAATTATAAAATTTGATATGTGGGAAGAAAAGGTATTTCGTTTCACCGTTATTTATTTTCAGTCAAACGCAGTGGAGTTTTAACTTTGCGTTTATATAGGTACCTATTCCATATACAGGGTGACATCGGATACATAATAATAAATGACAAGACGAATTGGACAATCCAAGGATAAATTAATAAAGTTTGTACCTTTTAAACTTTCTACAACAGAACGATGTTATGTATGTTATAGACATGTTTTTTTTTCTTTGTTTGTTACGA
This sequence comes from Epinotia ramella, assembly GCA_947578815.1. NCBI lineage: Eukaryota > Metazoa > Arthropoda > Insecta > Lepidoptera > Tortricidae > Epinotia > Epinotia ramella. The sequence goes on along the minus strand of OX388201.1, from coordinate 7,784,366 downwards.
ATAAATAATGTTCAATTTTTCAATTTTAAATATTATTTTACCACACTCGCTTGTAAATGGGGTTATTCCATGCCTGTATACAGATGGACAGTGGCCTAAATTGTTCCCACGGGAGTTATGGATTTTCACAACTCTCTGATTGGTTTAAGCAAATCTAGTTGGCCGCACGCCACTAGAATTCTGCTCTGTGATTGGTTGAAAGAAATCTAGTTGTCCACGCGCCACAAGAATACTACTGTACTGCTCTGTGATTGGTTGAAATATTGAAGCTGCGCGCTCCACTCGCACTGATCTGGAAGTGAAGTTGTCAATTTCGTAAATTTTTGATTGAAGCGGTTGTATGAAACATAGATTTTTCTGTCTTTTGTAGTTATTATTTCCTTGGAAATGTTATGAAAAACATTGTGTATAACACAGGCGTAAGAATATTGCAAAGTCGAAACTAAAGTAGTACATTTAGCATATAGGGAAAATATGTACACATATTTGTCGGCTTAGAGCCAGCCAAAAAAAACAAGTTTGTTGTATGGGAGCCCCCTTACATATTTATTTTATTTTGTTTTTGGTATTTGCTGTTATAACGGCAACCGAAATACATCATCTGTGAAAATTTCAACTGTCTAGCCATCGCGGTTCTTGAGATACAGCCTGGCGACAGACTAAACGGCAAAAAAAACCACGTTGGTTGTATGGGAGCCCCCCTTAAGTATTTATTTTATTTTGTTTTTAGTATTTGTTGTTATAGCGGCAACAGAAATACATCATCTGTGAAAATTTCAACGGTCTAGCTATCGCGGTTCTTCAGATACAGCCTGGTGACAGACAGACAGACGGACAGCGAAGTCTTAGTAATAGGATCCCGTTTTTACCCTTTGGGTACGGAACCCTAAAAACGCCCCTGACCGTCTATAGCCGCGTCCAAACGTTCAAGCGTTGTTCACTGCATACATAAGCTATGAGATAGAGCGGGACAGACTGCTGTCTATCTCTCTTTATCTTGTGCCCCGTATGCATGCAGTCCGCCGCGCTCTGCCGTTTGGAGGCGCCTATAGACAGTATTTTCGTGGTGTCAATATTCTGTATCTGTTTCAAAGCAGTCTATTCAAAAAATCATGTCGCCCAATTGAACACTCTTTTCGCCGTGGAATTTATTATTGATTGTAGATGTACCCGTAATGTTTGAGTACAGTATAAGCATAAGCCATATAAACCTGCTGCTAAACTAGCACTTACCTCCACAAACTGCTACATCATGTGCATCACAATTTTTAATAAAATACCCGATAGTTTTAAGTCACAGAAGCTAAATTTATTTAAGAATCTAGTTAAAAACTTTCTCATGTACACATGTTATGTTAATATCAATGACTTTTTTATGTTAACTCTTTCTTGACATTTGATTTATTTTTGTTTAATTAATATAATAAGTGTAATTGTAATTAGATGCATGCACACCTGAAAAGGTAGGGTGTGGTGAGTCCACCAGATTTACTGCAACTGTAACTGCAAATTGTAACCCATTGCCCACATGCATAAATAAATTTCATTTCATTTCATTTTAATTTCACTTCATAAATTTCATAACAATTTCATTTCATAAATTTTATTCCATTTCATAATTAGGTACAGTCAAACGAGTCATATTTGTCAACAGTTTTAAAATAATAACAAAATGTCACCTGTATATAATACTTTGTGGACATTTATTTTCATTAAGACCTTTTTTAAAGTATTGTTATAGATCTTCATTGGTCTCCGGTTCCGCTATTTTCTTTGCTTGGATTCGGGAAAAAGTAAACCAAGGCAGCAACACCTGTAATATAAAATGTCAATATTTGCGCAGTGGTACTATTTAACAAAATTTATAAATCGCCCGATGCAATGACCGATTTAGACCCATCTGGCCACGTGGTACTCTATTCAAGTTGAATTTCTCCTTAAATTTTATTGAATTATGAGTTATGAGGATGTTGATGAGTTAATTTTACAAGCAAAACTTAGATTAAAATGACGTACCATCGACAACACAGCTGACTGACCATCGGTGCACCTTAAGTGCATTGTAATAAGGTTCTATATAAACACAGGATGGTCAGTTAACAGTGTTGTCGTTTGTACAAAACATGCACACGCATAAGATTATTGACACGTAAATTACTATGGACTACATTATTGAAAATCTATAGAAAAAAACGGACTAAATCAGAATAGACTAAAATGAACGCTCCGAGAGTGATGCGCTTTAAACTGGAGACCATTTTTTTCAAGCAAGTTACAAAGAGGACAACCCGCTTCGTAATGTTTTGGATGGTTTCTCTTCACAAATGAAATCTTTTTAATTCACATCAATGGTCCATCCCTTCGGGTTTAAGAATGTTATTTCTCAAGTGAAGATATTACAACATCACTTAGATGAGAATTAAATTAATTGCAAACATTGTTATTTAAAAAAACAACTGGTTATTATTGAAATATAGGTAACTTGTATATGAATGTACAGGATATAAGTTGTAGGTACATTTTAATTTACTTAGCTTAGAACTTGGCTAAGATAAATTCATTGACGATTCATATACCTAATATATACCTTCCGTACCTAGGTATACATCTTGCCCAATTGCTTCCATATACTAATAAAAATGAAATTGAACCCTAAATATTAAGTCTTTAGACTGTTTTTGAGTTAAACAAAGATAAGCTGAAAACGAGCCCTACTTGAAACCCACTTGTGCTAGCGTTTTAATAATAAATATATACGTATATATATAGATATCGTAATTAGGTACTCAGGTACCTATATTAGAAGCCCAGGGAAGGTGACAACATCTTTTTGCCCTAGGACGAGCTAAATGTGGCGAGGCACGAGGGGGGCTCCAGTGCGTTCAGCATGAGATCCTGGAGTCCCCTGTATGAGATCGCACATGCAGGGCACCAAGGAGTTCTTAGTGGATAGAAATACCACATAATCCAGTCAACCCCCGGTAATTAAGTACCTGGCTCGCAGGTTTTCTCCACGATAAATAAAATAAAAAAGTACCTATATTAGAAAGGGACACACCAGGCTTAAGCATATCTCTTCCGGTTCGCGTATTTAGCTTAAGCATTTTAACTTGTATGCACATTAAGTAGCAACAACCTCTGTAATTTATTTGGATAACTTTCATAACCGGCGACTACAAAAACGGGTACATCTTGTTCGAAATGTTACTGCGCTGCGTCCGCCGACGGCTGGCCGGATGCGAATCACTACATAGTATTTATAAAACAAAGTCGCTTCCCGCTGTCTGTCCCTATGTATGCTGAGATCTTTAAAACTAGGCAACGGATTTTGATGCGGTTTTTTTTAATAGAGAGTGATTCAAGATATAGAGAAGTTATAATGTATAATATAGTACCCGTGCGAAGCCGGGGCGCCGGGGCGGGCGGGGTCGCTAGTATTACATAAAATGCTTCAAGACTAATATACAATATTCTCATAACGCATTTTAAAACATAAGTTTACTTAATATTTAGTTATATTTACCCCTACACTGAGCGTGGCCCGACACGCTCTTGGCTGGTTTTTTTAAATTGCAAATGGACGTATGTAACCTACCTACTGGCAGCAACGATTACCTTAATACATCATCATCATCATCGTCATCATCATCATCACATCAGCCGAAAGACGTCCATTGCTGGACATAGGCCTCCCCCAAAGAGTACCACAACAGTGTACAACACAATGACCGGTCTTGCGCCACCCGCATCCTGCGGACTCCCGCGACCTTTACCAGGTCATGAGTACACGTTTTGGGGGGTTTACCCACGCTGCGCCTTCCGGTATGTGGTTGCCACTCGAGAAACTTTACGCCCCTACGGCCATCGGTTCTAAGTGCAATGTGCCCATAAATGTGCCCACTGCCACTTAAGTTAAGCGATTCGCAGGGTTATATCGATTACCTTGGCTATGCTGCGTAATCCTTACTATCTAAACCTAAACTAAACCTTAATACACTTTACCTTAATAATTGCAAATATAACGTGAAAAAATATACTTACATACTGTTACTACCGATAATGTCATAAATGGGAACATACAGCCTTGTTCTAACAGCACGGGAAATAAAATGCTTCCCACTAGAGACCCAATTCTTCCTAACATTACGATTAGCGTTAACGCTAAAGCTCTGCAAAGAAAATATCAAATTACTTTAGTCATCATTTTAAAATACTGGAATAAAACGAATTTGAGAAATGATCATGAAACTTATGAAATACTGGCTTCCGCCCGCAACTTCGTCAGCGTGGATCCACGAAACCATCCTATATTTTAATCCAGGCTATATATACATTTTGCACGGAGATGTCTTCGTGGAAAATTTCATCCAAATCAGTTAAGCCGTTTAAGCGTGATTGAGTAATAAACGTTCAAACATCTAAACATCCAGACTTTCGCATTTATAATATTAGTAGGATATTTTTTGTCTCCTGCACGGCTATCACGCGGCGGCGCGCGAGCTCTCTCGATTTTTCTCGCACTATCCGTCTCTCTCTTATTAGAACACTTAGAACAAGAGGTATAGTGCGAGAAAAATCGAGAGTATGTCGCGGCCGTCCCATGATAGACGTGCTGGATGCTTCATAATAAAAACACTAAAAAATTCAATAAATGTAAGGGATCATTTTATTCAAACGTATGTTCCAGGAATCAGGTTTAAAATAAATAAATAAATAAATATTAGTGGACAATCTTACACAAATCGACCTAGTCCCAAACTAAGCAAAGCTTGTACTATGGGTACTAGACGACGATAAACATACTTATATAGAAAAATAAATACTTTAATACATAGAAAACATCCATGACTCAAGAACAAATATTCGTGCTCATCACACAAATAAATGCCCTGACCGGGATTCGAACCCAGGACCTTCGCTTCGTAGGCAGGGTCACTACCAACTAGGCTAAAGCGGGCGGTTTGAATCTTTTGTACTTATGAAAATCATATTTAATAGACTTATTTACAAATTCTGTAAATACATACCTTACTGTGGTGGGTACTACTCTTACTAGTACATTGTTTTGTAAGCTCAACGCACACTGCATCAGAGCACAGGTCCCTGCTAGCAACAAGCCAATGGATATCGAAGAGCTTGTCCAGTACAGACTTGCTGAGCACGCTGCGCATACTAAGAACAATACGAACATCAAAGGTTTCTGGCCGAAAAAGTTGACCAAAGTGCCGCTGATACCGATTAGAGTTAGGGATAGAAATCCTAGGCTTATCCCGTTAATGTAGGTATCTGCGCCCGCAGGGTGCTGGGGAAAGAATAACTAAGGTTACGAAGTTATAACCACAGTGCCATGATAATCCATCTCACGGGTCCTTCGTTAAGTTACAAAAGTTTTATTTAATTCATGATATAAATTGCTGTATAAATTTGCATTTGACAGAATAATAAAAATAAATAAGAGGGACATTATTTTCACTAAACGGGACTTTTTCATGTTTTATGATATGTTTTATTTACAAAAGGAACATGTTTCTTTTTGTAAATAATGGTAATTAAAGACTTAAAATATTTAAAAATATATATTACCGGCACGCAAACTTCAGAAATGCTGTTGCTGGCCGCAGCCAACGATACATTGTTGGCCAGTTCTATCGTGTACTGATCGATCATGACACAGAAACGGGCGGTTTCTCCGCTATTTTTGCTCTGGTAATTTTCTATAATTGTAGAGATTTGTGGAAACCAAAGCCTGAGCGATGAATATCTGTAGGTACATAAGATGTTGATTGTTGGTATATATTTAACTGTTATTTGGTAAGTTACATGCTAACGTTATAAGTACTTACGCAAATAAACATACAAATGTTGAACTTGCAAATAACATGACTTTAAAGACCAAGGGTCTCTTGAACAATTCCTTTGACTGAATGAGCGCGTTCGTTAATTGCCTCTTTACACTGATTTTTTCCGGAGTAAAGTGTACCCCCGAAGCATTAAATGATATTATCTGAAAGAAAAGTAAACAATGTTGTAGTGATAAAACCATAGGTACTGTGTTGTATACTAATTTTTGTTTGTTTTGTCTAAAGAATCTCAAAATTACAAGTATCAATAAACTCCACACACCAGTAAAAAAACTACCTCCTACAAAACATAAAACTAACGAGACAGCAATAGACGGCATGAAAGGGTTCCGTTATTAGGGTGCCGTCATTAACCAGGCTCGTTATGTGTTTTCCCAATTTCGGGCCGTATTCGGAACTAGCGGAGCGAGTTTCGATTTGCTCGACAAAACGATATTTTACAAAACGGATTGAGAGGCTCTGAAAGGAAGTGTTTCAATTTAGAGATGGAAGTTAGGGAAAAGTGACAGAGTTTTTGGGGAGTTTCAACATTTATTCGTTGCTGAGTTGCTATTGAAAATTGGTAATTAGTTGGTGAGATGCTTAGTGACGCTCAATTAAGATGGTTTACACAAGATTTGCGCGTTTCTGGTTTTTTTTATCACGTTTCTACAAGCGGTTTAATCAGGGAATTATAAAGTTTGTAATATTTTATATATATGTTGTAGTAGGTTCGTGCACTAGAGGCAACAATTGGGTTTGAATTTCTAATGATCATTATTTAAATTAAGCCTTATGAAACAAAACCCATTTTTTTCATCTGACATTCATGCGAAAATGTAATCCCATAAAAAACATTCCATGTAAAAAAGAGGCCAAGTCTCGAAACTCTTCCACCGTAAAAAGTTGTGAGATATTTCGTAGAGCCAAGTCTCAGGCATTCTTATTAATCTTAATTTGCTGGCTAACTAAAATTCTGCAACGTGGCAATCACACAACTTAACTGTATTTATGGATTTTTGCATACTTACCTAAAATTATGTAGTATTGTGTGATTGCTAAGTCACAAAATTTTATTTAGCAAGCAAATAAAGATTGATAAGAATGCCTGAGACTGCTTTTGAATTTCCCATTCACTGCAAATGTAACTTTGTAATCCTATATATTTGTATAGGATTACAAAGTAATGTATACCGTTGGTGTATCTAGAAAACTGGGTTGAAATTGCAATTTTTTATACTTTTCCCTTTACGTGGCCATTAAACCCTAACTCAGTACCAAATTTCAGCTCTCTTAGTTTATGGGAAGTACTAGTTCTACTTTGATGATCATGAGTGAGTTAGTGAGTGTCATAAATGCGAAACTTTGCTTTCGCTTAACTTTGGAACTAAATGACCTACAGACTTGAAATTTTGGATTTTAAGTATGTGATTATAGCTTACTGGATGACGAAAATTTCTGCGTTCTGGTCTTATCCAGAGGTTCTCAAATAGGGGCCTGAAAATGCGGCGAAATGGTTCCAGTAAATGATGGTACGGCAGTGTTTGCTTCGCGCTCGACTTGGCGGGGGCACTACCGTGCCCCCAGATGTATTCTGGCTTTGTTCAAACTCTCACTTAACACATTGTGGCATATGATAGGATAATGCCGATTATGATTCGAGAAGTCTAGGGGGAGGCTTTTGACCAGCGGCATGGGCTACTTGACTATTTAAAAAAACACGTTATAATTTTATGACACTCACGGGAAAAGAGTCCTTTGGATGGCCGCTGTTCTCGTGATAAATCCTCTTGATAACTTCTAATGCTTCAGCTTCTTTTCCTAATGTTAGAAGAAATTTAGGACTCTCTGGCAAATGCATAAACAATAACATTGCTATTAAACTCGAGACAGAAGTTGCGTAGAGATAAATGTTCCACGCGTGTAATTCTGGAAATCAATAAAAAATATTTTTGTGAGAAAAAATATAAATATTTATTTATTTATTTAAACTTTATTGAATAATACAATTCAATAAAGTACAAATGGCGGACTTAATGCCATAAGGCATTCCCTAACATTCAAACATTGGGCAAACATAAACATAAACAGAAATATTCTTCCAATTGCCGTAATTGATTGTGTCTCGGATCTCTGTATGGATGGGTCAGACTTAGAGGCTCGCTATAAACGTATTTTTTTTAGGTACCTGTGTACAAAAGACTTTTAAATAACAAATTTTGGAAAGGTGATAAATACAGTATGCTCATTCGACATGTCAGCTCGGTATGCGTAAAACGAGCTCGTGAAATCATTTCCGACCGTGTTTATCACAGCGGCTGTTAATCACAGTCAATGCACAGGTTAACTGACCCTGAAGTAAACAGGGTCCGATAGCATTTTTGACCTATTGAACCCATATGTGAATCATTTGTTCATAATTATGCTCCCTTTTCCCAAGCGCATAACGACGGAGTTCCAAATCAAAATTAGTTAGATCTCAAAAATACCTTACCAAAGTATCCTGGAATGATGACAAAGTTCCATGGCAGCGTTAGCATCCCCCAAGCTACCAGGGCGCATAAGATCAGAGATAAAGACATAAAAGACGCGTACACCAACATTACTCGGTCTCTTACGCCTTTGTGGGTGAACTCGGACACAATGACAGCTGTTGCGCTGAATGTGAAGCTCAAACTGGAAAGTTAAACACGACCGGTTAGTCTAGTGGGTAGTGACGCTGCCTACGAAGCTGAAGGTCCTGGGTTCGAATCCCGGTAAGGACAAATATTTGTGTGATGAGCATGAATATTTGTTTCTGAGTCATGGATGTTTTCTATATATTTAAGTATTTCTATCTATTAAATATATCGTCGTCTAGTACCCATAACACTAGCCTTATTGAGCTTACTATGGGACTAGGTCGATTTGTGTAAGATTGTCGCCTAATATTTATTTAATATTTATTTATTTATTTAAACACATCCATATATTATTAATCCTATAGATACTGTGTTAAACAAGCAACATGTCAATCATTATTAATGTTTAGTGGCTATAATTGTCATAACCAGAGATAAAATAAACAATAAATCCTTTAAATCGTTAACTGAGGTTATTAGCGTGAACTATAGAGCATCATTAGTCTGTAGTAGGAGGCAATTAGATAACAAGATATCTTTAAGTCATGCATGACGCTTTGATTTATACATCAACACGACTTTTGTTCATTCATATTTAATTATCCACGTATGTTTGATCAACAGCTCGTTCCTTATATTACATTTGACTAGTTTCTACAGTTGTTGTTACGTATCTCATATTTTGACTCGAGAGTAAACGAGTTCACAATACAAACATAGATAGATAGCTACCTATTAGTCAAGGGTAGCTTTATCTCTCTCGTATCATAGATTTCCTTAAGGGGCTACCCGAGGTTTTCATCGATTTTTGACAAGTTTTGAATCGTATCTCCTACTTTTGCACTACAGATAGAATTATAAATCAAACGGTTATCGGTTCTTCAATCTTTTATCTCCATTTTCGCCTACCGGATTTTGAAAGAAATTCATACTTAATTTTGTATAACTTTTTAAACATTTGTCTAAAAAAAACACTTATTTTGTATCTCTATTGACGTGAAAGATCTAACATATTATACGAAATCTACATATTTGGGTTCGTATATGACGTCTCTAAAAACGTGTCAAGGGTTTTCATTTTAAACTAATTAACACAAAAGTTATGGCCAGAAAACCAGTTTTTTGGCCTAAAATTGTTCAACTTTGATGCCAAATATCTCGAAAACAATGAACTTTGAAGTAAATATGGGATACTATATTGCTTGAAGCCGTTGTTGTTAATATAATAAGCTACAAAAACATTAGAAAACTAAGGGATTCAGATCGAAGGTCATTGGCATATGGGAGCGGAGCCCCTTAATAGGGGACTGTTATATTTTTAACGACAGATAAGATAACAAACACTGACGATAAACACTAGCGCCCGTATTCAAAAAAAATAACATAAGTATCTCTGTTACCTAAAATGTGTTTTGGTCTCTTTCTCACAAACATGAATGTCAAAGTGTCAGATTAAGACGAATTTTAACGGCAACATACAAATTATTATAAGTATGTGACACAACGATAGACCAATATTTGAATCCGTTAAAACGTGGACGGTATTTTTTATCTTTTTCTATCTAGTATATTACGCAAACTGTGGCGTGGCAAGCGTTTTATGTGTTCATTGCTGTAACTAGTTGGGATCACACGCAATGAATTAGAAAATCATTTTTTATATTGTGTTATTGAATTAAGAGAGTTTAATATAATCTTAACCAAAATTGTAATCATTCTCAAATAAAATAACAAACAAAATACAAAGGATAACATTGAGGATTAATGCATACTTATTGCATTAGCGTTAAGTACGGTGTACGTCATAAATGCATATTTATTTAGTTACAAACTTTTCTTGAAATATTTATCGACGTGTGGCCTATTATCAAACAAGACTATTTCATCCATAATTTAATGGTTTAAAATAATTTACTTAAATAAGTTGCTTTCCGTTGAGTTATTTACATACTGTAAATTCAATCTGTGACAATCTCTTACGAATGTCGGTACTCACAATATTCCGTCCAGAAGCTTCCCTAACAACAGCATCCAATATGTTTGGCTGGTACCCTCGATAAGAGTGCAAATAAACATGCCGGCGTGACCCCAAACTAGGAATAACTTGCGCCCAAATGCATCTGTTATGAACCCGGTAAATAGAGCCGCGCCCACCTGCCCTGAAAGTAATTGAAATTGTATTAGTAAATAAAACTTCGAAACATATATTATTTAAAATAAATTTTACTGACGACTGAACTTTTTTACTTTATGACATGACTCATTTAGGAAATCTCTAACGCACCATGACACGAAGGGATTTTCATGTAGGTACTTATCATTTCGAAGCATGATCATGATACTGATAATATCTAGTCATAGCAACTGCGAAAGTACAAAATTTCAACTCAATTCAATATAAATAAATAATAAATAAATAAATATTAGGGGACAATCTTACACAAATCGACCTAGTCCCATAGTAAGCTCAATAAGGCTTGTGTTATGGGTACTAGACGACGATATATATAATAGATATAAATACTTAAATACATAGAAAACTTCCATGACCAATATGAAACTCCAGATGCGAAGTTTCCAAGTAAAAGCCTCACATATGGCGTTAATTTTCACGCAAACTTTTCAATACCGTCACAAATATTTTATGTTTCTATACATTACAATTTGAGCCTTAACCACCTACGGAAAGGACTTTTTACTGATGTTGAAATTACTTACCAAAAAAAGGCATGGCGTTCAATAATCCTTTTTGCATAATACTCATATTGAGATCACATTCTGCACTGGACAAAATGTATGACGACGTTGTGGTCACACTTGTGTAGGAGTACACCGCCATCAGAGTAGCGAACATTAGCTTGTAGTTGAAATAACCGAATTTGCATGACTCCAAAGCCTCTTCCAATATTTGCATAGGTGTTTTCTTGACTTCATCTTCTGGAAGTAAATTGGGTATTTTATTTCATCAAAGTGCTAATGAAAGATTAAGTACCTACTCGTAATATCATAGGCCTCATGAGTACAGTATTCAAAGCAATGACGCATATAGTTGCAGTGTCCAAGAGGTAGCCGGATGGCTCGCAGTATTTGAGCACCTGAAGTGTTGCATGACCGCCCTGTGCAACTCGAACTGAGCCAAGTTGGCTGGACTGGGGCGGAAACGGAAAAAAAGAATAGGCATGCGGCCTCATGTTCAAATTGATAACGTAGTGATGCTAAATTGATAGTAAACCATCAAATTATCGTAATAAAAAATAAATTATAAAAATGAAAGTTTAGAAAAATGATGCATTTTTTTTATTGTCCAAGAGCAAATTTAAAGCTGCCAATAGAATCCTTACGCTTTTATAGAAACAAAATTGTATGACAACTATGTACTTAAACGCAGTATTTCGCGACCGAAACAACAATTTACCTGATTTTCCATACAATGATACAACTACTTTGTACCTACAAGTGAGGTCATACGTGGGTACGTCATCAGTATGAAGCGTTTTCCGCTGTCGCCAGCGACGTCAATCTTTGTCTCAAATTTTTGGGTATTTATAATAAATAATAATAATAAAAAAATAAATATTTAGGGGACAATCTTACACAAATCGACCTAGTCCCATAGTAAGCTCAATAAGGCTTGTGTTATGGGTACTAGACGACGATATATTTAATAGATATAAATACTTAAATACATAGAAAACATCCATGACTCAGAAACAAATATTCATGCTCATCACACAAATATTTATGTTCTTTAATTGTAGTTGCTCCCATACAAACATTTGTTTCTCTCCAAAAACTGGTTCGAATGGCATCGTAAAAAATCTTAGTCCACATCCCTATAATATTGTCGCGAGGCAGCCGATTCACACAGCGGTTGCCTGAAGGCGTGTACGTTTTTTTATGTAATGAAATGCTGTTTCAATAATATACCTGGCAATTTGCCCCCCCTTCCCCTCCAATTTCCCCCCCAGTCCAAGTTAGCACAGGGCGGTTCAACAACGCTTCCGGGAGCTCAAATCTCGCGAGCCATCCGGTTACCTCTCGGATACTGATACTACGCGTCATTGCTTTAACTATAGTATGTATGTATACATACATGCTAGTACATATACAATTTCTTTGTTCGGTCGACGTCAAAGCTATGTTAACATTTCTGGCCTCACAAAGCAATAAGGTGCAAAAGTGTAAACATATCAGTTAGATCATGGACTTCTTGAGAATAAATACCTAGTTTTTTTTACTCAAAATACCTATACAATATCTTGTGTTTTCAATGATCTTCAGTAATGAGTATTCTCAAATAAACGTCTAAATTGTGTATGTTTTAATTCCTTTTTTAAAACGTTAATTTCCAAAATTACCGTAGTAGGTTCATATGAGGAACATAAAGCTAAATATTTGACCCTTACTTATCCTGCGAATGTTATTTAGACGATAAATCTTGAGCATATTTGGTTTGGTTTAACGCCGAAAAATTCCAGTAATTAGCATTTACACGTAAAACATTAAGCCTATATATTTCATGCGCATGGGAAGATGCTTTTAATTTTTTATTGAGAAAACGACGACCGGTTAGCCTAGTGGGTAGTGACGCTGCCTACGAAGCTGAAGGTCCTGGGTTCGAATCCCGGTAAGGGCAAATATTTGTGTGATGAGCATGAATATTTGTTTCTGAGTCTTGGATGTTTTCTATGTATTTAAATATTTATAGCTATTATATATATCGTCGTCTAGTACCCATAACACAAGCCTTATTGAGCTTACTATGGGACTAGGTCGATTTGTGTAAAATTGTCCCCTAATATATATATATATATTTTTTTAAAACGGCTTGAAGTTAAAGTACCTACTAATTTAAAAAACCGGTACTTGCTGTATATAACCCTATATAATATCGTCTACTTGCTACTAGATTTACTTACCTGTATAATTATTCTCACTGTCAACCTTCATAATTAATGCAAATTATAAAATCACAAACACAAACGTCAGCACCAATTTGCACTTAGAAAACAAACAATTGAAGCCCTCCCTTATCCAATTTCAGTTCTCATAATCAAATTTTTGAAGTGTGTAGTTAGTTACTGTCTGGACTTAGTTAGTGACAAGAGCATAAAGAATACTGTTCCGCCTGTGTTACTCAGTATCATTTTATCTCATCTATATAATTTAAACAAAACTACGTGTAAATACAAACGAGAAATCATGACAAATATTGCTTCTATGATAAGTGTCGTAAGAGATTTACTAAATTGCGTCATAATTATGATGTAGTGTGTTACATAATCAATAACGGCGACAAGAGTCTTATTGGAAGTGACCCTGTCCACGAAGCTGACCGGCACACATATTTATTTCTGAGTATTGGATTTTTCATGTATACAGATATTTCTAGACCAATATAATATGTATCACATCTAATAATATACACAATACGAGACGTTTCACAATTTGATTTGATGTATGACCAGTTTCCCTTGCATTTAAGGGGCTCCTAGCTCCCAATGACCTTCGATCTGTAACTGTCGGTATTTTCGTGTTTTTTATGGCTTATCGTATTAACAACAATGTGGTTTACCGAAATAGTATCCCATATTTACATCAAAACTCACAGTTTTAGGGATATATGGCACCAAACTTTGGCAATTTCAGGCCAAAAAATCGTTTTTTGGACGTAACTTTTGTGAAAATAAGTTAAAAATAAAAATCTCTCAGGGTTTTTAGAGACGCCAATAAGGAACAGTTATATGTAGATTTCATATATAAAAGTGCATAAACAACATACTAATATCGAAAAGAGAGCTTTTTTGGACCATGTTTGAATAAATCATAAAAAAATAACTATTAATTATTTATAAAAAAACTCTCGTGCAAATGTAGATAAAGGATTGAAGAACCGATAACTGTTTGTGCCATAAATATATCTATAGTTTTGACGGAGGAATATCAGCTCAAAACTCGTCAAAACTAGCCAAAAAGCGCGTGGAGCCCCTTAAGTCAAGGAAGTGATCTAAAATAATCCTAAATTTAAGAGTATAGTTGACAAAGGAATAGGATGTGACTAGGGTCTCTCAATATAAGATTTACTAGCAGTTGCCGGCGACTTCGCCCGCGTAGAACTTGTTATTGTCTTAGCAAAATTATTGCTACTAAATTATTTTAGGCGTAAGCTTAATTATCACTGTCCTAAAAAAACTTCTACGATCTTATAAAGGATGATTTCTGTTGGCAAAATGTTTCGTGTAAATCCGTTCAGAGATTAAGCGTAAAAGGTAACACAGTGCGATGAGTTCATTAGATTTAAGTGCTAAATCTAAATTGAAAATCCGTTTTAGGGTTCCGTAGACAACAAGGAACCCTTATAGTTTCGTCATATCCGTCCGTCTGTCTGTCTGTCTGTCCGTCTTCGGCTTAGCTCAGTAACCATTGCTACTAGAAAACTGCGGCATGGGTATATAAATCGATCACGCCGACAAAACAGTACAATAAAATCTTGTTTTTTTTTTTTTATGGTACCTCACCTCCCCTACACCTAAAGCGGGGATGTAATTTTTTTTTCACGTTAAACCCATGTTTGGGGTAGGTATTGTTGGATAGCTCGTTCAAAAATATTATGGGTTTTCGAAAACCATGTTTCTGCGAGACATGGGGCTTTAAAGCCCTAATTTTTGTTCGAGTGAATGAGTCCCCCCCCCCGCCGGCTAAATGGCTACTACTGGGGATGTGAAAAAAATCGTGGTAGTAGTACATATAATGATTTTAAAAGGAAAACTATCGCGGATAAGTAGGCATAAGTAGTTACCGAGTAATAGTCGACCAACTTAATGTGTACCTGGAAAGGCCGATTTTTGTACAAATTCGGCCGATGCAACCGCACCGCACGTCGATGTAACTAAGACAGACAGGCAACTACGGAACCCTACACTGCGCGTGGCCCGACACGCACTTGGCTGGTTTTTTGTATTTTAATACGTAATCTTTCTGTGTATATATCTGAGTATATATCTAGTGACGTCTAACATGGTATATAATATCAACACACAAAAGTGTATTGACAACGTAATGTAAAAATACACACACTTTAAAACTAATTAGTAAATACAACAACAAGAAAATATAAACTTAGGGAATAAAGGAAAACAATAAAAAGATTAAAAATAAAAAACTTGGCCCAGATCGGCGCCAGGCGGTAGGGTGCCCAGGAGGCTGGCGGCATTGCCACGTTGTATAGCAATGCTAATACGTTGGGCTAGGTAGGAGCCAGCCTTCCGGTCACCAGAAGCGTCTAACATAAAATTGTATAATTATATATGTATAAAAGTGTATATTGATATGGATGTGCTCAGCGTGCGTAAGCTTGCGGTAATCAGAATGACAATGACAATGCAACATAAAGTACGAGGGGTGATCCAAAAGTAATGATAATCAGCATGATTTGGTCTCGTGATGATAATTTGTGATTGTCATTCCTATTGTGCAATTATTCAATAATACACTAAAAACTAAAAAAAAAGATTTCATTCATTTGTTTTTTTTTTAAAGCTAAATAAATATGATGGTATGGAATATATTCTGCCGTCAGTAAAATCGGAGGATATTTTGTTACATGTTTGGGGCGGTGGTGGCAAAGTTCTGGTGTGGTAATAAAAATAAAAAAAAATACAATTTAAAGTTTATTTATTTTGATGCCACGAAATTAATAAATTAAAGTCATGTCATCGTTTTTTTTAAGCACAGCTCCCGTAACAAAGTTCAAGGTAGGATTTTCTGGCCATCAATATATAGTATTTTTTTTTTATAAACAGGGTGAACCTAGGTTACAAATATATGAATATAAATACGAAGGGAGAGTGATACATCATAATTCTATAGCAATTAAGTGGGGCCGTCTCAGAAAAAACCAAAGCAAAAAAAGTACCAAATGTATATGTTTTTTTCTTGGCCGAGCTTGCCGAGTACCAGGACTGTTTTTCAGGCTTGTGAATTCTATAAAACTAGTTACCTACAGTGTAATCTAGACCAACTCTTTTACTAATACTTCTTATTCTTAGATATTGAAAACTCGTCAATAAAATCGGTGCAATTGCGTCGATGTAAAAACTAGTCTTAATTTCGTCTATCCAAAATGTTTTTTTTATACGTAGCAAAATTAAAACATTTTTAATATATTATGTAGGTAAGTAAACTAATAAAGAGTGTATTTAATAATTAAAAATGATATGTAACTGATAACTTCTGTTTTTTATGCCGATTATCATTACTTTTGCTGTTGTCCACGTTAATCCCCTAGCCTGATCCCCCAGGGGAAAAAAACGGTTAGGTTGTTAGTTGAACTGCGACCCTACAGCGCGCGAGCCGAGCGAGCGAAGCGAGCGTGACGCGGTAGCGTCCGGCGAAGCGCCATAACCGAACATTATCATTTTTTCCTAGTTGAATATAAAATAATTGCCGCTAATTCCCCTGGGGGATCAGGCTAGGGGATTAACGTGGATAACGTGTTACTTTTGGATCACCCCTCGTAATCAAGTCTAAAGCTTATTACGATAACTGTTTTAGCAAACGTATTTTTAAGGTGTCCGTCCCCCGGGTTATAACCACATTTGCTAGAAGGTTCCGTGAGTTCATCCTTCCGCACATAATAAGGTATACAGATTATGTGACATCAATAAATCTACTCCCAGTGAAGCAAAACTAAAATTAATGAAGAGGATCAAAACACTTGACTACAAAGAAACAGAGCAACTGTTGAAGGTGTTATCATGACACACACACACATTTACACACGATAGTACACACACTCACACATGCACACACGATCGCAAACACACTCACACACACACATACATACACAACCACACACTCACTGTTACAGAAGCTGAAGACGACAGAATTTTTCTTTTCTATTAACCCTTAGCCAGGCGGTGATCACATAGCGACCGCATAGCAATTATTTTTTTCTAGACGAGCTGATGTAATATAAGGAACACAAAATGTCATTATTGTATTGTCTATGAAATAGGTGATTTCCGAACGCAAAGAAAGTCCGTGTATCGGAACGTTTTTTTTTTGACATTTTAGTTGTCAAATTCAAACGGCGGAATTTAGTGCGGTTTTGTCAGTTTCTGTGTTTATAAATGGAATTATGCCGAAAATAAATACGGTAAGTACTATGTATTTTAATTTAAGGGTAGTGTATAAGTTACAAATGCCTGTAGTATGTGATGGATGATTTATTACAGTTCTTGTTCCTTTTTTAGTAATTCACGTTATATGTATGTGGTCCCAATTTGACCTCCGCCCGTTTGAACACAGTACAATGTGGTCCGTATATGGCCACGGCCCTGCAGAGTATTTACACGACTCTTAAGGGCAAGACTATTGTCTTAAATGAACCGCTAAGAGCCCGTAATATATGATATTTCGCCAATTTTGCCGATTTTGCTGAATTTTGTGACGTGTGTTTAAATGAACACAAATAACAACTCACTGTTACAGAAGCTGAAGACAACAGAATTTTTCTTTTCTTTTAATATTATGTCAAACTTCCCTGCAGTGCTTATATAATAATATGAATTGTGAGATTAGATAACTCTAATAAACAGCGTAGAATGTTATACGTACTCTTGGTAACAGCTAAGTTGACCCCACGAGACAAGCCGAGCCTAGTGTGGAGGTATATAGTATATACATAGCTAAAATCTTTGTGAATGATTTTTTAGTAACTAAACGATATAAATAAATAAATATTAGGGGACAATCTTACACAAATCGACCTAGTCCCATAGTAAGACATTTTTTATAATTATACTAATGATCACCGAAACGGCTTGGTGCTATTATGTAGTCGTATCGTTGTAGCCACTTACACCAGCGCATTAGCAGTCGTCTAATTAAATACTCTCTTCGTAAAATATTCGATGTATAATATTCAATAATTTACGTGAAAAATTATCACTTTCTTAAAATCAATATACGATTGTTATTAGTGGTTGTAATAGAGTTATGTTGTAATAGATTGGATTTAAAAACATATTTGTGGACAGACTACAAATCCTCGAAGGCCAGGACACCATTTAACTTACCAGTTGATTTAACCATCAATCGCTTCAGAGATACGTCTTCATCTTTTACCGCACTCGACATTTTGCTTCACTTGATGACCTACTGTTTAACATCCAAAATAACAAGGTGAAAGCATGCATAGGCTCGATAGTTACATTAATTACCAGTTATACCAATCTAAACAATTCGACTTTATCCGTCATCTACCGCGGACGGGAATTCGAGGCAGAATACGAGTATGTATGTATTCGCGGAAGTCCGGTAGAAGGCAGGACACACAGATCTTCGATCGATCTTTTTTGTAAGTACTTATTGTCCTATCTATGTGTTCTTTTCGAACACTCCAGCACCGGCTTTGTTGCAATTCAACGACTTTTATCAGAATAAAGGTTTAATAACGAAATCCAGATTCTTATTATCAGATAAGATAATCTGTTAACTTCTGATATCGATATTCTGGGGACAATCTTACATAAATCGACCTAGTCCCAAACTAAGCTAAGCTGGCACAATGTTGTAGTCATATTGAAAACTACTTTATTAATTGATTCTTTCTCGGCGTATAATAATAAGCTCTGTCAAAAAGCCCTTAATATGCTGTTTTTGGATGTAAAGAACGTTCTACTACATAGAATTTTCAATTATATCGCACATTAAGTATATTTTGCTTTGTACACGGTCGATATCTCGTAATTCTAACGATATTGAAGCTCATGTCAAGCCAACATACCTACAGTTCCTACATTATGTGACGGTACTAAATTACATTGATAACTCGTAAGATTAAGAAGCCAAACATTGGATTTTATAATAAACTAGCTTTTGCGCGCGACTTCGTTCGCGTTGACTTCCTTTTGCTGGACTTTGACTGGGATAAAAAGTATTCTATATGTAATTGTGTATGTTTGTGTATGTGTATTTGAATTTGAATTTAAATCCAAGCTATACTCTATTTGTATACTAAAATTTCATATTAATCCGTTCAACCGATTTTGCGTGATTTAGTAACAAACATCCAAACTTAAGCATTTATAATATTAGTAGGATACACTTACACTTTCTTGTCAGAAACAAGTGAAATTAAACAATTTTCAAAAAACCCAACTTCTTTTTTAAATATTTATAGGCTATGTCACTCCCACGATTAAGAGGAATCCAACGACACCTCATATGTCGAAATCCGTCAAACGGTTTCGGCTGTAGGGCGTGCTAAAGAATAAGGTCACAATACATACATTACATATGTACGTTCGAAAAACATAACCCTCCTCTCCTTCGGCAGTCGGGTAAAAAACAACTGGTTCAACTGGTTTCATAAAAATTATAATGTTATTTTATCCGGAATAAAATTGTACAAAACGGCACGGTGCAGCACTAGTGACACCTCGTAGTGACGAAGGCACCGTAAACGTGGCTACCAAAACATGTAAAGATTGATAATATGATTAAAGTATTACGTCGGCGGTAGTGCCGACACTAATAATGTATTTTTAATACGAACGTTTGAAATGTTGAATAATACCTACAAAAAACAACCGCGAATTTATTATATGTGTATAAGGTTTACAACTGATTATGCAAGTCACTAATGTCAGCATTACTCGTTTCTTGAGACTGGGGTTCTAAGAAAAAAGGAATGATGATTTGTGTTTTTATTTTATTTTATAGTGCAACACCCATTTTGCATACAGTCGAGTTCCAAAATATGTGAACACGACTTTATTGTCACGACTTGACTGCTCAGTTATTTTTGAACCTTTGATAACGTATATACAGGGAGGAACATTTCCTTGGACTAAGCTGAAAGGACAGTGTTATATAAGTGACGTACAAACGATCTATTATAAATGTTAAGCTGGATTTAAAAGAAAAAAAAAACATAAAAATCGAAATATTTTATCTTAGTGACAACCCTAATACTATACATAGTTATTATTTTCATTTGAAATTGACACATGTCACAAGTCACAAGAATCTTGCTGACTTCATTGAATCTGCTGGATAGGGTTGAAACATACAGTTTTTTTCACCAAAGTTTAACAAGTTGTATCTCGGTAACCGTTAGAAATATTAATATGGTTACTAGGTGAGAAGTAAAGCACTAAACCTGATCTATATCCCATTTGCTTAAAAGTCCATCGATCTGTTCCACCCAGTATATTTATGAACTCGACTGAACAGTTGTACAACACAAAACGATTTGATAACCTATGGTTATTGGTTAATTCCCTTTTTTCAAGTTTACGGCTTTTTCGAATAGGTATTATGCATTATTTACTACTTGTGAATGTATGACTGAAAACTTGAAAATGTAATAACTAAGTATGTTTAAAGATTTCATTTTTCATCTGAATATGTAGGTACAATTCACTAACATGAGAATTCATGTAGGTTAATGTGAGCTTATCTCTGCGTATTAACATTCACACAATAATACGAGTACTTCCTTAAAATAACTACATAATATGTTTTGTAAATAGTAGGTAAGTATAACATTTGACTTTAGACTATTGTTATAATTATTGGGACCCTGTAGTGTCCAGTGCTGGACAAAGGCCTCACCCTCCAGTATTCTCGATCTTGAGTTTCCTGGTAATCCTTTGAAAACGAGTCTAGCTCGTCCCGCCATCGCCGGCGGGTCTGAGGCGTCTCCGTTTCGAGATGTCGGGCTGCCAGTCAGCGATCGTTTTGACCCACAGTTCACTCGGCATGCGGCAGACATGACCAGCCCAATCTCACTTTAACTTAGCCGCTTTTCGAGCTAAGTCGACTGTTTGAGTCTCTACTTTAGACTGACTATAAAAAAAAAAACTGTTGTTTATTTAACTTAAATAAGTAGTAGACAAAGTTAACAAAATGCACCGACAAACGGGTAAAGGTGTGTTAACGCCATGAGAGCTGCATACGTTGCAGCGATAACGGTGTACACAGATTATGGTTGAATGCGTGTGGTTTATAGCGGTTGCGGGTGTATTATTAAGAGCGCACTTGGTCAGTTACAAAAAAAAAACCAATCTTCGAAATTTTGCATGGTGTAAGCGTAGCATTAATTTATAACTTTTAACCGGTTTACCATTGAATTGCCGACAAACATTCAAAGACGTTTTAAGTGTTTTCATTTCATCGACAAGTCATTGCCTCGAGGACTCGATACTAGGTAATTTGAACCGAGGTGTTTTAATTGGTAGTTGACTTATTTCAATAAAATTCATGTCATGGCTTTTCATTTCGGGTTTTTTTTATTCATTTTTTTTACATGTAATTATTTTTATTCCGCATAAAATTATTTCGGATCTATATCTGAATTTCTCTCTATTTTTGCCGTGCAGTGAGTCGACGCCACCCCGCTGCGCGGGGTGTCTATTTCTGCTCTGAGGGACACAAGTGAACCCTAACCTAACCGACCTAAAACAGAGTTCGCTTATGACAGTATGCCATTTTTGTCCGCCATGATATTTTTTTGTAATAAACGATTTACACCAATGATTCTTCGTTTTATTAAGTAAACATATTACACATATTTGTATGTCACACAATTAACTATATAATTTGAATAAGTAATGTATAAATGTGCAGTAGGACATCTAAAATTGTATTAAAGTAATACGCCGAAGAAATGAATTGCAATGTTTTGTAGTTGTGCCAATTAAGATAATTTGAAACAAATCAGCGATTAAGTAAGTATTTCTACGTAGTAAGATAAATTTAAATAAATAGTAGTTGAAATAAAATAACGCCAAACAATATTACTAGTACTAAAGTTTCGATGAATCTTTTTCGATGAAATAATATTTACAAAACAAGGGTACGTCCTTTTAACCTCCATAAAGGATAGTTTTTTTCTGTAATTAGTACCCCGACGTATTAAACTATGTTTGTAGGAGATACGGATATAGTCACGACCTTCACCCATCTGTTTAATGGATGAAAAGTATTATATATCCAATTTACATACATACATACCTACTTTTGTGATATCATCGTTATGTGCAAATCACAAAAACTGCGAACTAATAAAATACTGACTTTAAAGTGTTTGTTTTGCCACATCTTTCTATTTGAACATGACTACAATATACGTTTACACGTTTATTATACCTTAACGGGTATTTATAAAACAATTCAGGATTCTATTGCGGATTTTATGTGAATTTATTAGGTAGATATAATTTATTGATCAATTTCACAGATAGGGCAAGTCCGGAGCAGATGGCCTATTGGAAGATTTACTCGCGAAGATTGAACTCTTGAAGACTCCTTGTATAGACAGGAGACGCTACACGGGCCGATATCGGCGGACGGCCAAGCAAGGACACAGAAAAACTAAATCATGAATATTTCTTATCATCCTGACCTAAGATACTTCCCCAGTCGGGGTGCTCCTAATATGAGCGAGATGAAATTCCACTGTGTCATACCCATCTTAAACGATGTCTCGTCTTAACCGGAACTAACGATTTAGTTAAACTAGGTAATTTTTTTGTTGACGATCCTTATTAAGCAGTAACCCTCTAAATCTTAGATAGTGACACTGGTGCCCACTTCGATGAAAGTAGGATAAGGAGTGTTTTTTTCTCTATAATCTAGTATAGACAACATTTGAACAAACAGCATAATATGGCGGTGTTCGTTGGTATATGTAAGTAGACTCTAAACTTTAGTCAAACAAAATAAAGTAGCCTTAAGAAGCAAACACTGCTAATATGTTTCTCGTATTTGATGCATCTAGGAATTAAATACTGTCCCTACTCTTATTTGTATCATTACCTGACAATCCTGACATCCTTGTGTTCCATTAAAAATAAACGCAAACAAACTCCGCAACGGTTTAAAACTAGATGTACTTAATAAATACACCACCAAGTGAATCAATGATCAATAATAAAAACGATAACAGAAAAAATAGGCATATGCACAAACGTTCGTGTATTAATTAAAAATTAAAATAAATAATTATAAATTTAAAAAATATGTACGCTATTTGGACGAGACCTTAATGTTTTGAACGCGGTAAATATAGCGAGAGAGAACTGAATATGTGTTCTTAAACATTCTCGCGTGCACACTATCAATTAAGAATGCTCATCAATAGAACGTAGTAATTGAAATGTTCTTGACTTTGTTTAAATCATTAATAGTTAATGGTTCTGCATTGGTACCATTTATCATAGGGAAGTTCCATTGAGGTATAGTGGAATAAAAAAGCGTATATCCTGAGCTCGGATCTGATCTTAGATTTTTTAACAGGTAACATTTAGAGGGCAACGTACTTGTTCCTCCCTAGAGGCATAATTATTTTGCTCACACCGCAAGCAAAAATATAGCATATTTCTATTGTCTAGTTTTATTATTTGATCACTATAGGAAATGTGTGTAAAGTAAATAAGTAAATAGTAAGTAAGTAGTTTAGACGACCGGTTAGTCTAGTGGGTAGTGACGCTGCTTACGAAGCTGAAGGTCCTGGGTTCGAATCCCGGTAAGGACAAATATTTGTGTGATGAGCATGAATATTTGTTTCTGAGTCATGGATGTTTTCTATGTATTTAAGTATTTCTATCTATTAAATATATCGTCGTCTAGTACCCATAACACAAGCCTTATGAGCTTACTATGGGACTAGGTCGATTTGTGTGAGATTGTCGCCTAATATTAATTATTATTATTTATTTATTAAATGTCTCATTCATATTCGTAATAATTTGATGAAACAAGATAATCATGTATATATTCTATATGTATGTTACTTTTTATGCTTATCGATGATGAGATGATTTGAATAAAATGTGGTTAGGATATAGTTGAGGGACAAAATAAACTTTCGTTCTCGAAAATCATAGCCTAAAGGGCTGAAACAGGGGGTCGAATTCGTTTAGTAATTGAAAAGTTTTACTCAAGACGAAATCATTCTAGAATAAATTATGGTGAATGTTTATTCTTTATTAAAATTTAGTACTGCGGTGGCAGCGTCTATTAAAGCCGAGGAAGCGGGACGGTAAGGGTCTAAATCAGCTAAACAACCACGGAACGGTTACCGACTGCTATTTTTAAATAGGCGTCTATTCTGTCATTTATAATTTCTCTAAAGTGTCGATAGTAGACAGGTTTTGTCATGTGTTATATTTATCAGTTTAGTTAAATTATCCATTTCTCGCCCACTTGCAGCTGTTCGCCAGAAAGATAATCCTTAGCGCCTTTCATTATAAACTTTTACAAACCTTGTTTAGAAGAGTAGCTGGATCGCACCATGTGCTTTTCGAATGCTATCGCTGTGCTATTGCAATTCTGATTTCACTTAAAAAAGAAGAGACACACGACGTAATCAGCACGGCTATCATGCGACGGCACGCGAGCTCTCTTGATTTTTCTCGCCTATCTGTCTCTTTCTTATTAGAACATTTAGAACAAGAGATATAGTGCGAGAAAAATCGAGAGTATGTCGCGGCCGTCGCATGATAGACGTGCAGATTACAAACAGGGCGGGGGACTGGGGTTTTCGCTCGCAGCGCTTGTCCGTCGATTTTGTACACCCAGGTCTGGATACGCCTCGTCTGTGTACTTTGTAAAAAATGACGTCCGTGTCTAGTCCTTGACTGACGTCTGTTTAGAAGTTGGGCTATGCGCAGCGGCAGCGTAGGTAGCGCAACCGGTTTTGATAGCACTAATGTCTCTAAATGAAAACCATGAGATTGATCTCATGGTATTTAGAGACATTGAGTCGATAAATTGGTTTAATATCAAAATGACATTGCTTGCTCGTCCTCGTTCTGACACTTGGGGTTGTTAATCGGAGCACGCGATTAATGTAGTTTTGATATTAAGTCAGTTCGTCGAGTCTGAGGCTCTAGTATATGTTTTACCGAAACAAAACTTTACGATCGCGTTTGCGTTTTACCTAGGGTGTGCAATTACCGGGCAAATTTCATTATCGGTAAATTACCGACTTGAGTGAGGCAAAACCGGTTAACCGGTAAATTACCGGTAATTTGAATTTGGTTATAGCGTTATTTGACGATTATTTATAGCAAAATAAGCTAGGATTTAGTATAAAAAGTTATCAGGTGCCGTAAATGCCATAATAATCAGCTCTTTAATATTTGAAACTTGCTCGAGGCAGGAAGGCCAAAAACTGAAAACGTTCCTTGGGAATGAGCAGGAAGGTAGGAATTGCTATTAGTTCTACAGATTTCCATTACAATATCAGTACAATACAAAACAGTACCAGTTATAATGTAGTGATAATGGAGTCACGGCGGTTAACGTGAATACTAGTATTATGGTGTATTGCCTTCTCCCGTCCAGGTGCACGGGAAAAGACATTCATTGGCGTTGGTGGTTCGGTTCACACAGTGCCTGCGGTCATTGTCTTGACTCCCAAATCTACAGATTATGTAATCCTACGGATTTCCTATACTAATTAAAAAAAAACGGAATTAAAGAACATAATAAAAACAATACAACACAAACTGAATACTGAAATGTTGAGGACCTTTGAGATAAGCAGCTTGGAATACGGCCTGTGGATCAACAGAAACAAGATCAAGTTGATGTTCATAGACAGGTCCATCACCACTTATCACGCGACGTCCAAGATCTGGACACGGTAGAGGATTTTATATACCTAGGCTCTCTAATACGCTCCAACGGTGACTGCAATTTAGAAGTGGTTCGAAGAGGTTCGATGGCCAAGCCGGCGGTCAAAAGATTAGAGAAGATATGTACAAACTGCGGCATATGGTTGAAAATAAAGATTAACTTGATGCGGACCCTAATCTTTTCTATCTATTTATACGCGGCTGAAACGTGGACTTTAAAGGCCAGGACTTCGGAAAGGATTGATGCGTTCGAGATGTGGTGCTGGCGGAAAATACTTGGCATCAAAGGCAAGGAAATCAATGCAGTACAGCTCAGGTTTCGATCGTATCGAAAGATTTCTCGTAGTCCAAGAATGCCAAGCACATGGGCAGGTTATACTCCTCAGGCTTCTGTATAACCTGACGGAGAGTATGGAGTTGGTCTACGATGTTAAAGCCTCTTCGTAAACCGGCTTCTTCGGGAGGCTGGTTGTCATCTAGCCTGCCTTACGAGACGGCTTGTAATGACTCTCGAAAACAGCTTATACGTCTATGGCTCAGAAGTGACATGGGTCGGTGGTTTTTCAGCAGGGTGTTGTCGTTGTAACCCTTTTTGAAGAAAAGAACCACCTTACCTCTGTTCCTTGCCTTTGGCGTTCTATCCCAGTGAGACGAATAGAGGTATTTCTTTGGATTGTAATGATCAGTATACCTCTAAAGTTGGTTAAATAAGTCTCTATTGTACTTATTTAAACATATCATTATTCATATTTCCTAGAACGAAACCGGAAAAGATTGTTTTATTCAGGTCCTATAGGCACATAAGGTAAAATAACGCTAACAAGTTTATTAAATTGACATTTTACAGTTATTGAGATACCTCAATAATGAATGATTATACAATCATAACGATAAAGTATTAATGATCGTTAAAATGTATTATTTATCAATAATTCGTGTTTCGGTAAATTACCGGTAAATTATTTTAATTTACCGGTTATTTACCGCCCCCATATTTGTCCAATTTACCGGTTAACTGGTTAACCGGCATGCATTCCCTGGTTTTACCCTCATTTTGTATGGGATTTGACAGCTAAACGCGAACGCGGTCGTAACGTTTTGTTTCGGTAAAACTTATACTCTAGAGCCTCAGGTAGACTTATTAAGTGTTATTTTGAGAAAACTAGACACAAAATATGTTTGAATAAGATTTTATACTATATCTGAAACAGGTAAGTCCAAATATTGCTCGTTTAATAGTATAGGATATGATAATATTATGAATAAATGAGTACGAGTATCAGTTTGCTTTTGAGTCTTTCACTGGCTGCGATGTATATTTATTAAGCAATTATATTTTACTTAAACACTGACGCCTAATACACACACTTCCTAAATGGTACGACAATTTTGTGATGGCCCGGATATACATATCCGGGCCATCACAAAATTGTCGTACCATTTAGGAAGTGTGTGTATTAGGCGTCAGTGTTTAAGTAAAATATAATTGCTTAATAAATATACATCGCAGCCAGTGAAAGACTCAAAAGCAAACTGATACTCGTACTCATTTATTCATAATATTATCATATCCTATACTATTAAACGAGCAATATTTGGACTCGTATATTATATATAAGAAAAGTATACACTCGTATACCAGTGTGACCAACCTCTTTGCTTAATTTATTTTTAAGTTGATAGCTGACGTCTGACAACTTTGACTGTGACATGAGATTGAACAGATATTATTTAATTTATGTGTGATTAATTGTTAAAAGACCTGAAATTAAAGGCTTTAAATGTTGTTTCTTATTCTTTACAGGTGAGTGAATTATTTGTTTTCGCATAGTATAATAAAATTACTATCGGTTTAATAAGTGTAAATAGTAAATAAATTCTTATTCTTTCCAGAAACGCAATTACGTCTTTGTTTCATTTTTAGGGTTCCGTTGACAACAAGGAACCCTTATAGTTTCGCCATGTCCGTCCGTCTGTCTGTCTGTCTGTCTGTCCGTCTTCGGCTTAGCTCAGTAACCATTAGAGCTAGAAAACTGTAATTCGGCATGGGTATATAAATCAATCACGCCGACAAAACAGTACAATAAAACCTTAAAAAAATTTTTTTAGGGTACCTCCCCTACACCTAAAGCGGGGATGTAATTCTTTTTTCTCGTTAATCCCATGGTGTGGGCTATCGTTGAATAGCTAAACAAAACTATTATAGGTTTCCTAAAACCATTTTTGAAATCAGTGATAGTTGGTTAGTTAGGTAGTGTTAGTTTGCGAGATATTGGCCTTTAAAGCTCCAATTTTTGTTCGAGTCATGTGTCCCCCCCCTCTGCCGGCAAAATGGCTACTACTGGGGATGTGAAAAAAATCGTGGTAGTAGTACATATAATGAATTTAAAAGGAAAACTATCACGGACAAGAAGGAATAAGTAGTTACCGAATAATAGTCGACGAACTTAATGTGTACTTGGAAAGGCCAATTGTACAAATTCAGCCGACGCAACCGCACCGCACGTCGATGTAACTAAGACAAGCAACTACGGAACCCTACACTGCGCGTGGCCCGACACGCACTTGGCTGATTTTTTTGAGATCATAAATAAAGAAAGAGCATGATATCATTATATATATATATTTGTATTCACGTTCTTGGAAACAGCTCTAACGGTTTTGATGACATTTGTAGTATAGGGGTTCACGGGGACGAGATATCGATATAGCTAGGTCTCATGTCTGGGAAAATTAGTTTTCCCCGTAATTTCTCTATTTTAATCCGAGCAGAGCTCAGTCGCCCAGGGACTTCACTACCTATTCCAATTAACACGATGAAAAGGTAGCATAATAACCCAGTCTTCCGCCAATAGTTCAGATCGCAGAGAAAACCTGTAGGTCAACCATCCATGGCAGAAAGGTTTTTTCCGGAGTTGAATCAGATTTCTGCTAGCTCCGCTTACCCATGCCCATACTGTTTTGCGCAATGAATCAAGAATATAATATACCTTTTCATCACACTTGCTCGAAAAGGGCTTCATAATGCGCAGACATACAGAGCTGTAATAGCCTGTGTTACGCCCACGGGCGTAATGGTTTTTTTCTTAAATTGTATTTGTCACTCATGCGGCAGTTACAGAGCAAAGAGGTTTTTATATCAAATACGATGTCTGAAAACGTATTTATAAATAAATTTAAACTTAAAAAAACTACTTAAACATGTTTAACTGAATTATTTACAAATTTAATATGTAGTTATTTAGTGTCAATGTAAAATGTTTTTAAGTGTTTTCAAATCGTGGCTGTATACCGAAGGGTCTTTGCCATACGCGCCTCACGTCAAATTCAACAAAATGGACGACTGACATGTTGCAGTTTTTATTACGATTTGTATTAATTTCATCTAAAATGTATTTGTTTCCTCGCAAATGTGATGAAAAACATTGTGTATAACACGGGCGTAACAATATTGCAAACGCGAGTCATCAAAAGCCCTCCGCCTTCGGCGTCGGGCTTCTGATAGACTCTTGTTCGCAATATTCCACTTCCGCCCCTCGTTAAACAATGTACTATTTCAAATTCCTATCAAGGAATCGTAGGGAAAAACCTGAACTATTTAGTCTACCGTACGTAACTCGTATTCTTGCAATCTTAGCTCTCGAATGCAAATTTAAAGATATGCTTAGCATTATCATGCCCAGTTAGCATTCCGCCTCTAGAATTGTATTATTCAAACTTAATAAAAGCAAAGTGCTGAAACTGGTTTACATTTTACTACAACAATTTGTATTTTACGAAAATGGTAGATTAAAATTAAAATGGATACGGAACTTATAGAATTACATAAAAACGCACCGCAGCAAAAGTTGTAGTTTGTTTATTACTAAATGAAAATGGAATCCGTAACATTACAATGTGGAAAGCTGGGGGAGCATAAATTTAAACAGGGTCACTTTATCAATTAAGTAATCCTAAAAATATATATATATATTACCACATCATTTATTTTATAATATAGTCGTTTCTGTGTTAACGGGAAGTACCCTTTAGGTTTTGAGTTTCTTGCGAGTACTCAGTTTCAAAATATGCGACTTAAATTGCTATTTCTTCTGATTGCGTTGACATGAAAGTTTGATTTTGCTACATCTGAAAGGTCCTATATAGCCCTGAGTATTTGACATGAATTTAAATTTAATACCTCCACACGTTTACGAGGAAAAAGGTATTAAGTTTAAAAAATTTAAAAATATGTTTTTGCATTATTTTACTAAAGATGTCTACTTTTGGTAATTTTTCCTTTGTCTGTGCTATATGAAGTTTCTTCGTGCCAAGTTTCAAGTTTCTGTGTTAACGGGAAGTACCCTTTAGGTTTTGAGTTTCTTGCGAGTACTCAGTTTCAAAATATGCGACTTAAATTACTATTTCTTTTGATTGCGTTGACATAAAAGTTTGGTTTTGCTACATCTGAAAGGTCCTATAGCCCTTAGTATTTGACATTAATTTCAATTTAATACCTCTACACGTTTACGAGGAAAAAGGTATTAAGTTTAAAATTAAAAAAAAAAAATATGTATGATTTTACTAAAAATGTCTACTTTTCGTAATTTTTCCTTTGTCTGTGCTATGTAATGTTGCTTCGTGCTAAATTTCAAGTTTCTGAGTTTACGGGAAGTACCCCGTAGGTTTTGCGAGTGTCGAAAAAGTCTAAAATTTGCAGCATAAACGACTGTTTCTTTTGATTGCGTTGGCTTTTAAGTTTGATTTTTTCACAGCTCCAAGGCACAATAGACCTGAGTATTCAGCTTGATACCTCCACGCGTTCCTGAGAAAAATGGTCTTGACAGACAGACAGACAGACGGACAACAAAGTGATCCTATAAGGGTTCCGTTTTTTTCCTTTTGAGGTACGGAACCCTAAAAAGTGCAAATGTGCACTACATTTGCACAACATGTCTGGAAATAGTCAGCGATGTGCTTGTTGCGGAAAACAAGAAATGAAAGTCAAAGGCAGAATTAAAATTATGTTAGTATTAAATGACGTTTGCTTCTTGGTCCAAATCTTTGAATATTGGTGATAAAGAATGCGGGCTGCGCCGAGTCAAAGCATATCGTCAACAAAATAATTACCGGAGTTCTCTTGAGAAAACGGATTCGAGTGGTGGTGTAGATATACTGTACGTATGAATCAGACTATAAAATAAATACTAGTACTGGTGGAAAGGTGACTCTGTCCATACAAAGAACTGTGAGTACCCATAAATAATTGCGTGGGGATTCCGACTGTCTCCAGCTGGTCTCGCAGCTGGTGCGCCTTTTCGTACCATCTCTATCTCAGTTACAGTTTTATTTTAGACCACGTAATCGCGACTTACTGGCAGTTCCTAAATCGCGCACTATGGTGTACAGGAAATCACCACTAGTTCGCGCTTTAGATTATCTAAACACGCTTCTCAAGTCAGCACCTGACTGCGATGTTTTTGCAAGTAGTTGGAAGATGATATGTGATGAATGTAAGAGGTTATCTGAGGCGATGGATGACCGTCCGTCTTCAGTTAGTTGTTAACATTATCGTTATTATAAATTTATGTTAGTACTTAAATAACATTGTATGCATTTCACAGTGCCTTGGTGTGTCACTGTAATACTGTGTAATCTGTGTTTTGAATAAATAAATAAATATTGTTGCATTTGTCATGCTCAAACAAATCTGCAAACAATTCCTGATAAGGCCCGAATACAGGCATACACTATGAAGAATAAATATATTCCCGATGGAAATCGTTGCTGTCGATCACATAATATAAAGGAGCGTTTTTTTGAAAATGACTTAGGGGCTTTAAAAGTATATTCAAATTCAGCGGAACTTTCTATGTCAAATAAAGTTTATATGTTTTAAGGCATGGCTATCAACATTGATACAACTGTATTACCAAAAAACTTTTGATGAATCAATTAGTCAAATACATAATATACTAACAGGCCTGAACTGGAAAAACTTAAATCAGTTAAAAGATGATTTAAAATCAATGCGGGATAATACTAAAAGGACTGTGATGCAAGCTCTGGTAGTCTTCTTTACCATATTGCAAACTGGTGGGTCTGACCGATTAGTAAGTACGATGTTACAACTAGAAACATATCAACATGTTTCTGAATATAGTTCCAGTGTCAATGAAGCATTCGAAAAAGATATTCTTTGTAACCTTGGTATTAAAGCCCAAACGCGGCAGTGGCTAATTGATAAATATAATCATACTACCGAAATTGCCAAAAAATTGCAGAACGAGTACCAGTGAAAGTCTTATTCGGGGCAGAAAAAACAACCACTATGTAAACCGTCTGTACCACCACCGGATACATTGTTGACATGTTTGGTCCATACGAAGCAAATCTTAATGATGCTCAATTACTTCGAACCGTCATAGATGAGCCCAATGGTTTAAATTCTTTGATGCAACCTGGAGATATATTCGTATTAGATCGCGGATTTCAGGATGTTGTTGATCATTTAAAATCTAAAGGATACCAAGTTCTCATGCCCGCACTTAAAGGGAAAAGGAAACAGCTTTCTACCACAGAAGCTAATGAATCACGGTTTGTTACTAAAATACGCTGGGCTGTGGAAGCCACCCACGGAATATTCAAAATGAAATGCAAGCTGCTCGATCATAATTTGGACAACAAGTTGTTACCTAAAATAAGAAGTTACTATAGGATAGCGTCTTATACTTTGAATTGTTTTGTTAATAGACTGTCTTCAGATAAAACTATAACAAACGACATTTTAAAAAACATCACCGATAAAAAAAAGACCAGGTTGCACTCCGGGAGTGCCGGCGGAAGTGAAAACTCAATAACATTGTAACAGTTTTTCGATCAGGTCACGTGACATCTTACGGTGTCACCCTAAAAATTAATTTGACGCAAATTTATAAACAATTATCAATTATTAAGGCGGACGGCCCGCGGGCGCGTTGGGTGCGACGGGCCCAACGCGCCGCCGCGGCGCAACGGTGCCGGGGTCCGGCGCGCCGATGGGCGGCGGCAAACACAATACCAATTTGATTTTGCCATTGCCAAATATTTTTCAAAGCTTTATCTCTTTAGGAATACCTAACCTCTAAATTCGAACTATTCGAATTTACAAGAACAGCAGATGGCGGTACACGGTGGCGACCAAAATATCAATTTGTTTTTGCCGTTGCTAAATATTTTTCTAAGCTTTATCTCTTTAGGAATAACGCCCAAATTCGAACTATTCGAATTTTCTCAATAGCAAAACGGTGAAGGACGCGTTGGTATTATTACAAATTTATTTGCAGAATATGCTATTGCAAAAAGTGTTAAACGCCTTTATACTCTTACGAATAGCGTTCAGTTTTGAATGAAGTCGAATCGGCTAGCAGCAAAAAGTGACCTCCTTCACATCTGACGTCACAAAACTCGCGCGTCGCGTATGTAACAATTTTTCCCCATCCCAAAAAGTGCTCATCGCCGCTAAAGAAGTTTTCACTTCAAAAATGCAGAATATATTTTGGCGAAATCGGTTGAAGAGAACGGTTGGCATCGAAAACGATTACCCTTTTGT
Organism: Epinotia ramella; assembly: GCA_947578815.1. NCBI lineage: Eukaryota > Metazoa > Arthropoda > Insecta > Lepidoptera > Tortricidae > Epinotia > Epinotia ramella. The sequence goes on along the minus strand of OX388201.1, from coordinate 7,750,684 downwards.
AAAATAACATCCAGAGATATAGTTGATTTTCCAGAGTTTAATGAAACCGATTTAAAAATATTGTTTACCGCAACCTATCAACTAGGTCAAGCCATTTCTTATTTAGCAGAAATGTTATTAGATGATGGCTCACTGAATATGCACTTTGTCAAAGAACAATCCAATATTTTAAAGGTCCAAGTTCGGTCAAGACACATAACGAAATAATGCTATCGTTGCTTTATAGAATATACGCCTGATAGCAACGAAATGCACGCCATCAAGCAATATTTCTGTGAATGTGCTAATGGCTTACGCACAGTTGGATGTTGCTCACATGTGGCAGAAGTAATTTACTTTCTATCCTACGGAAGATACCTTTCTGAAATACCAAAACCTGCAGACAAATTGACGGAATTGTTCACTCAAAATAATATGGTTGTTGATATAAATGGGAATAGTGACGAAGATGACTAATCAAACACTAAGAAGAATTTTTATAACTTAACACATAAACAGAACTAGAGAAATAACTTATACTCTGTTCATGCTAAATAGTATTTAATTATAATGATTAGCTATAAGGCCAAATTGTAAATAATAACCGTGTAAAAATATGAACATAAACGAAATGTAAGTAAACTATATTACAATCTTTCCTTGTTGATCAATAATAAAAAAATATTTATGTAGGTACTAATATTAAACACGCATTATTATTTATTATGCATGAAAAGTATTAATTCACTTATCGTTTTAATGGTTACTACTGTCATTACGGCAGAAAAGTTCATTCCCGCAATACGGACCATATAGATCTCTTGTTAGAAACTCATCCACTCCGTCGGGAGACTAGGGGACCGATTTTTGACTTTCGAGCGCTCGAAAATCAAATAAAAGTAAATACGTTTGTAGTGTCAAAATGGCAGGCACTTACTTTCTACCAATAGAATTGAATACGAGTGGTCAATACCACTCGTCTTTCAATTTTCTATCGCTATTTCAAAGTAGCATTTCATAATTTTTGTCAGTTTTCGAGTGAGAGTCGAGCGCTCGAAAGTCAAAAATCGGTCCCCAGTGCTGTTGAAGACAATCTTCACAATGGCCTGTGGCCATCATGCCCTCCTCCTTCAGCGAAACGGTGTTGTTCGGCAGTTTTTAAAAAAACATATCCACGTAACGTATAGGGAATGTGGGAGTCTCAGGCCATATAGCGTATAACGCATGTTTTCAATCTAAATAAAAAACATAATTACAGTTAAGTCCTTATTAATAACTTTATGAATGCACAGAATAGGAAGAAGGGTATTATTAAAAAAACTCATTGTTCATCTATACACTGAAAAATGGACTTAATTACGAGGCAATACAGTTTAAAATTTTAACGGAAACCGCGTTTTACTGCAGTACTTTTTGTTAATAAACTCATATTGTTGCTTTTATTTTCGTAACGCACGATAATCGAATTTGCTGCAATCCGTCGCTTTCGTTAATTTTTGTTTTTAAACCTAACGAAATGTGCTGGCACATTTAGTATGCCACATACTGTACGTTTCTCTAAAGAAGTTTCAATCATTCCGTTTTATATTATAGCGGTTCTAGGTAATGTATATAGTGTTTAAAAAGTAAACCCAGCTCAAATCTTCATGTTTTTATTCCGTAACTTTTACATCAGAGAAAACACCTAATCCTTTCCGGCTCTCATCCGCCATGTTCTAGATCGTTTTCTCTTCTACTGTTTTTTCATAAAACAAAATCCGCATCAATCATAGTCATTCTACCTTATTAATTCCTTCGACATTCGCCCTTCATGGTTCATATAAGACCTGTACACATTCACCCCTACATTCGGCCATCCTGCAGCCATGCTGGCCTCCAGCATGATACCAACTAAAAAACTACAACAAGAAACAAACAAAACACTGCCAAACTTACAAGTAAAGTAACTCATATAGCATTTTCAATTAGTAAACATAATATGTCCACAGTGGTAACAACGCCTTGCAACACTAAAATGTAACATTCGACATCAAAGTTAAGACCCATTGTTTATGTTGACACAAGATAATATTATGAATCATAATACAAATGAAACAGACAATTGAGCTGTTTATACTTAAAAGAATTAAACATTAAAATATAACCAACCAGTAGTGTTGAACCTCTATCCTCATACTAGTAGTTTGTAGTGGGTAATGGTATGGCAGCCATAAACTCCTACAGAAAACCGACAAGGCATATCCGTAATTATAGCAAAGATTGACTTACATGAATGTGGGCCATGGTTTCATGAAATCTGCAGCTGTTGAAGTGTGATTGGGCCCCTCAGAAGAAGAATTTACCTTTTCGACGTCGTACCGGTCGTTTCCATTCACCGCAATGACTCGATATGGCCCCAGAAACCTAGGTTTCAGTTTCAGACAGACCCCATACTGCGTCCTCTTGATAGCTACTAAATCTCCGATCGTATAGCTTAAGCTAGGCTTCCGCTTTTGATTAAATGTGCGTATATTCTCCTGCTGCACTTTTAAAATCTGCGCCTTTGCCGACAACCTCATTTGGTCTCTCGTTTCCACGTAGGTGTCCCGATCCTCCTGCAGTAACAAATCATACAAGGCTGTGTCATCCTTAGTGCGCATCTTGGTGCCTACCATAAGCTCAAAAGGAGTAGTGTTTATGCTTCTTTGGTATGTGCTATTCAATGCAATCTGCAGCCTGCCAACATGCTTATACCATTGTCCTGGATCAGAAACACACAGTTTAGTAAGCACTGAAATGACCGTCCGATGTACTCGTTCCACCTGTCCGTTTGCCCTTGCAATACCTGTGGTAATGGTAGTATGCTGAATGTCTTCCATAGCACAATATTCTTTGAAATCATTGCTAGTAAACGCAGCTCCTTTATCACTGATGATTCTAGCAGGGTTACCGTATGCTTGCTGGTGAATGCGCAGCTTATCTAAAGATTCCTTCGCCGTTGTTCCTTTGGTAGGAAATATCCAAACAAACTTGGTGAATCCGTCGACCACTGTCAGTATATAGTTGTACAGTTTTTTTGTCTGCGATAGTGGACCTATGTGATCAATGTGCAAAGTATGCATGGGCACAATATCCTTCTCCAAACAATTTAGAAATCCTTCCTGCTTTCCTGCTTTACTAGTAGCCAGCACACATGGAATGCAAGTCACAATAAATTCGTCAATCTTCTTAGTTAAGTCTGGAATGTGATAATCTTTAGATATAGCCTCCAACATCTTCTTTTTACCGAAATGGCCATTAGCGTGTACCTTTTTAATGACATCCGTCTCCATCCCCTTTGGAATAACAAGTTGCATCCCTTTGTACAGTACTCCGCTTTCAACATAGTAATCACGGTATGATCTCTCCTTGAGTATTTCACGAATGGCCCCTAGACCTTCATCTAATTCCTGAGCTCTTCTTATCTGGTCATGTAGTTCTCGAGTGATCAAACCAACATGAGGTATACGACTAAGTGCATCCACGTGCCGCATTCGTGATCCAGTCCGGTGCTCCATAACATATGTATACTCAGTTAAAGCCAATACCCATCTGGCAACTCGAACCGACAGGTCCCTTTTCTTCAGGGTCATCTCAAAGGCTTGACAATCAGTAATTATCTTAAAATCCATACCCAACAAGTACGGTCTGAACTTCTTAAGCCCCTCTATTATGGCCAATGCCTCAAGCTCATAACCTGTATATTTTTTTTCTGGATCAGTGGTTTTCTTACTCATGTAATGAACTGGATGCAATTGACCATCTTCCGGGTTTCGCTGCATGAGCACAGCAGCATAAGCATGCAGTGACGCATCAGTATGTAGTTCTGTTTCTAGCTCTGGGTTGAATATGTTCAGCACAGGGTTGCTTGTTAGCATCAACTTCAATTCTTCAAATGCTTTCTTATGTGAGTCATCAAACACAAATGGAACATTTTCCTTTAACAATTCAGTCAGCGGTCTGGCTATAGAAGCATAATCCTGTATGAATTTTCTGAAGTATGATGTAAGTCCAATGAAACTGTGCAACTGCTTTAATGTGGTGGGCTGTGGATATCCTATTACGGCATTTGTTTTATCTGGAGAAGGCTTCACTGTTCCATTTTCAATGACATGACCAAGGTATTCCACACTTCTCTGTATGAGTCGCGTCTTCTTCCAATTAATTTCAAGTCCATATTGTGATGCTCGCACCAATACTCCCCTTAATCTTTCTACTGCTTGGGCTTCGCTATCTGAAATTATAATTATGTCATCAATAAACACCAGAATATGTCGCTGTTCGATTAGATCACGGAATATCATTGTTATAAATCGGGTAAAGACCTTTGGACATACGGAAATTCCAAATGGAGCCTTCAGGAACTCAAACTGGCCATGATGCGTCACGAAGCTTGTATATTTAATTGAATCCTCATGCACACCTAAATGGAAGTACCCATTTTTTAAGTCTAATGTACTAAAAACGTTGGCATTGACCAACTTGTCAATATGATCTTCTATAATCGGCAATGGAAACTCATCCTTCATTATCTTTTCATTAAGCCGTCTGTAGTCGACACAAATCCTAGTACTACCATCTTTCTTTTTAACTAATACAATAGGGCTTGCATATTCTGAAAAACTTACCCGTATAATTCCATCCTCTAGCCACTGCTTCGTTTGCTGCTCCACCTCCTTTTGTTCTGCGATAGCTAGGCGCCGTGGGCGCTGAGCCACGGGCACGTCATCCTTTACTACGATACGCAACTGTATCGGAGCTTCACGCGTCTTCTGTGGCCGGTAACTATCTACTAGTCGCTCCACCTCTTTCCTCAAAACTGGATCCTCTATAAACCCTACAACAGCAGAAGACATAGCCATGCCACACATAAAATACCGAAACCAGTTTTTGTCAGGTTTCAACAAGAGCAAACGGCCGCCATCCATCACGAGAGTTACATTGCATAGAAAATCGTGACCTAAAATAATGGCAAACGGCATAACGTCCTTAGGCACCACATGAAACGTAATGTTTTCAAAACACTCATCGTCGATCACAATGTTTGTCAACACGGAGCCCGACGATTTAACACGCGCTGCACCAAAACCCGTCAACGCTACCTCATTGCGAATCAACTTTGGAGCACACAACGACGAGTAACAGTCCTCGGAAATCAAATTCAGATCACTGCCGGAATCAACCAAAGAATTAATTTCTTGTCCAAATACGTTTATCATCTTCATCGGCTTTTGACTCGAAACTATTTTGTTGAGATTGACGTTCATAGAGTCTGCCGTATCCGCCATGTTGTTCATACCGCGCTCGCGATCTGTCAATGTCATAAAGTTGCCTCCATTCACTTGTCGTTCTCCGCTCGTTCCATTCCGGTCACTCAGTGATGAGCAGCCAGCTGCGTGATCGCATCCGCACAGCTGATTCACTCCTTGTTGATTAAACTCGTTCGGTACTGTAGATTCATTCAATTCATTCGCGTGAATACACATCTGCTTCGGCCATCTGTTACTATTTTCACCTTTGTTATTCAGGTTAGGTACTCCCGACGAACACTGCGATGAAATATGCCCAAACTGGTTACACCTAAAGCACTTTACCCCTTGCTGCCTGTGTGGACATCCATTAGATAAATGATTGTTCCCTCCACAGCTATAGCACTTCTTATTAGGTACATTATCAGCTGACCTTTGTCGGTTCCGTGTCTCACTGTAGCGATTAGACAGTGTAGGTTTCATTTTGTCTTTAATGGCCTCGTAGATTTTAAGTTTCTCTTTCAGCTCTGAATATGAAGTTACTCCGTACAGCATCATCTTGTTGGTCTCCACGTCCTGAATCCCGTCCACAATATACTTTACAGCGACGTAATCTGGCATCTTGCCTCGCTTACCCAACTCCCTCATAGTAAGTAGGTAATCAAGGCAACTTTCGTCCTTTTTCTTCTTCCTTGCCGCCATGATCTCATGAACGGTTTTGCTGTCAAGAGTATCCGGAAACTCTTTGTGAAGAGCTTGTTTTAAGGTCTTCCAAGACTTGTAAGGCCGCTCAGCTTTAAGCCACAATGCTGCTGTGCCTGTCAGACTGCGTCTTGCAACGATAAGTTTCTGTATCTCAGTCCATTGATATATGTCTGAATTGTCGTCTATGTCTTGAGTAAACTTTGAGATCGAATATGCTTCATCTTGGCCGCTGAACTTCTGTATAACATCGTCCATGTACATCATATTGTTCACCGGTACTGCCACCGGTGCTTCGTGATAGTCGTCCTCCGATTCACCTGACATCTGATCGTCGTCGTCCAGAACCCGTCGTCGTTTGTCCTAGCTGTTGCTCTTAAGCCGTCTTCGTCGTTACCGTCGTTATATAATTTGAAATCACGCCGCACGCGGTGACCACCTCGTCACCCATACGCCGATACGTAACCGTCTTTCACCACAAATATCCCGGACGAGCCCCCAAATATAGTGTTTAAAAAGTAAACCCAGCTCAAATCTTCATGTTTTTATTCCGTAACTTTTACATCAGAGAAAACACCTAATCCTTTCCGGCTCTCATCCGCCATGTTCTAGATCGTTTTCTCTTCTACTGTTTTTTCATAAAACAAAATCCGCATCAATCATAGTCATTCTACCTTATTAATTCCTTCGACATTCGCCCTTCATGGTTCATATAAGACCTGTACACATTCACCCCTACATGTATGTAAAGTATTTAATGTAAGGATATCTCCATGTTCTCCTACAGCTATAATTTGGAAAAAAATACGTATTATAGGTTGTTAGTGGGTATTACTGTTGAAAAAAATGGAGCGGTCTCTAACTTGGCAGTAAATAAAAAAAAACCGGCCAAATGCGTGTCGGGCCACGCGCAGTGAAGGGTTCCGTAGTTGCCTGTCTGTCTTAGTTACATCGACGTGCGGTGCGGTTGCGTCGGCCGAATTTGTACGAAAATTGGTCTTTCCAAGTACACATTAAGTTGGTCGACTATTACTCGGTAACTACTTATGCCTACTTGTCCGTGATAATTTTCCTTTTAAATTCATTATATGTTCTACTACCACGATTTTTTTCATATCCCCAGTAGTAGCCGGGGGGGGGGGGGCACATATTTTTTATTTGAATTATTATTTGAATTAATAATTTATTTCAGACGTATGTCCATATGGGTTAGTATACATTGTGAACTTATGCTATTGTTAGTACATTCAAATATAATGTCAGAATTTAATTACACATAAAATAAAATAAAACATAAAAATCAAACATGAAATTCACCTATTTAGGGCTGGGATCTCGCATGAAGTCTGATGCATAGCCTGGTAAGTGGACAGTCTGGCCGGTTTGACAATGCGTTAAGGACGCCATTCGAACTGCCCCGCGCCCTGCGCACCAGCGAGGCAACGCGCTTACGCACGATGGCGTGAAAGCCATCCGTACGCGCCTCCGCAAACATGGCCGATGCGCTACAGTAACGTGGCAAACCCAATAGCATCCTGAACGCATTGTTGTACTGGACTCGCAGAGCGTTGAGGGTCCGCTGCGAGTAGCTGACCCACAGGCTGCACGTGTAAAAAGATTGACAGAAGGCTTTAAACAAAGTAATCTTCACTTCTGTAGTACACCGTGCAAACCTGCGTGCCAGCATGTTACACCGTACCGCCAACGCCCTACGCTCCCTTTCCACGTCAACGTTATCCGACAACTCCTCCGTAACCCAGTGGCCCAGGTACTTAAACTTTGATACGCGGGTTAAGTTCGTACCACCCAGTACGACGGGCGGCACTGTATCAAGTTTGCTACCACGCGGATTGAACACAAGCAGTTCGCTCTTTTTTGCGTTGTACCGGAGCCCCTGGGTCTCGGCATAGTCCTCGCACACACTGACCAGCTTCCTGAGAGCACTGATCGATGGACTCAGCAGCACCATATCGTCAGCGTAACTAATATTATTGACACTGATTCCGTCAATCGAGCATCCGATTCCGGTACTGCTGAGTTCAACGATCAGCATGTTCATAAAAAGATTGAACAGTTTGGGTGATGTCAAGCCCCCCTGCCTCACCCCGCACTTAAGCCGATACATGTCTGAGTGCGAGTCCGCCCACCTAACGTAATTGGTTTGGTTATTGTACCAGTATTTAAACATATTAATAACTTCGCCAGGTAGATCAGTCTCGCACTCCAGCTTGTTCCAGAGTACATCGTAGGCCACCAAATCGAAAGCCTTAGATAAGTCCAGGAAGCACGCATACACTGGCGTCCTCCTTTCAGTGTAGTATTGGACAGTTTGCTTGAGACACAACACCGCAGACTCTGTGGATAAACCGGTTTTGAAGCCAAATTGTGCATCGTGCAGATCAAGGTGCTTGTTTAGAATCCTGTCAAGCAAACTGTCCAATACCTTGGCGATTATGGTAGCCAGCGATATGGGCCTATAATTAGAAGTGTCCGCTACGTCACCGGTTCTGTTCTTCACGAGTGGCACGACTATCGTTTTCATCAGTTCGTCTGGTAGGTAAGAGTGCCTGATGCAGAACGTGAAGAACATTGCCAGCACTCTTGGCAGGTGGGACCCCGCATGTTGCAGGTGCTCGATGCTCAGGCCATCGTGTCCTGGTGACTTACCTCTAACCATCGTATTTAAGACCGCTGACAGACATATGACTTGACCAAAAATTAGGGCTTTAAAGCCCAATATCTCGCAAAGGAATCACTGATTTCAAAAATAGTTCAAGGAAACCCATTATAGTTCTGAACGAGCTATCCAACGATACCCCACATTATGGGTTTAACGAGAAAAAAAAATTGCATCCCCGCTTTAGGTGTAGGGGAGGTACCCTAAAAAAAATTTTTTTTCAAGATTTTATTGTACTGTTCTGTCGGCGTGATTGATATATATATCCATGCCGAATTTCACTTTTCTAGTAGTAATGGTTACTGAGCTAAGCCGAAGACGGAACGGACAGACAGACGGACGGACATGGCGAAACTATAAGGGTTCCTTGTTGACTTCGGAACCCTAAAAACTGAAAACTTTAGTCAACTTTTTTTTTCTTTTCTATGACATAATGAAAATATAATTTATGTCATATAATCATCTTAAGTAAATGTGCAATATTATGTGAAGCACGCCAAAATCGGTTAGCTAGAAAAAATATCGATAAAAAATCATATTTCATTATTTGTTGTTTTTCAAACTATAAAGTTTAGGGGGCTCAAATTTTGCACATTAATTACTAATCATCCATTAAAATTACAAGGCCAAACCAGAGGGGGACAGAATCACTTAGCTTATCCTGGCACAGCCTTTATTTCGCGCTACTACACGGAACGTGAATAAAATAAAAAAATCGTGTTCATACTGAAGGCCTCGCTCTAGCGACTGTAAAACAAGAGACATGGAATGACAACATGTAAAAAAAGTTCAAAACCGAAACGTTTGTCGCGATATTTCAGCGTTGCGCTCTGAAATATTGTTGTAGCCGGCTTTGGTAACTCCGTTCCAATATTGTGTCACGCCCCTTTTGTTGATAATAATTGTCTGCTCATGCATCTAGATTTGAGTGAGCCACTAATCCAGTTTCAATTTCGTGCCTAACCTACTCACCTACCTAAGGCTAAATTAGGCTTAGTAGTTTAGGTACTGTTTTATTTGTTTGTCTAATACCAACGGAAAATTTCTGAAGATAATTTTGAGCTCGCTACCGAGTTTTAAGAAAACACTCCAGGGATTGGTAAAAGAAGTTAAAATTGAGATGAAATTTCTTAATTGATTCTCCAAAACAAAAAGCCTCACCTAATTCGCATCGACGGTTTAAAGAAAACATTAACAAGAGACGTGGTATTTTATTTTTGTAAAATAAACAACTGTTTTAAAAGATCGATTCAATAAAAGTTGGCAGCAGAAAATTGTGGAACATTTTCCATTTTACCCAATAAAACGATTTCTGAAGAAATTAGACTTTAACGAGTTTTTGTTTCGGAGTCGAAACTACGTAACGTACGTAACAAATGGGATACAATGATTCAAGACGGCCCCGGGCTTGTTTAGTAGTATCGGGACAATATACCTACTCAAACCAGATATCAAAGCGAAGTGGGATCTCAAAAATATGGATATTTTGTATTTGCATCTTTAAATCAGCAAAATTCAGTCAATTCTATCAATTTGCATCTTTAAACGATAGTGACATTATAGGTATATCTAACATTGAACAATAAGTTTTCTATGTATTAAAGTATTTATATCTATTATATATATGGTCGTCTAGTACCCATAACACAAGCCTTAATGAGCTTACTATGGGACTAGGTCAATTTGTGTAAGATTGTCCCCTAATATTTATTTATTTAATGAACAATATCGATCATGGCTTCCAGAAACTTGTCGAGTGCCGTATAATTATAAGAAACAAGAGATTGACGCAATGTTTTTAGGTATAGTTTTAGTATGGTTTGTAAATTATAGCATGTGACACTACGGTCACGAGGGAAATATGTGCGAAATAGCGAGACAGTAGTAGCGCTCCCTGATTAGTATCTGCATATGTCCTCTGATGGCTGCAGGTGACTGCTGGATCATGCATGTGATAAAGTTGGCTTTGAGTTTACAGCCTTATTTGCCTCTGACGCAAAAACTTTAGTAGGTAGGTACTACAGTTTTTGTCGTCCCAGGCTTACAAAAATCCGAGGATATGGCAACTACGAGTATAGTTGTCAACCGATCTCCAGCTACATTTTACAATTCACATAGGCGTTTCAATATAGTACACTCAAGACCAAAGTACAGAAACAAGGTACTATGGAATTTGTAGGTACGTTTTCATTGATTTTGATTCTATGATGCAATGTAATTTGTGAAGGTTTCAACCACACCAATTTTGTTGCAGGCAGGTTTTACATTCTATCCCCCTTATTCATAAAACTTAAAATGCCTCTGCTAAATAAAATGTTCTTTGTCCCTTTCTTACGAACACAAATGTCAAAGTGACAGATAAGGACAAACGAATTTTAACGCCATTTTAGTTAAAATAGGCTTGTAGGACGTTTATGAATACGGCCGTAAATGTTTAATATACATTGGAGTGTGTATTCTCAACATTGATATTCAAATGGCTGATAATGATGAGCTTGTACAACCGCTTCATTTAATCCTACATCAACGTTTCTCTAACGTATGAATAAAATCGCGGGAGAAAGAGAGATTTTTTACCTCGTAATAGTTAGTATTCTTGGTCCGTAATAAGAAATAAGTTTCCCGGCTAATGCTCCTTTGCAGTCGGCTTCTATTTTCCCACTATTTCTCAAGGCAGTGGAATGTCTCTAATTAAATTAATCTGGTCGAGGCTATTTAATTAACTTTAGTCTCTTAATGTCTTTTAACGACATGATTTCTAGTTCTTTTAGACAACGGCATAGCAAATAAATTTAATCTTTTTTAAAATCAATTTAATTAGAAACACGTCAAAAACTTAGATCATGTAATTATTTTGCAACGTCTCCACTACCCAAAAGTTATCTGGAAGAGATAGCGTTTTAGCGATAAACCCGCATGTTGTCTGCTATTAGGCAGATATAAAACACTAAGAAGTGTAGAATGAATCGGGAAATAATAAGTGCAGCGACTAAAGTTTTCATTAGCACCTGCAACGTAACGTCTTTTTTTGTAAGTAATATTGGGAGGTAAGTTTGGAATCAAACAAATACTCGCATCACTCTAGTGTTTTATTATACAATATCCATTATTTCCATTCATTATCCACTATTTGTACAATACTTAATAAATCTTTACAAATCATGTTGTAATTACCATCAACGCAATCAATTTTTCCCCGCGCTCTCAACTGTGACGGAACTGTCAATTGCCTTTTTTTTCATGTCGCTCACAGCCACTGAGGCTCTAGCCGTCGCTGAGCTGCCAGTACGAATAATGCAAATAAATTAATGTGTACTTAGAATATTACCGCTGTAATTATTAATATAAATATAACGTAACCTAACAGTAAGCAACGGGTTAATAGAACTGCTTCTTTTAAACTAATACGCCATCTTGAACTATCCCAGTAGAATATTTAAAATTCAGCGCCAATTTACAAACAACAATTCATATAACTCAGCAACCGATAAAATATATTATTTTCTAAATTGATAACTTGGTGACTAATGTTGTACATACGTCAGCTACTTTATTTATATTAGTGATTCAAAATCTGTATATTAATAAAGTCAAAACCTAGCCTCTTTATAGAGCATCGCACATAATTATTTAACAAAAACAATAATTAATATTTTTCTTCTGTAATGAAAATTTGCTTAGCAACTGAAAATTTGCATAGCAACACACCTCGCAAGAAGTTAGATTTTAATATCCCTTACACAAACTAGCTCATTTTATGATATTGTTTTATGCCTATAATAACCGGTAGGTTCGCGAGAGAGAGAGTAGGAGCGAGCCCCGCGAATGCGGGGCTTCGTCGACTTGCTGGCGGGCCACTCTTGCTTAGAATGACATACTCAATAAATAAAAATGAAATATATTTTTTTTTTTCAGACTTTTATAATAGACAATCCTGAAGAATTGTTTTTACCAGTGATTAGTCCATTCGTTAACTTGTGTCCTTCTGAGCGGAAAGTAGGATCAAATAAGTTATTGAAATTAAATTATTATAAAAATATTGGTACACTATAATGAAATTAGAGCTATCATTGACCATTTTTCATGACAATATTGAGTAAATTTTATGTTCAATAATAGTAGATTCGGTCATCAATTACTTAATACTAACGTATTAAAAAAGACAACATGAAATTCAAGTCTCTTGATATTCTTTTTTATTGCATAGACCTAAAAATTCAAAAAGATGACCTTAACAGGTGGCCATTTTCGCCATAAAATTTAGATTGTAACGTACAAAACACAAACTTGTACCCTTTTTTCCTCTTGTTACTTCGTAATCAACTCTACGCGTTATAGATGTTGCTTTTCAAAATATATAACATTAATAGCAAACCTAGATAAGCTAGACATTTAAAAACGTAAGGTAAACCTAAGACTAATATAAACCTTCTTTGCTCATATAAAAATGGCAGTAAAAGCACTTAAGTCTGTACGTTTGCTTTAATAAGGACCCTCTGTTTTTAAATTACTTCGAGGAATATTGAGAAAAATGATCATTAAGAAGGAATTACGGTGCGGTCAAGTGCTATTGAAATATTAAGGCACCCCCGAAATTCTGGGCTGAATATGCGACCACTATGTTATCGATGGAAGTGGACTTTGTTCGATTTCTCCCTTGGGGGTTTTAAAACCTTCAAAGAGAGATTTGGTGTGCTTTTATTGGTGTTATAACGGCGCCAGTTGAGGCGTTTTTGGTTACGTATGTTTTACCTCGTGACAACAAGACGGGAAAATAGCTGGATGGATTCGTAGACGTATAGAATGAAACAAAATCGATTAAATACGAGGAATAAAGTGACTTTAATTATACAACCACTCTAATTCCCTTTGGTCTGATTTTTGGTACACGGATACATCATGCCGGTTCTTGTATAAAAACGAACAAAATAATACTATACTGGGTGGATTTTTTTAACGCCACCGGGAAAGTCTTCATAATCATCATCATCGCCATCATATTAGCCGAAAGACGTCTACTGCTGGACCTCCTCCTCCGACTCTCTCAAAGTTCTACAATGACCAGTGCTGCACCACTTGCATCCAGCGGTCTCCAGCGACCTTTATGCTTTTTGCCACGTCAGGAGTCCAACTTGTAGGGGCATCTTCCCACGCAGCGCCTTCCGGTACTACGGTCTAAGTGAATTGTGTGTGAAAGTGACAGTGAGGGCCCACCCTCACTGTCACTTCAGTTCAGTTTATTCGAAGGACTGTATCCGTTACCTTGGTTGGCTTCGAGAAACTCCCAGCATAGCCTAGCATTTGATACTACTGCAAATTGAGACCTCTTCGCATTTTCTAAAAAAGGTTCTTGACACACAGATAGAGATCGAAGTAATCCTATCATCATCCTCTTAGCGTTATTCCCGGTAATGCCCCTATAGGAGCCCGGGGTCCGCTTTGGCACCTTATCCCAAGATTAGGCATAGGCAGTAGTTTTACGGAAGTGACTGCCATCTGACCTTCCAACCCAGAGGGAAAACTAGACCTTATTGGGATTAGACCGGTTTCCTCACGATGTTTTCCTTCACCGAAAAGCTAACGGTAAATATTCCGTACATACAACGAAAGTTCCGAAAAACTCATTGGTACGAGCCGGAATTCGAATCCACGACCGCCGCTTGACAGCCGCATGCCTGAACCACTAGGCTACCGTAGCTCTATCGAAGTAATCGAAGTAATCCTATAAGGATTCTATATTACGGGCCGTACGTAATCCTAAAAAAATACAATAATGGTAACCACGGCATTCGTAAATCCATTACGCGCATAAATTTTTTTATTACAGTACAAGCCAAATTTTCAGTGACTTCTTCTTCTCTTCTTTTGCTTACTTAAGAGCTAAGCTCTTGTCGGTGTAGCTCAAAGTAGGCCCTCCATCTACTCCGATCCCAGGCAACCTCTTTGACGTCTCGATACGACCTAACATCAACTCTTTTTTTGAGCTTTCAGTATAGGAGAATATTTACCTAGGTATATTAATATTTGGACTGCAAATATATTCAATGCGACTTCAACCTTTATGAACGAAAACATACAGATTGCACTAATAATGACCAACTTACATATATATCTAGTACACGTAATACCCTACCATTCGTTAAGGAGCCTTATTTCTCATTCAGTCCAAGCCGGGTCTTGTGAAAGTTAGAGCCACGGCTGAATTTCAAGTAGTCCGTTATTGCCGAGGTCAAAAATTATGATAATATCAACGTTGACTTGTTCGGAAAGTTTTTTTTGGTCGCGAGTTCGTAGGTAGGTACTTTTTGGGGTAAATTAAATGCTATTGTGGCACAAGGAAGACGTGCTCGTGAGGGAAATAGCTATGACTTTTTACAGTTACGGTTTTTTTCTGATTATTTTCCCCCTAAAAGTTCAATGTCATTCAATTCGGAGAGTCTTGAATAATTCATGGATAGCGCGGAGAAATGAGAAAATATTATAGGTAGGTAATTCGATTTGCAATTTTCTTCTGGTATCCGATTCTCTATAACGAACAATATTTTGTATCTTACACTATTAAACAAGGCCCATTTGTGTATTGATTTTCATGTTAGTAAATGAGGTCTCAAACTGTTTTAACGATGTCTATACAGGAGGCGAAAATTGTTCTAGCTAGTTTATGGGTATAATTCGTTGAAAAACAAACTGAAAGACCCCGAGCAAAGCGTGGTCTCCTAGACTACTATCAAATTATCTGTTTCATTCTAGTTGAACTAATAATCAAACCTAATATTTCACTGTTATCGTATTACCTATTTATTTAAGATGATTTTGTACATAATATGTATATGTATTTCATACGTGCGGTTTTGTAGGTATATAAGAATTACCAGGGTTATTAGGGATGGCGAGGTGAATAGGGACGAAAACCGGGAATCACATTTACCTGATAATTTCAGGACAACTATAAACCACAAATGTTATTGGATGATAGAAAATAATTTGGAAAAAATCCTGGGACTTTAGGGACGACATGAGGGGTCAAAAGGCACGCCGTTGATAGTTAATAGGGACGTAATAAGTTGCATTCGGGACGCTAAAGGGTGTACAAGGACAAGGTTGTAATTCAATCCGAGTTTTAAAATACACTATAATAAAATTTAGAGTTTGTTGGTATATAAGCGCTATACCTATCTGAGTATTTAAGTGTCAGTTTACCACATTTATGATAACCCAGATCACTCTTCCCTATTGTTACCCTTATTCGTCCCAATTGACCTCCTATTCAGTAGGTATAAATATAGGGACTGACTGTTTTTTTAAGAAATATACCATTACAAATGTATTCTCAAACATAAGAAGAAACTTTAAAAACCTTAGTTAAAAAATAATAATATTTCCATAAGGGCCATTTATGGAGATATTCCGTTAAAATCTTGTCCAATGTTCAAAATGTTGCTTATTGACCCTGGTTGATGGTACTGCGCAACATTTACCCGCGTAATAAATGTATTATATATGTATAATACGTATACATACGACACCCCTCTGAACACGCACATTAAAAAGAGTCCGGTCATGTAAAATAAAGAGTCCGTTAAATAAACTACAAAAGCTAATAACATGTTACAAACAAATTCAATATCAGTATAATGATGAATGACAGTGCCAAAACGGGCAAGCTGAATGGACAGAATTTAACAAAGAATCAACATAATGGGTCAAAAGGCTACGTTAAAAGCCTTTCGGCACCTTTTTGTTGCATACCCGTTTAGTAGGTTCAATAAAATGAGGTAGCTAAGAATTTTATAAGAAAAATACATAAAAGACGAGATATTAGAAAAGACTAACGAAAAAAGTTATATTTTGTTCCTCATCATTAGTTGTTATTATGTAATGCCTATGTACCGGATGGACCTCAATCAGGCGCGCACAGAGCTCTTCTAATGAAACTGTGCTTCACATACGAGTACTTCACCATAGACTTTTTTTTTAAATACTTACTTGTAGGCTGCTACCCAAATTTTTCCTTTATACAAGCTCTGACAAGTTTAAAGGTCCACCCCTGATTCAAACCACGCCTCTCTAAATATTAGAAAGGTAGCACGTTAAGAAGCTACCGTTTTCAAAGATTTATTCAGAAAACTGTTTATGTGTGTTCATAGTACCTAAATACCGGTAAAAATATTTGTGAGGGAAAGCAATGACTACTTACCATCGTGCATGAAAATGTATGCCGGAGTAAGGTAATACTTTACTGAAAATATCATAATTATAAGAAGCTGTTGACCCAAGACGTAATAAATGTTAATATTCCAATGACTTTTTAGAATTCAATTAACTCCCTCATTTGATTGATTTTCTCGTACAACCGTAAACGAATTCGAATTAATCATTTTTCTCTTCAGTTCAAGCTTTGCGACGCAAAACGAATTTTAAATTTCAATTTTCCGAGCTACGTACGGGTTTCGAAATACATAAATTGCTTTCAAGACTCCAATTGAATTTTCAACGATAATTTTATAGTGGTCACTTTAAAATTTTGGAAAAAACATTTTTTTACGACTGTGAAACTGTATAGTTGTTGAGCCGTAGTACAAACCTATTGAGGTCCCTTCTAATACCTATTACCAACTGTATTTTTATACGATTTAGTTTAATTGCGATGTTTACTAGTATAAACTGTTTTGTATCCTACTAGAATATTATAAATGCGAAAGTATGGAGGTTTCGATATTCTCAACCGATTTGGATGAAATTTAGCAATGGTTTATAGTCTGGATTAAAATAAAGGATAGTTTTAATCTCGGGTCCTCGCAGATGAAGTCGCGGGCGGAAGGTAGTAATTTCAAATTACATATTATGGCTTTTTAAGTACTATCGACAACACAGCTGACTGACCATCGGTGCACCTTAAGTGCCTTGAGTGCTTTGTAATAAGGTTCTATATTGTGGCCGACAGCCCACCGCTCCGACAGTGTCGACGGGGGTGACGCGAGTCACGCTTCACAGTCACCTAAGACTATCGCGCCTCTAGACAGAACTAGAGGGGCCCACCAATAACGCCTACGGGTATGACTACCGAGTCTGAAACTCGTAGCCCTGACGTGCCCGTGAATACCTGGATGAACCTAGGTTACCTATAATAATAAGACTGTTTACGAATGAATAAGAAATATTTATTAAACGAATTCACACTGATTAATACTTTTATAATTTACAACTTTCCCTATCACTGCCCTAATTCCTATCACTGCCCTAACACTTTCCCTATCACTTTCCCTATGTATTTTCCTAAGACTTCTTCTAGTAGTTGCTTCCTCCTTGGGAGCTTGGATCAGACACAATTTGGAATGGGTATAAACCCTCTATTTATACTGAATCTATCATGAATAAACAATATATTTTCTCTCAAGCTAATTGGGTGCTTTTTACGCCCCTTTCCTTACGAA
This sequence comes from Epinotia ramella, assembly GCA_947578815.1. Classification (NCBI taxonomy): domain Eukaryota; kingdom Metazoa; phylum Arthropoda; class Insecta; order Lepidoptera; family Tortricidae; genus Epinotia; species Epinotia ramella. The sequence continues at coordinate 7,732,625 of OX388201.1, read as the reverse complement.
TGAGTTTACTTTTACAATTCACCCCGAGTGGGCTACCTTTATCTAGATTTAAGTACTGTTACTAGTTAGGCTAGTTTGAATGGAACGTCTTAAAACACTGTGCGTTCGTTAGATATGATTTTACGTTTTACTATTAATTATTAATTATATATAATTTGGTAAATATGCTAATTATCCTGGACTTATTCTAAGTTTAAACAATAAGTACAAAGGGTAGGTGTATAGACATATTACTATAGGCAGGGGCTCGTTTAGCCCGTCATTTTGACATATGTAGCGTATCTGTACGGCTAAGGGTTACTGAGATATAACAAGGAATGTCTCTAATTGATAAGCGATAATTACGTAACTGGATTAAATTCCTGCATTCCGGCAATCTATTTTTAGCCAATGACACAGTTACGTATATTACTGTCTCCCTCACTCGGCTGGTCTTCTCTTCGGTCCGCCTGGGCTGATACACACGTAGTGGGGCTGTGCTGCTCTCTTCATTAGGCTGTCTCGCTCTGGCATGGTGCGACGAGGGCTTCTTGGTACGACATCGAGATATAGTCGATTTGAAAGAAAGTGAAAACGTGATTATCGCTCATTTACATGTACTAATATTAATCCCAAACACTTGGATTATAGCTTATGGCTGCTATGTATTAAATATGATTTTACTGACTACTTTAAGTTATGTGTTCTTTAATACATTTTACAAACATGATTTCCCTAATGGGGTTTTCCTATGAGGATTAGGGGTAAATGAGTGCCAGCGGCGAAGGGTATTTATTTATACATATCATAACACAAATGGTTTAATAGTTAACTTAGTTTATTGAAGTGTAGTCTTCCGTCGCTCTGGATGGGCCGGTGGCTTCTTTGTAGTTGCGGGTCGCGGACCTCGCGATGTGCCGGCGTTAGGCTGCCTGGGTCGGGCTGCTCGCTCGCGGCTGGGCGGCAGTTCTTTTGTAGTTGCGGGTCGCGGACCTCGCGATGTGCCGGCGTTGGGCTCCCTGGGTCGGGCTGCTCGCTCGCGGCTGGGCGGGATCAGGATTCGCCGCGCTTGGATAACTACAACCATCTCTCTCTCGCGTCCGGATCGCCGCTACCACTAGCAACACCACTGCCCGCGCCCCTGTACCGCCCGCCAAGTCCCAGTCAGCCCCGGCCTCCCACAAGCGGGTCTCACCGGGGTCTGACTGCCCACGAAGCGAGTAAGGGCAGCCGCGCTGCCTGCGATCGCGCCCCAAGCGCCCCAGCCAGCCCTTATTAGGGCTCCCAACCACCACGCACCCCCCGCCTTTGATATGCAAAGGTGGGGGTAGATCGAAAAACCGGAAAAAAATCTACCCACACAGGGGGTAAAAGATGCCACCACCGACCCAGCCTTCCCCGGGAGCTCCACAGAAGACTGGAAGCCGCCCCCGAACTTTCCGCCGCACTCGCGACATCAGCGACGCGGCCAGATGCGCCCGCGACCCGCGCGTACAGCGGGCGTTTAGAAACGTCCTGTACGCGTCACAGGAGGCCTGCAGGGCCGCGTCGACGCCCAGCACCCCCGGAACCCCAACCAGCGAAGGCGCCGGTGAAGCCCCGTTCCCCGGACCCTACGAGATAATCCAGGGGATCTTAGGGCGGCTCAACCCGCCCGCCCAAGCTGGAATCACGGCCGCTGACCTAGCAGCCGCAACAAACTCGGCCGCCATCGCGATTAGCGCAGGGCGCGCCGCCACTGCACCGGGCGAAGCGAGCACCGCCGCCGCCCTACCCGCACCGCCCGCCCCACGCCCGCCCACCGCGGAAGAGGCAAAACAAAAACCGGCCGACCGCGCCGCCGCCCCAACGGGCGCCAGGCCGAAAGCCGGCCCGACCTACGCTACCGCAACGATAGCAACTACAAACAAAAAGGCCCCTGTGCCCCAGCCACAGCGCCCGCCGCGCCCGCCGCCCGCCCTCGGAGCGGGCCAGGCAAGCCTAGCGCTCCGCACAGCGCCCGCGTCGCGACTGCAACCCGCCCTCGGAGCGGGGCCCGCAACCCCTGCACCCCGCGCAACTCCCGCGCCGAAAAACGCCGCGCCCCGCGCGGCGCGGCAGCCACAGCCACAGCCACAGACGCAGACTCAAGCCACGCCGCAGCAACCCCTCCTGCTGCGCACACACGGCTCCGGGCAGCACAAAACCCCGCCGTTTGGGGGACTTACAGTCCCCCCAACCCCCGCCTCTGTCTCATCGCCGCCGCTCGTCCAAACGCCTGCGCAAGCGCCACACGTGATAGCCGCGCTCCCCCCGCCACTGGGGACAAAGCGCAGCCTGAGGTCCCCGCCAGAGAGGGCCCAGCCACTAAGCCTCCCCCGGCTGGACCTGTCCCCAATGGATACTGTGGAATCCGGGGACGAGAGCGCCGAGGACGAGGACAACGACAGCGACGACGAGCGCCAAAATGAGGCCGCCGCCGCGCCAATCACAAACCCGACGCCCCCAGCGGAGACGATAGCAATGACGGCCACGACAACAACAACAACAACAACAACAACGACCCAGCCGCACACGAAGAAGCCGCGGCCAATCACGGTTGACAGCCTCCCGGATTGGCACGCGCATTTCCAGCAAATCCGAGAGCGGCTGGGCCGCTATCCAAATTCCCGCCCATACGGGAACGGCATACGTTTCCGCCCCGAGGACCACGAGGAGTACAGGGTAGTCCAAAACTACCTGGAGGGCCTCGGCGACACCATCTCATGGTCGGCGCTCCAACCGAAGGAGGAGATCCCCCTGAAGGTGGCCATCAGGGGGCTTCCCGCGGACACGGACCCGGCCAAAATTACAGACGACCTGACGGCAAAGGGCTTTGCCCCAATATACACACGGCACGTAGATGCACGTGCAGGAAGGCCCGGGTGCATCTTTTACGCCCAACTAACGAAGACCGACGGCCTCATCCCGGCTATATATAGCGTCCAGGAGATCCTGGGGATGCCGGGAGTGGTAGTAGAGGCATGGCGCGGCAGGAAGGGGCCTGCGCAGTGCCACCGCTGCCAGGCGTTCCGGCACTCGTCCCACGGCTGCCGCCGCCCCATCAAGTGCGTCCGCTGCGCAGGGCCGCACTTCGCGGGGCAATGCGAGCGACCACGCGACCAAGAGGGGACCTGCGCCAACTGCGACGGCCCCCACACAGCAAACAGTCTAGCGTGCCCCATATACCAGCGGGAGGCACGCGCCAAGAGGACCGGGACAGCACCCCGCACAAACCGCCGCGGGCAAATCGTGCCCCAGCAGCACACAGTAGAGGCGACGGAAAACGCCCCCAATTCCCTCACGGCGAGAGCAAATGACGCGGCACCCATGCGCCGCCGCCGCCGAGGGAGGGGTAGACGGGGCAGGGGGCAACACCCCGCCGCCACCGCCGCCACAAACGCAAACGCCGATATCCAGACGGCCTCCGCCCCAGCCCAGACTGCCACCACCAGCACCAACGCAGCCTACACGCGCGCTGCTGCGACACACACTGGACCGCTGCACTACACCGCTCTCCCCTCCCTACCGACAAGCCAAGATGGCATTAGGGAGAGGACTATAGCACAGTGCATACACATATTGCAGAGTGTACTCGGCGCTCTGCAAACTGGAGAAAACCCCGTCCCCGTCATTCTCAGGGGGCTGGCCGACCTCTACGGAGCTGGATAAACCCCTGAGAATCCTACACTGGAACGCCGCCGGACTTGCAAACCGGCCAAAGAGGGCGCTGCTGGCGGACGTCCTCAAGAGAGAACGGATCGACGTAGCCCTGATCTCAGAGACCCATCTCAAGGCGGGAGATGCCTTGAAAATATCGTTCTACGTCTGTTACCGGAAGGACGAGACGTCCCCACACGGCCGCGCATACCGAGGCCTGGCGGTGTTCGTCGCGCGACGGGTGGTGCACCAGCCGCTACCGGACCTCCAGCTGTCATCGTGCTACGCTCTCGGTGTGGAGCTACACGCTGGCGGCCAGCACCTGAGGGCCTACGCCTTCTATCGGCCACCACAAACGTCCCTCGCCGAGTTCGACCTGGAGCAGGTCTTGGACTCGAGCGCACCCACCATCATCGCCGGCGACTTTAATGCCAAACACCCGGCATGGAACTCGACCAAGACCTGTCCCACGGGCCGCCGCCTACTGCAACACGCCGAGGACCATAACTACACGGTGCTGGGCCCGGAGGTCCCAACGCACTACCCATACGACGCAGCACACACACCGGACATCATCGACCTTGCGGCAGTCCAAAACCTGGCACACTGGCCGGAGCTGGTGGTCCTCGACGACCATATGCTCTCGGACCACCAGCCAGTCGTACTTGAATTAAAGACTGCCGCCACCACCGCAAAAGCCCTGCCAGTGAAGAAGAGGACTGACTGGGAGAAGTTCGCTGCACACATGGCCGAACACTCGGAGTCCTTCCCGGCAACCTCCGCCGAGGAAGTTGACCGCCTCGCCGAGCTGTTCAGCCGGAACGCCCAGTCGGCCCTCGCAGCCGCCACCACCACGAGCCCTGCCACCACATACCGCCACAAGAAGCCGCCGCCGTTCATCCAGAGGATGCTGGAGGAGAAGCGCAGGATGCGACGGCTCTACAATGAGACCCGCTGCCCCACCCTGAAGACCCGGCTCAACGCCCTCGCCGAGAAGATTGGGACTAGCCTCGCGGCGAACTCCCACTACTCCTGGCTCGAGGGCGTCGACTCCGCAGCCGAGGAAGGCTGGGGCGGCATACACCGCCTATGCCGTCGCCTCTCGAACAAACCGCTCCCAACAAGACCACTCCTCGCCCCAGACGGTTCAAGATGGTACCGTGCAGAGGACAGGGCGCGCATATTCGCCGAGCACCTCGAGAACCAGTTCCGGCCAAACGCGTCCGCTGATGCCGAGCACACAGCACAGCTGGAACGCGAGGTCGAGGGGTATCTCGAGGCCACACCGCCGCCAGAAGAAGACCCCATCATCTTCTCCCCCGGCCAAATCCAACGGGCAGTACGGAAGACCCAGCTCCGCAAGGCCCCAGGACCAGACGCGATCCCAAACGAGGCGCTTCGTCACCTGCCCCCGCGAGCCATCGCGACGCTGACGCGGCTCTTCAATGGGATCGCGAGAACCTGCCACTTTCCCAACTGCTGGAAGCTGGGGAAAGTCATACTGCTGCCCAAGCCGGGGAAGAACATTCTCCGCCCTGACAGCTACCGACCCATCACCCTGCTGTCCTCGGTGTCAAAGGTGTTCGAGCGACTTCTTCTCCACCATTTGACACCTCACATCGAGCCCCGCGCAGAACAGTTCGGCTTCAGGGCGGAACACTCCACAACGCTACAGGTCACTAGGATCCTCCACACCGCGGCGGCGGCGCGGAACAAAAAGGAGCACGCGGTGGCGGTGCTCCTGGACATGGAGAAGGCTTTTGACCGGGTCTGGCACTCAGGCCTGGTCTACAAGCTAACAACCAGCACGGCGCCACGACGGCTCGTGCACACCATAGCCAGCTTCCTCTCCGATCGCAGCTTCCAAGCCGTGGTAGAAGGCAAGCTCTCGGAGAGGAAACCCATCGCAGCCGGAGTCCCCCAGGGAAGCTGTTTGTCGCCGGCCCTGTACGCGCGGTACACCGACGACATCCCAGTGGAAGAGGGGGCCACACTTGCCTTATACGCCGACGACGCCGCGTACATCGCGACGTCGTACAAGCTTCCGCACGCAGCCGTCAAAATCCAGCGCACCTTGGACGCGCTCCCCAGCTGGCTGGACCGCTGGCGACTGAGGGTGAACGTGGCGAAGACCCAGGCCATCACCCTCAGCCCAAAGATAAACCAGCCTCCAGAACTCCGCCTCCTAGGACACCCGCTGACGTGGCTGCGGACTGTTAAGTACCTGGGCGTCACCATCGACCGGCAACTTAGCATGTCCGCCCACGTCAGAAACACCATCAACAGTGCCAGAACAGCCCGGATCCTACTCGCCCCGGTGATGAAGTCATCCCTCCCCCTAACCGCCAAGATTGGCATTTACAAGGGCTACATCAGGTCACGGCTCACCTATGCAGCCCCCGCGTGGTACGCGCTGGTGGGAGAGTGCAATAAGCGACGACTCCGCGCGCAACAGTCGTTAGCGCTTCGCACCGCAACCGGCGTGCACCACTACGTTAGTAACCGAGTGCTCCACCGTGACCTGAAGATCGAACACCTGGACGACTTCATCACCAGACTGGCCAGAGCTATGTTCTCGCGGGCAGATGGCTCGCGCCAGACGCACCTGCAGGACATAGCTCCCTACCACTCCAGACCGCCCGACAAGAGGGCTTTGCCGCGGGATCTGATCCGCCCGGATCTACCCGCCGCCACCTGAACTGACAAAAGGATGTTCCTGCAGTGCCGTCGGCTCGCAGGTCGCTCGCTGGGCCTCTCCTAACGGAGTCCCACCCGGCAGGGCTTGACCGCGCCGACGGACGAAGCAGACGACCCCACCGGACCAGACGGGCATTACGCCCACCACAGACACCCGTCCGTAGTTGCGGACGGCGCCCGATCCCGCCAAAAGCGGCACAGCCGCGAAAGGCTCCTCCGAGCCCCTATCGGGGCTTGAGAGATGACCATCAAGGGGCTGGGCGGCAGTTCTTTGTAGTTGCGGGTCGCGGACCTCGCGATGTGCTGGCGTTAGGCTGCCTGGGTCGGGATGCGTTTGTGAGGTTCCATCGCTCACAATCCTCCCCTTTTAGTATGAGACGCAGTGTCATACTACAAATATCGTAACGTAGAGCGATGGCGTTTTGTTGCGTTATACACTGATTCGAGAACGTTACGTTTATGTCTTTAATGTTGCACTGATATTATTCACTTTTATTTATTTAATAGTTCAGTTTTACTTACTGTTTTTTATTCACTTTTATTCCACTTTAACTTTTACTAAAACCACCAGCTGCTCGGGTCATAGGGCTCCGGCTCCCCTTTGTTTGGCGGTATGGTTTTTATATAGATATTTTCCTTATCTGTTTGCACTACTTTTATTGGTATTGATATTTTAACACTGAGTTTATCTTGAGCCTTTTCTCTGGCTTTCTTACACGCCGCTTCTACTAGCGCGGTGGGTGGTCGCGCTATATATAATTTCCTATCTGGCATCTTCACTTGCGGCGGCGGTGGTGGGTTCACGACGAGCTGTGCTGCTGTCGGTGGGTGGGCGAGGCGTCCTCGGCGCCACGCTGCTTTTGCTGCTGTTGCAGTTTTCTTCTGTTCGGGGGCTGCCTCTGCATTGTTGCCTCCCGTTGATTTCACGTTAGAGTGATACGTCCAGGCTTCTGTTGCTCTGGGTGTGGGCACGGTGCATTTCTTCGTTGACTCTGGCGCTCTCGGCGCTCTGTTTATGTAGAGGGCGGCTGCTCTTGCTGCAGCGACGCGTATCGCGTAATTAGGGACTCTCCCTTCAAATGGCTTTTTAGCCTCAACACTTGGTGGACCTCGCGGGTCTATTCTCTCACGAATAATATTCTTCTTAATTTCCTCTATTCTTCTTGCCCATTCTTGTTTCTTCAATAATACCTCTCTCTCCAATTCAGCTCTTTCCCGAGCGATTTGTTGTATTGCCTCTTGCAATTTATGCACCGTGCCGATTTCCAGGTCCCTCTGTGGTGCCTGCTCCTGGGTTGGGTCCCGGCAGTGGGACCCATAAAAGTTGAGGGGCCTGGATGCTGATTTACTGATATTTGCTCAGTTGTTGCTTCCGAATTGTTCATCCCGCAGGGTTCTAGAAGTTGAGACGTCACACCTTGCGGTCTCCCGACGCCTCACAAAGCCTGTTCCTCTTTTGTCACGTCCGACCGCAGTCGACGGAAATATACCTGTGTGGCCTCCTGCGCCTGCTCTTAACAGATCCCCAGGACAGCTCACCTGACGCGCCATTCAAAATTCTCGGACTCGCACCCGGACCGGAATATGGCCCCACGCCAATACCTAAAATGATAGCCGTGAAACACGTTACTATATGCGAGGGCTACTACCTCGACGAAAAAAACCGAATTATTCGGTGAGAAGGACTCGTGGGCAACTTCGATACTTTTTCGGAAGCGGATTCTAATTTTAAGATCAAAACTGAATTTAAACTGGTAAAAAACTGATTCTAAGTTAAACTGACTGGAACTATATTTAAAGACTATTTGCTGACTATTTCTTTCTTGCTGACTGTTTCTTTCTTGCTGACTGTTTCTTTCTTGCTAACTGTTTCTTTCTTGGTTTTCTTCTTGTTCACTAGTAGTTTACTTGTCGGAGCTTGGAGCAGACACAATTTGGAATGGGTATAAACCCTCTATTTATACTGAATCTATCATGAATAAACAATATATTTTCTCTCAAGCTAATTGGGTGCTTTTTACGCCCCTTTCCTTACGAATGAGTTTACTTTTACAATTCACCCCGAGTGGGCTACCTTTATCTAGATTTAAGTACTGTTACTAGTTAGGCTAGTTTGAATGGAACGTCTTAAAACACTGTGCGTTCGTTAGATATGATTTTACGTTTTACTATTAATTATTAATTATATATAATTTGGTAAATATGCTAATTATCCTGGACTTATTCTAAGTTTAAACAATAAGTACAAAGGGTAGGTGTATAGACATATTACTATAGGCAGGGGCTCGTTTAGCCCGTCATTTTGACATATGTAGCGTATCTGTACGGCTAAGGGTTACTGAGATATAACAAGGAATGTCTCTAATTGATAAGCGATAATTACGTAACTGGATTAAATTCCTGCATTCCGGCAATCTATTTTTAGCCAATGACACAGTTACGTATATTACTGTCTCCCTCACTCGGCTGGTCTTCTCTTCGGTCCGCCTGGGCTGATACACACGTAGTGGGGCTGTGCTGCTCTCTTCATTAGGCTGTCTCGCTCTGGCATGGTGCGACGAGGGCTTCTTGGTACGACATCGAGATATAGTCGATTTGAAAGAAAGTGAAAACGTGATTATCGCTCATTTACATGTACTAATATTAATCCCAAACACTTGGATTATAGCTTATGGCTGCTATGTATTAAATATGATTTTACTGACTACTTTAAGTTATGTGTTCTTTAATACATTTTACAAACATGATTTCCCTAATGGGGTTTTCCTATGAGGATTAGGGGTAAATGAGTGCCAGCGGCGAAGGGTATTTATTTATACATATCATAACACAAATGGTTTAATAGTTAACTTAGTTTATTGAAGTGTAGTCTTCCGTCGCTCTGGATGGGCCGGTGGCTTCTTTGTAGTTGCGGGTCGCGGACCTCGCGATGTGCCGGCGTTAGGCTGCCTGGGTCGGGCTGCTCGCTCGCGGCTGGGCGGCAGTTCTTTTGTAGTTGCGGGTCGCGGACCTCGCGATGTGCCGGCGTTGGGCTCCCTGGGTCGGGCTGCTCGCTCGCGGCTGGGCGGCAGTTCTTTGTAGTTGCGGGTCGCGGACCTCGCGATGTGCTGGCGTTAGGCTGCCTGGGTCGGGATGCGTTTGTGAGGTTCCATCGCTCACATATATAAACACAGGATGGTCAGTTAACAGTGTTGTCGTTTGTACCTGGTATTTATTTTCAGTTCCGATTGCGTTTTATTATTATTCAATTTGGTTTTTTTTTTTTTTTTTATAATAATGTATCGTTCTAATTCTTTTATGCAATTACATCTGGTGTTAGCTCTGCGTTGTTTTCTGATAAGACTGTTGTTATTATTTTTCCGGATTCCTGAACGTTGTTTAATTTGTGTTTAATTTTATAGTTATATTGTATGTCGGTATCTACGTATATGTTAGTCTGTAAGGTATTTGTAACTACGGGCTTTAGTTGCGTCAAACAAATAGTTATTATTATTAATATTATAATTTGCACTGTACTCTGTGTATTGTGCGATTTGTGCGTGTACTTCACATTCTATCCATCATAATTTCCTCTATTCATACTTAATTTTTAAAAAAAAGATATGAATTTCTTGTAACATTTTTTCCGTGAAAAAAGTTGGGGAAATATATGAATGTATTGAATTAATATTGAAATCCATTTCGAATATAACTTTCGTAAAAGTTCTTGTCTTCGTGGATGGATTTATTCTCACCCCAGTAACCGAATTATTGTTTCTGTTGGTAAATTATGTTTTGCACCCAAATTAATAGGAGATACGCAATAGGCTTTTAATTTATTCACGTTCTTTTGTTTTGTAAATCACAAATAGTTTTACGGCATTTGAAATATATATTAAACAGAAACTATAAAGACCAGTTATTATCTTGGGTCGATACGAACATTTAAATTGATAGTTTGGTAGCAGACTTGACTTCTCATCTTGACATACTTGAGACTTGGCACTCTTGGCATCGTCTTGATGTCAGCGTACAAGTGAAAACATTTTGCAATTTAATGGTTCGATGCGGGAATATGTAATTATTTGCAGCTGTCCTAGGTAAAACTATATAGTACAGCAGTTTCCTAAGTAGAAACTTTAGGTAACTACTCCTCGGTGACACTAATGTAATGTCATTCTCACAGCCTTCTGCCCGAGTTCACTTCTGCACGCGCCTGTACTCACCCATCTGTAAACGCCCTAGGGTTTGATTTACCGGCATCCAGCCACTATAAACTGACAAACTAACAAAGAGCTTTGGCAGACATGCATTAATTTATCCAACTTGAATAGCTACTAATATAGCCAATATGTTTCTCTTAGACTCATGAAATACACGTGGTACTTACTTCTTTACAAGTTTGCGTGAAGAAAATAGTATTAAATACTTACTTTGTTACAGTTCGCGTTGTACTCTAAGAGGTCTCGGAGCATGGTCGTCCGATAAGTGGTGTGGTGCTCATAAATCCAAACTGAGTTTCGTAATGTTGTGTGGTGAGGGCATTATTGATGATAATATATAATAAATTGCTTGTAAGGATATTGAACTGCAATATGATGTTAAATGTAATATAGAAGTAGGTTACGTTACAGTAGGGACCTTCTCAAGATTGAGACCAATAGGTATACCCTACGCAATGGAGTGGTGAAACACTATAAAGCTTGGTTCGATCTCTTATCCTATAGACGCGAATTAAGACACCAACGCGCTGCCTTTCCTCTTTCATCTCCGGGCAGGACATTAACTTGCCAATTATGCGGTCGGGGCGGTCGCTCCCGTATCGGCCTTACAAGCCACTTACGTAAGTGATGCACCCCTAATATGGACGCTGTTTAAATCATCTTTTCATAGATGTATATTATGGTGAAAGAAGTAGGTAATAGTAGACATGGCAGAATTATAATCTTTCGCGGACCTCCGCTACCTAGCCCGAAAGTTTAAATTCGATTGCATTGAGATTGTGTAGAACTATATTGGACTATACACAAAAGCGTTTTTTCATATTCGCAATGGGACATAAAGGCAATAAAACTTTTTTTCTTGCGAAACCAATAGAAATTTCTCAACAATACTCGTCACATTAATTGCACTACTAAATAGTTGTAGGCAACTGTTGTACGACCTGTAGTCCTGTTTCTGAACACTTTTAGCAAATACAATTTTATTTAAAATAACGAACGCTGTCTTAAAAACCTTTACGTCACACCTGGCCATAATGCGAGTTTTACTGCACGCTGCGCGTACGGTAAAACTCGCATTGTGGCCAGATGAAGACGTAAATTTGTGTACTCACCACGGGCGGTAATTCGTAAAACCCCAGATCACATATTTATGGCCCTCACCTTCGGTTCGGGCCACAAACACCTGCAATCTGGGCCATTCACGAACTCACCGCCCTAGGTACGTAATGTACTATAATGTATAACACAGGCCATTATGAAGTGGAATCTGTAGTTTACTGAAATCGCGACTGGCGGATGCATTGTAATTGTGATACTCTCGATAACAATAGGTGGTACAGTAATCTTATTAAATTGTAAAGTAAAATCTTATTTTACAGCGTTTTTATTTAACTGCATCATAATTTTAAACAAATTGAAGAAAATAGAAACGCACATCGCGTATTGAATGGAACTGTAATTAATTTCTTATTACATGGTTACAAAACGATATTATGTATTTGAATACGAATTAGTTAAAGTTTTAAATATTGAATGAATGTAGCGAGATAAGACTGATTACTTTTTGTCACCTCATAATGAATACATTATTTTTTCAATTGTCTCATGTTGGCAATAAGCGAGCATTGTCTTTGCTTGACTTTAAGCAGCACGGCTATCTGAGGACAGCCCGCGAGCTGTGTCGCGGTGTCATAGACTGTCCGTCTGTCTCTTTCTAAACCTTATAATCAGAAAGAAACGGATAGTCTATCTTGCTGTGACATAGCTCGCGGGCCGGCCCTGCGATACCCGTGCTGAAGTGATTATTATTTGAAAAATACTTGCTGTTAGCGATCGAAAAATAAGTATTAATGACATTACGAAGGGTTTGGAAATACAGACATTCACTCAGTTGGTTGATTGCCCCTTGGGTTTAATATTAAAAAGAAAACAATATCACTTTCAAATTATTATATTTCAATCAGAAATAATGTTACTTTATTTGGAATAACTTTCTGTCAAAAAAAACATTTTTGGGTAGAACCTTTTATTGCCGACTGTACTTTTCTTATCATCATTGTATACCGTCATCAACTGCTCATTGAGACGATACTAACGAGCCCAATTAAACTCGATGGGGTTATATGGTTTTATTACGGAGTTCCTATGGCCACCTTCTGTCTCCATCATGGGCGATGGGCACCTGTCTGTTTTGCATGTTTAAAGTTTTGCGAGATGATGGATCAATCAGGCAATCCAGTGTTCCGATATAATTTATAGTTTATTTTATATACTTACCTATGTTTACCAGTGCATTGGTTAAGTTACAACTGTAATGCTGTGTAAATAAATATTATATTAAATAAATAAATCATCAGATCAGCTCGATGGTACCATAATATTGAATTGTCATCCAAACTATACTTATACCCAAAATTTCAGCTCAACCGGTCACCGGGAAGTCGGTCAAATTTAATTTGCAAGATTTGTCCCATACTAACAGGGCAAGTTAATATAAAGCTTTTACATGCCTTTCTTCAGCGAAATGCAATAAAGCGGCTACTTTGCATTCACAGACCTCTTCAAGTTTGGCACAAAGCATGACTTGGATGAGAAATGGGAAAACAACATTAAATTTTCATAACGAGCGTTTTATGACTTGTTTATTTACTGTTTGCCATCCTTACGATTTTATAACATTGTTTTAATAATGTATAATATGTATTGTTTTACATATTATAAAAAAAAACTCTTTGGTTTCAATTAATTATTTCCAAATTAAGGGAAGTATTTTAGATACAGAACACATAAATGCATTCCGTTTTAAAAAAGATATATATAATTATATGAATCAAAATTTTGAGGCACTGCTAGTGACTCCGCCAAATAGAGCAAAACAAAAAAAGACACGACCTCCTTTAGCCAATTTGTAAAAACCCGCCACAAATATATCAATTTACCCCATTTGTATCAAGATAAAGCTAAAAGTGGCACTGGAACATAAGTTTCATGTGCTGTGTCTACCCTTTTGGGAATAACGGCGTGAGGCTTTGTATCAACTTTACCCAAATGTATCGACTAGTTCTAAATTCATAACCCACCCATAAAATGTAATTGTTTATTTTTTTATGTTTTGTATCTTTATTTTATTTTATATTGATAAGTACTTATTGTAAAATATGTCTAATCGAATGAAAATTAATGAAGAATTAGAACCATGCAAATAAAATAAAACTTTTTTTATTAGAAATATCCTCTGAGGAATACATATTTCATTTAAATAAAAAATAGCTTACAATAGGTGTGGACTCAAAATGAAAATAATTATTTGAAAATAAAAAAACGCAATAAAATAATATATGCCTAATGAAGAAAATCCCATTCACATATCTTAAAAATTTACGACGGTTGTACCGTTTTAATGTTGCTTGTTAGAGAGAGAAAACGCTATCAGACATCACGACACGACCCTCGAGCGTCATAGTAAATGACAATCGTTTTATATGAAAGGTGCGTTTTGCGGAAAAGGGAAACTTTGGACACAACTTCGTGATTATTTAACTCTTGCGTTGCTTTTTTCTCCATTTCACTACATTCTCAATCCTTTTTCAAGAAAATTCATAATTATTGATATAAATTGATTTAGCGTCAACACCCCTATACTGTCTATAATAAATAAATGAACATCATTCTTGCATTTCATTCACAGCAGCTGAACCAATCTGTTTCTTGAAACAACAACCGCGCCACCGCGGCAAAATTCTTCTGTTATGATAACCTACATCTGAATAAGTTTTGGGATTGTAATAATATTGATTTCGCTGTTACGTTCATTGGTTGATACGTAAATCACCATTTCAACATTTTTGGTAGTAAACAGTATTGCAAATCTGCTTGTTAAAATTTACTTAAGGCTACCCGTAGTTTTCATCTATTTTTGACAAGTTTTTAATCGTTCTGAATATTAATATAATTCACAATACAAACATAGTTAGATAGATACCTATTTGTCAAGGGTAGCTTTATCTCTCTCGTATCATAGATTTCCTTAAGGGGCTACCCGAGGATTTCATCGATTTTTGACAAGTTTTGAATCGTATCTCCTACTTTTGCACTACAGATAGAATTATATGTCAAACGGCTATCGGTTCTTCAATCTTCATTTTTACTTCATTTTGTCTACCAGATTTTGAAAGAAATGAATACTTAACTTTGTATGATTTTTTTAAACATAGTCTAATTTAATTATAATTCATTAACTTAAGATCGAAATCTTCATATTTGGGTTCGTCTAGGACGTCTTTAAAAACGTGTCAAGGGTTTTTATTTTAAACTAATTAACACAAAAGTTATGGCCAGAAAACCAGATTTTTGGCCTAAAATTGTTCAACTTTGATGCCAAATATCTCGAAAACAATGAACTTTGAAGTAAATATGGGATACTATATTGCTTAAAGCCGTTGTTGGTAATTAGCTACAAAAAAACATTAGAAAACGAAGGGATTCAGATCGAAGGTCATTGGCGTATGGGAGCCCCTTAAACCAAGAACACTATGTTAGATTAATTTTGTATTAAGCAGTTACGCTGCTAACGAAATTATACATTTTTAAATAAAGGAAAAATTTAAAAATTTAATGTAGCCGTATTCGAACCGGCGACCACAGGCATTCATGGCCCGTCGCTACTAACCAACTGAGCTATCGGAACAATCCGGTTCGGACACCAAATTCTTCAATCAAATCCTTCCTACAACGCCTTAGGGAGGCGTGTAGCGACATCTACCAGAAGACTTAGGCTTCTTAACGGCACCAACGTCTCAAATTATATTGAGAAATCGTCAGTAACGATGCGCCACCCCATACTAAATTAATTTTGTATTAAGCAGTTACGCTGCTAACGAAATTATACATTTTTAAATAAAGGAAAAATTGAAAAATTAAATGCTCCGAGCCCGATTCGAACCGGCGACCACAGGCATTCATGGCCCGTCGCTACTAACCAACTGAATCCGGCTCGGAGCATTAAATTTTTCAATTTTTCCTTTATTTAAAAACTATGTTAGATGTCAAGTCATATTGATTTGTGCATCTGACTATGACCTAACGTAAAATTATATTTATCCAGACCTAATTTATATACTAAATAATAAATAAATAAATAATAAATATTTGGGGACAATCTTACACAAATCGACCTAGTCCCAAACTAAGCAAAGCTTGTACTATGGGTACTAGACAACCATAAACATAATTATACAGATAAATAAATACTTAAATACATAGAAAACATCCATGACTCAGAAACAAATATTCGTGCTCATCACGCAAATAAATGCCCTTACCGGGATTCGAACCCAGGACCACTTGCTTCGTAGGCAGGGTCACTACCAACTAGGCTAAAGCGGTCGTCGAGAATATACAGAATCAGAATACCTTTATTCGTAAAACATTAATACATTGTAAGCTTATTTTCAATAATTATATCCAACAATACTTAGTTATAAGTCAGCGTCATTCAAAAATTGAAGATCATTATAATAGCATTTTTTTATTAATAATAATTATAATGTTTCCTTTAATTCTGCAGCGTTTAATTCCTTAAATTTTGAATTTTATTCCGAACTAGCGCGGTTTTACACACTTTATATATTACGCATGTCATTTCGGTACTGCGATCTTACAGGGAGTTTTCGTGTGTCAGCAATTTAGGTGTACAAATTAGGATTGCATTTAACAAATGTGGCAGTTTCCAGAATATATAAACAAGGTAGGTAGAGTCAGAACCGTAAGTAATATAAAATGTGGTCTGCAACTGTCCTCATTTTACAGACCTAACGCTAGTAATATTATAAACGAGAAATTTGGATACTATGATATGTTAGTTAGATGTTACTCAATCACGCAAAACATATATGAATAGTATAAAATTGGTATAGAGATAGTTAATAACTGGGATTATAACATTGGATACAATTATTCCGAAATCGCGGAAAAACCCTAGTATAATAATTGTATAATCTATTCAGCTCTTATAGTACCTACGTCACACCTACGTTTAATACTGGATATTTAGGGCGGGTTGCATCATCCAAATTCTGTAGATCAGTTAACGTTTAATATTTCACCGGCAGCGGTCATCCAATTGATAACTGTCAAACTTCCCATATAATATAGTTCTTACGATTACCGCCCGTTTGAAACATCCGGCCCCTAAAGTCAGTAGATAAAAGATATAATTATATTATGCCCTTAACCTAGCAATGGTAGAAACCCGAGTTAAAAAGACCGGTGAAACAAAGTTGGCTGGCTAGAAAATCATTCTCCGAAACGTTTGGAATATCGCCAGTCGCTTTTTCGACGGTTTGTTCATCAAATTATGTGTTTGCGCAACTTCGTAGACCTTTGAAAAACAAACTAGACCACTGAAGCGGTGTTGAATTTTTTTTCAGCTGCTGCATTGAGTTGAGTCAATGCCGGTAAACTCTAGTTAAAAATATTTATACCTACATTCAAAAATCTTTAATCTTTCCAAAGTTAAACGATACGACACAGAGAACGAATATAATGGAAAAATAAACCATCATCGCCTGAAGCCCAGTACGGCTATCACAAGACGGCGCGTTACCGCCCACTATCCGTCACTCTCTTATTAGAAAACTTAGAAAGAGAGGTATACCTCGGTGCGAGAAAAATCGAGACTGCTCGCGCGCCGTCTTGTGATAACCGTGCTGGACAAGACTCGAACTTGTACCTCTGTATTATCGGCACAGCCATCTCCCTCTGAGCTACCCAGACATTAGTTTATCTATCCATCACATTTGCCGCCGCTACTCTACCGCTACGCTACCTCTCGGTATTTCCTTGAAAGTCTCACTGCTTTTAGCCCACTCTAATGATTAGAGTGGTTATATAAGCGCATAGCTTGCCAGCTTGCCCATTCTAATCGAACCACATCAGGTGGTTTCAGTTTAACGAGAGAGATGGCGCTGATGTATATTACAACCTCTTAACAAAACAAATTATTTTATTAAATAAATTTGTTTCGTGTCAATTTAACGTAGAAGTTACCACGATACAATTTTAAATAATCATATCGAGAACAAAATAAAAGCAAAGATAAAAAAGCATAGTTATTCAAAGTAATTTGCTTTCAGTGGGAACACACTTAGTATTAATTGTAATAAAAAAAAACAAACCATTATTTTCATGCGGAAAAGTCCAGTAGATACTAAACGATGTAGTACACGTTATAAAAAAATAAAGTTATAATAAAAGTAATTAAAATAAATAGTGCCCCGTCAAATAAAGTGCCATTCGCCATTTTATCAATTATAAATAACTTGCATGCCCACAGGGCCACAACGAACTATCGATAGACATGAAAAAAAAAAGATATAATGCTGGCTGCGTTTCTCCTCTTCCTTTGTACTTAATGCCGAACGTGCGCTGACGCAACGAGCGGGAGTGTACTTGTTTGCAGACGGGCTCATCCAAGATTCTCTCGTCTCGACTGACTCTAAGCGTCTTCTGTTTCGGAAAAATGCACCAGCTCCAAATCACGTGATGATACCAGAGGATTTTACCGACTAGATAGCTCGCGT
Source organism: Epinotia ramella (assembly GCA_947578815.1). Taxonomy (NCBI): domain Eukaryota; kingdom Metazoa; phylum Arthropoda; class Insecta; order Lepidoptera; family Tortricidae; genus Epinotia; species Epinotia ramella. Next base: position 7,714,489 of record OX388201.1, on the reverse strand, counting down.
CGAGCAACATTGTGTCTGCGCAAAACATTTATTTATTTAAACCAAATATTGTAATATTTCACATAATGATTGAATATTATAAACAAAAATGCTTATTCGTGAGTTTCGGACTTGATGGGACCTTATGAAATACCCGACTTTATGAGCAGTTCAGCATGGTTGGTGTGGACAGTAATTTTAATGACGCAATAGCTAGGTGAGCGTCGTAGTCTGAGAGAGCCGTTTCGTTTCGCCGAATCATCATCTCGAATAAAACAATATCAGATGCTAATCGATAACGCATTGCATAGGAAAATGACAGTTGAATTGTCCTTACGCTCGCTCGAAACGTTACGTGTTTACCCCTCTGATGTCGTTGCGTATAAGAATCGTTCGTAAACACAGCCGTGTAACCTTTGAATTATTTACTAACCTGACCATTTATTCTTAGCAATCTTTATCACATTACAGCATGCAAACAGTTTATTCTGTTGATTGCTTTGTTGGAAACTGCAACTTTTTGCTTGTTTGGAAGATAAATTTCAATCTTCAACCAAAACCAATTTACTCGGTATATCTGATTAGAATCGAACTGTTACCCTGGAGCGATTATGGATCGACGCTTGTGGTTTTCGGATAAATTATGGGTGTAATTGCCAAGGAAATGGCCAGCAGTCTGTGCTAATTGGCCCATTAACACTTTGGGCCAAATTACGTTCTCCTTCGAGTGTTGTAATGTGGCCTAGTTTAAGGCTCAAGTCTTAGGCTTAGTGACTTGGCAGCTCTGGTTTAACTTAGTTATTTATTTATTACTATAAACGCAATGTTCATGGCAAAAAATAAAACAGTAGACACGAATGCCAAAAATAGCTAATCTAATTGATACGTACATTGGTACCTACGGATATCAATAAGGTAAGCATTTTTTGGTATTCATTGAAATTAGATAAAATTGAAATAAGAATTTTATCTATACTTACTAAAAATTAACAATTGCCATTATATAATATTTTTATTTGCTCAAGTTACGTGTCTGTTTTTAAAATAAGCCATTCATGTACAGTCAACTATAACTTAGTTCTGCCAAAGACTCATGCCAAGGACTACTTAAAGCAAAGTGTACAAGGCTTGGCTTTCCAATGCAATACCCGCTTTAAGTTATGGTCCGGCTTTACTCTCGACGCAAAATGCCTAATTTAATGACCTTTGACCAATCTCTTGTTATTGTCACGAATGTGTGTTTAAACTTCTGTTTGTTTGACGTAGTTTTATTGTTTATCCGTTGAAAGAATTTCTTACCATGTTCATGGCTTGTATTAAATTTAAGTAAGTATACATTACAACTAGGTAACCATTCGAGCACTTTAGTGTGGCGTCACAGCGATAGTAACTATTTATGTTAGAATTAAAATGTACCTACTAGGTAGTCTTGTATGAATTTGTATAATTAACTCCGTAACAATCGAATTCCTCCCTCTTTGCTATATATATATATATATATATATTATATATATATATATACAGCGAACTATTTTTCTCGTTCGCTGCATATAATATATAGGTCTTATCTTATCTTATCTTATATAGATGAGGGCCCTTTCGGATACACTTCGACCCTATGGGATCTTTTGTGCATTTGCCCTCTCCTTTATGTCTACTCCCAAGCTCGCTCCATCATTTCCACGAAACGGATGATGCAGCTTAACGGGAGCACCTTGAATTCCTTTGGTTGCGGATAGCCGTTACCAAAGTAATTCATTCTTTGTCTGGCAAGGGCATGACATTCACACAATAAGTGTTCCATGGTTTCATCCTCCTCGCCACACATTCTACAGTCGAGACTGTCCGATAATCCCATCTTGGCCAAGAGATCCTTGACCCCGAAGTGACCCGTGAACACCCCAGATATGGTTCTGAGTTGCTTCCTGCTGGATTTCCAGAGTTTGTTAGTCCAGCCCGAGTCCACTCCTTCTATGAAGAGCTTAGAATGCCTTAAGCCCGCCTCATTCCTCCACTCGTGTTGGTGTTTGGTTTTGGCGTAGGCTTTAAAGGCCGAAATTATGGTTCCCTGCGAGAGTCCCACAAATGGTTCTGGACCTACAAAGTGATTTGTAGACCCCCCTCTTGCAAGCTCATCCGCTCTTTCGTTGCCGATGAAGCCCTCGTGCCCTGGTATCCAAACTAGTTGCACCTTATTGTGCTTTCCAAGCTTGTTCAGTGCCTGGACGCCGTTATAGACTAGTCTAGAATCCACTTTCGGCGCCGTAAGTGCTTTAAGGGCTGCTTGACTGTCACTGAGTATATAGATGGTCTGCCCTCTGGTTTGCCTGTCTATATTCTCCTGCACACAGGCAATTATGGCGTATGTCTCCGCCTGGAAGACGGTTGCCAAACTACCCATGCTTACACTACTACTGTAGTCATTCGCATAAATGCCTGCTCCCGTACCGGATCCCATTTTTGATCCGTCCGTGTACCATATACTGTCTTCGATACCAGACTTCGGTGGTTCTAGACCTTCGGTCCATTCAGCCCTGGATGGAACTTTTGTTGTGTAGTTCCTATGGAATACAAACTTGGGTAGCATTTTGTCGCTTCCCATGTTTGTTATTCTGTCTAGGAAACCGTCAGTCTCCATGTTCGTGTGCTTAGTCTTTGGCATGCTGTCGCTCCACAATCCAAGAGTTCTTAGTCTGTAGAGCGATTTGCGCGCCTCTGACTTAATCACCAAGTGAAGTGGCGGTAGGTCCAATAGGACTTCTAGCGCCGCTGTGGGCGTGGTACGAAACGCCCCTGTTATAGCCATGCATGCCGATCTCTGCACTTTCAACAGAGCATCTCTGCATGTGCTCATTAAAGTCCTTGGCCACCATACCAGGCTACCGTACAACAGTATGGGCCTCACCATCATGGTGTAGATCCACCTCAGTACCTTTGGGTTCAGTCCCCATGTTTTGCCATACGCTGATCTGCACATTCCAAATACCCTCAGTGCCTTTGTAATGGTGAGATCTGTATGCTTCTTCCAATTCAGTTCCTTATCCAGTGTGACACCTAGATATTTCACATCATTGGACAGTTCTAGTACCCTCCCGTACAGTTTTAACTGCTGTACGCCGCGAAGGGTCCTTTTCCTAGTAAAAGGTATTACTACCGTTTTGCCTGGATTAATGGATAATTGGTGCCGGTCGCACCATCTCTCCACTGTCTGCAGTGCCTTGTTCATGATTTCCGATACCGTGCCTGGGAATTTCCCATTAACCAGTATCACTAAATCATCAGCATATCCTACCGTGTGGATGGGACCTTTATTGAGTTCTACCAGGAGTGAGTTCACCACCAAACTCCAAAGAGTTGGTGAGAGTACCCCACCCTGTGGACATCCCTTTGTGGCCGTGGCCATTATCTCATCCCCCAAGAGAGATGACTTTATTAGTCTGCCATTTAGCATGTTGCCTATCCATTTACATAGGGTCGGCTCTATGCCATGTTTTGCAGCTGCTTCGCTGATAGCTTTATACGTGGTACGATCGAATGCTCCCTCCACGTCTAGGAAAGCTGCCAGACATAGTTCTTTATTCTCTATAGCCCGTTCAGCCCTGGTTGTTACCAGGTGTAGTGCGGTTTCCGTTGACTTCCCTGGCTGGTATGCACATTGCAGTTCGTGCAGCGGATGTCTCCTTAATGGGCCATCCCTTATGTGTCTATCTACCAATTTCTCCAATGTTTTGAGGAAAAACGACGATAAACTTATCGGCCTATACGATTTGGCTTCACTGTAATCCGCCTTACCCGGTTTGGGTAGATAGGTTACTTTTACCATCCTCCACACACGCGGTACGTGTGCGAAGGCCAAGCACGCCCTGTACAATCTGCTAAGATGCGGGATTAGTACATTAGCGCCTTCTTGTAGTAGAATGGGGTAGATTCCATCTGGCCCCGGGGCTTTGTAAGGTTGAAATGTTGAAAGTGCCCACTTTATCTTTTTATGATCTACTACCTTTTTAGACGTGTCCCAATTGTGTCTCGTTGTACTTGTGGTTTGTTCCAACGCACTAATTGCGCCATCGTCTGTTACGCTGTCGTGTATTACTGAGCCTGGGAAGTGCGTGTTACACATTATCTTAAGGGTCTCCAGCCCCGTTTTCGTCATTCTACCGTCATTGTCCCTGATGGATGTGAGCGGGACCGACTTTGTTGTTGCTAGTGCCTTTGTTAGTCTCATTCCATCCGGTATTGACTCAATCTGATCGCAGTGGTTCCTCCACGCTCTCCTTTTTGCTTTCCTCACAGCCTTGCTGAGTTCTGTGAGTTTTTGTGCATAATACCCGAAGTCATTAGATAACTTTGCGTCATTAAATATTGCCCTAGTTTCCCTCCTGAGCTTGACAATCTCTGGGGTCCACCAAGGTAACTTTTTAGCCAGGGTTTTCTTCTCCGGGCAGTTATTAGTGAAGGCCGTGTATACGGCTTGTACTATTTTATCCGCTTCGAATTATATGTCAATAATAGAGTTTAGCTTGCCTTTTGGGTCTCCTAGGTCCACTTTTAGATCACTTCTGAAGGCCGACCAGTCGGTGTTCCTCGGATTCCGTTTACCTACCGTATTTGATTTTATTTTAGTTTGGTACCTAAAGCAAATGTATCTGTGGTCCGAAAGGGATATGTCATCAGATACATGCCATGAGTTGATTTTGTTACTAGTGTTATTAGTAGCCAACGTTAAATCAATAACCTCTCCCCGCCTGGAATTGACGAAGGTAGGTTCATTGCCTTTATTCAGTACTTGTAAAGAAGAGCTTACCAGGAAATCCAGTACCTTCTCCCCTCTCCTGTTGACATCTGAGCTGCCCCAGATGACATGATGAGCGTTCGCGTCGCAGCCGATTATCAGGTTGGTGTTCGCCCGGCTGCCGTATGCAACAAGATCCCGCAGTTGCTGTGTGATGGGATCCGTCGCCTCGTAGGGGAGGTAGGCTGATGATAGTATCAGCTCCTTACCCTCCCCCTTGTTTTGGATCATCACCGTGGTGAGATCCCTGCAACAGAAAGCATGTAAAGGCATAGCATTGATGCCATTTTTGACATATATACATGTCCTCATATTATTGTTATTATCTGGACACAGGTGAACAATTGTTCCCCCCGTTCCACCTAAACCTCTTATTTCACTTTTATATATATATGGTTCTTGAATAAGAGCAATATCGAACTTGTCGCCTTTTAGCTGCCTCGCCAGAAGGGCAGTGGCCGCCTTGTTGTGTTGTAGATTAATTTGTACACACCTTAAACCCGCCATTGGCGCTCTTAAAGTTTTGGCTTGCTGAGGTCAGCAGCCACTTCCTGGACAGTGTCATCACAGGACATGGGAGACATGGAGGTCTCCAGGTACAGCTCTGCCATTCCCTGCAGGTCCTCCGAGCCAAACCCCGATAGCGGTGATGACTCTCGGGCCCTGCGGGATTCAACAAAACCGTCACTGGAGCCCGCCCTGTCCCCGGCCTCTGCTTCCGACTGCCCCTCCTCTTTGGCTGCCTCAGCCTCCTCAGCCTCCTTGCCAATGGCAGTTGGCACGTTGCCCTCCGGAGGTGTGCCCTCCTCGGACTCCCCAGGCGGCGGACCCCCCGCGCCCGTCCCCGCACAAGTGCCGTCCCCAGCCCCTTCAAGCGCCCTCTCCTCCGCGTCCTCTAGGAGCTTGAAGGAGCTCAGGTCAACCCCCGTGTGTAGGTGGTAGCCCGCTGCCTTGATAACGTCGGCCGACACCCGGTCCATCAGTATGATGCGCCTGGTGTTCGCGTCCGACGTCAAGGTGTCTACCACCTTCCACTCCTCCGTGTGTAGCGCAGGATTGTACCTCTGCAACACACGGAGAAGTAACTTTACGTCATGGCCGCCAACTATCTTCGTTTTCCATGCCATTTTGATTGGTTTTGGAAGATCCTTGGCGTCCATGACCCTCAGGCGCAGGCCAGCAATCTCCTCGCTTCCGATTGCTGACCTGAGCCATGCGACGGACTCTCTCCCTTGGCAATTGACGTGGAGAGCGCCCGCCACTACGTTGCCAAGAGTGACTCGGGGTAGGGGATCCGGAGCATCAACCAGAAGCTCCAGAATGAGCCCCTGGATGGCGCCCAGATGCCCCAACCCGATCTTCTCGGCCGGAAAGGCCTCCGGGACGATGGCCATCCTCTCACTTGCAGCCACTTCAGCGAACGAAGCTGCGACTTTCGTTCGCTTGGAGTCGCTGACAAGCAGAGAAGAGTCGCCACTGGCTCCCAGTTGCCTCTTCTTTTGCACCATCCCTGGCCCCGAAGTGGGTGCATCCTGGGGGGTGCCCTCGCTCAGTGTATGAGCCCTCGCCTTGGCGTTGTCTCGTCTCTTCTGCCTCCTGCTGCCAGCGACTCCTCCACCGGACCACGCACCCGCACCCTGGGGTACAGACACGCTATCAACGGCGCCCGGCTCGTCAGCAGGGTTTGGAAGAGGACCGGCCGGCCGGTTGCAGATGGCCACAGTTCCGCTGACCTCCCCTCCGGCACCTGCGCCAGCCGGTCTCCTTGCGGGGACCTGCTGGGCGTGTCCGCTTTTCGACCCGTGGGGAAAAGATCGGACGGTGCCTCCGGTTTGGACCGCTCCACCATGGCCTCTGCCTGAAAATGCGCCACGCGCCTTCTGCGTCCTTGCGGACCCCCTTGCTCGACTGTTACCCGCTCTCGCTCCCCTGTCTGGGACAGAAGTGCGTACCGCCGGTACAGCATTTGCGCTATGCGCCTTGGCCTCATCCCTTGCGGGTACGGCTTTCCCTACTTCGATAGTTTTTGGTTTTAAATTGTCCATGTGACCTTTTATCCTTACTTCATCAGATTGGCTCCCCACCCACCACGGAGCCCACACCCTGGGGATGCGTAAACGCATCAGGGCTACCAATCTGATATAGCGCCCCGAGAGTATGTTGTCTGTGAGTCCGCACGGTGCCGAGTTACTCGTCATCTCCTCAGACGACTCGTAACCCGTGCTCCACCGACTACAGACCCCATACCCCAGGACACTCGCCTGTGGCCATCCGACTGGACACGACAGCCGATTGATCATGGCTGGCTAGACCATGACCGCCCGTGTGAGGTGAATCCTGAGCCGAAGAAGAGTGTTGTCTCCCAGCAGTAACTATCCCGACCGCTGGTCGACTCAGCTACCAGGACCTCCCTCTCCACCCGTACGGGTCCCCGCGCACGGCACAAACACGCGGATGGCATTTTACCGCTAACCATCCTTCTTTGTGGATGGAAAGCCCGCTGCGACATGCCATGTCATCGCTTACGGCTGATTAGACGGGATAAATGGGATAGGATGGGTTGGGATATCAAAGGTATAGGCTCAACTGATTGTTTCCGTTCTGCCTGTTTCTATCGGTAGAACCAGGCAGCTAACAGGCGGTAACCTCGTGAAGGAGCCCAATCAGTTTTGCCTCGAGGATCTTAGCAACTGTGAGCTCCCCCCGAGGCCATCTACCATGTTAACTGCCGGACAGGCCGCTACCATAGAGACAGACCCAACACAAGTAGCGACCGGTCGCAAATTTTCCTTGTCTCTGGACCTGCCTCCGCCCTATTATAATATATAGGTACTGATGATGTAAATTTTTTATCTTATAATTATTACTGTCTGCGTATTTATTGAATCCAGATACCGTAAAATGGGGTGAGTTGGGTCAAAATAGACATTGAAACCACGATAAAAAAGTATTTTTACATGTGATTTTTATACATAAAAAATGTTCTGACCGTGTGAATTTTAGTTTTAAAATGATTATCTGTTTTTTTAACTTCATAATTTTAACGATAAACACAAAAGCAGTGGCAAATCCCTCCCTACCTCGTAGTGCACTCAGAGGGGATAGCAATGGGGTGAGGGAAAATGTATGGGGAAATCTTTCGGATTAGCTTGCCTCGATCCGCGTTCTGTTTCACTCTCTGCTCATATTTATTGCTCCTCTTACGCATGATTGCTCCCCACAACCCTGGTTCCACTCCAGGCCACATATCTTTTACCTCTCAATTCTAGAGACCCCACTTTTTTTTGTTATAATTTGGCTACTCCGTGTTGCCGCAAGCTAAGAAAATATGTTTTAAAGTATAATAAAAGTACATTTAGAGCCACCTGAGCCAGGAAATCAAAGTAGCAAATGAAAATGTTCGCGTCCCATCTGCCCCCTAAAACCCTTAGTACCCCATTTTAAGGTACTTCAGTAAAATTTAAGTCCGATACAATATTCTAAGCTACGGCCTAGAACCACAAATAGCAGTAAAATTACAAACCTAATCAAATTCTGAGAAAATCAGAACAGAAAGGGAAGGTAATCTACTTATTACGTGTCTCGCTTTCCAAAGGCTAAAGTGATACACAATAATATAAAATTATTCAGTTTCAGTCACGTCAGGCCGCCTCTCAAGAATTTTATTATGATTACCTACACCGTTGATATGTAGGGCGCATGGTGCCGAGCCTCTGTTATACCGAATTAGATTATAAAAGTACTTTTTTATCATTGCGGTACTGAACAGTTATATACGACTACATTCAGAGAAACAAAAACAACGGATAAAAGTCACAGTCGAATTACGCTAGCGTAGTACTGTCGGCGTCAAAGATATGTTTACAGATTTGTCATTGACGATTCAATGTATGATTTTTCCTGCTCAGAAGCATGAGTAAGGATTTTTGTAAGAAAATAAGTTTCTGTCAAAAATTTCATTTTTGGTACCTACAAGCTTTTATTGCCGACTGTACTTTTCTATATACCGTCAGCAACTACTCATTGAGACGATTCTAACGAACGCAAACCCAACGGGGTTATGTCGGTTAAGTAATGAATTCCCATGGCCACCTTCTGTCTCCATCATCAGATCAGCTCGATGGTACCATAATATTGAATTGTCATCCAAACTATACTTATACCCAAAATTTCAGCTCAATCAGTCACCGGGAAGTGGGTCAAATGTAACTTGCAAGAGTTGTCCCATACATACATACATACTAACAGGGCAAGTTAATATAAAGCTTGTAAAAAGTGTCCCGATTTTTATATATATCGTATATCGTATTCTATTGAGTCTAAGCAGAAAGTACCCAAATTACATACATATTACATAATATACATACTTTTTTATAAACTCCTGCGCTTTGATTGAAAACTCATATCAACAGACTGCCCGTTAACCCCAATTTGCTATGCGAAACGTTATGCATATAAGCGCTCCCCTGGCGTTATTAGCATTTAGATTATTTCATCAAGGAAACAACAGCTTAGACCAGTCGATGGGCGGTCGATGGGTCCCATACAGGTATGGTCCTATAAGTTGGAATATTGAATTTGTAGGTAATGTCAAAAGTACTTTAGTACATTAAAGTAGATTATTATTTGTCTCCAACCTTAAGTTTAGCCTACTGTCTTTTTTAGAGCTGCTCACTCTGTGCCAAGTGTCAAACGTGATTTCCTAGTGCTGTTTGATCTACAAAAATAAAAAATAAAAAATTTCGTTGTTGAAGTGTTACTTTTTGCGTATTTTCTTTCCGCCAAATCCATTATCTTATTCAAAGCGGTCAAAAATACGATCAGCATCCATTGCAATGAACTTTCTTAATATACATAAAATCAATATAGATGGTAGTCAGCAAATTTGTAGGTATCATCAAACGACATTAAAAATATGAACTGAAATCTAAGCACAATAATAATTGTCGGAGCTCCTCCGAGAATTAGGGCCTGTTTCACAATCACCGGATAAAGTTATCTGCCAGTTAAAATTATTGCTATCCTTTTCTCCCGTCATATATAAAAGAAAAGTGACAGCCAACATTTATCTGACAGATATGTTTTAACTAGAGATTGTGAAACCCTTATAATAACAACAATTTATTTAAGCTGACTGCCGAACTGTAGGAACAGTCACGAACTTTAATATGGGACCTACTTAAAAGGGTAAATTTTCCTCATGTTCCTTCTGGGCTAGGTCGATGAAAATTTTGTATGATGTAGAATATAGAATATTTGGAAAAAAATGGTGTGTGTACCAAGAGCCAAACTTGTTATACAGGGTGATTATTAATATTATAATTTTTTACAAGAATTTAAATGTTTAGGATGGTCATATTTTTTTTACATATAGCCTTTAGTCCCATTAATATTTGTATAAAATTTGAAAATCGTCAATTTCATAGTTTAGGAAAAAATAAAAAAAACAGTTTTGGGGTTAATCGGGCGTTTTACATTACCTCCTCAAAAGGCATCGTTTGATTATAGTTTTGACCCAAAAACACTGGGGGCAATTTTTCTTGGTTATCCTGCTGCAGGAAACCCTGCACAAAGTTTCATCCCTCTGTCACCCCCTGGAGGTGAAAAACGCCCGATTAACCCCAAAACTGCTGAGCTGCTATACCCTTTACAGTCCTGTCATATTGTATAGGAATCCAAAGATTTTTTTGTCATAAATTAAAGAATGCGACCGTTTGTAGAATAAAATTTAAGATGAAGATACGTTCCTATTCAGACCAGTTAAAGTTATATCCGAAACTATAAGCCCTAATTGACATATTTTGATATTTTTAGTACATACACGAGTATATTTCATCGTATCGGTAACAAATTAACAACCATTTTATTTTGTTCTAATCTCGATTTTAGCGACACGACCATTAGAAGTGTCAAACTAATGTATACATTACATTGCTGCTCGAGAATTATTTAATAACGAACTACGCTCTAGATGATGATGATGATGCCTGCGGCATGATGCCTACGGCTGCTTTTTACCACCGCACCGCTCGCCATCGGCAGGGTATTGATCCTCACAGCCTGGAACCTAAATGGCCGCGTACCGTACGGTTTCAGAGAAATTTCCTCCCTCGGACGCTCCGGTTGTGGAATGAGCTCCCCGCCGAGGTTTTCCCGAGGGACTACAGTATGGGGTTCTTCAAAAAAGGAGTGTATAAATTCTTAAAGGGTCGGTAACGCGCATGTAACACCCCTGGAGTTGCAAGCGTCCATAGGCTACGGTAACCACTTACCATCAGATGGACCGTAAGCTTGTTTGCCACCGACGTGGTATAAAAAAAAACATCAAGGGTTTCAAATTGTCAGATTCTTTTTAATAAATCGTAAAACTATTGTTACCTGCTTAAAACTTATGTATTTGTATAAAAATCACACACTTATAATAATTTCGTATAGTGCCTGCTCAGTTAAACATATCTAGGAACAGGTATCACGAATCTAGACTATTTATGTCTTGGTGCGCAGGTCAAATACAGGGCATGATTCAATAATGCAATAGAAGCTAAGTGCTCCTTATTACCGATCACGGTTCCCATGTGTATTGTTAATAATTCGTAATGTTATTGTCTGATTCAGATTTTCCTTAGGCATTCAAACTCAACTCAATTCAAAATAATCTTTATTCAAGTAGGGGTAGCACTTTCAAATCGTCAGTTGAATCGATTCTTATGTTTGATTTGTTGGATTTGTCTTCACTCCGAATAGCAGAATAACCAATAATACGTGTTTTTATTCATACATTGTGGTATGTGGTATGGCGGTTCGAAGTTCGCGGGGTCAGCTAGTTTTTTAATATAATGAAGATGGAGCCTCCTTTCCAGCAGGAGGTGCATGCTGTAAAGTTGCTAACCGAGTGAAAAATACTCCCCAAAGAGTTTCCGCTTGTAGTAGTATTACGACCTGTTTTATTTTCCTATACAATTATTCCATATTTTTTATTTTATAGATAGAGGCACAATTATTTTTTTAAATATAAGTAATTCCTAGCAGCAGCACAGACAATAAAATTTATTTTAAGCATTCACAATGTTCAAATATCATGTTTATATTATAGATGTTGCATTCATAATTTTTGAATGAATATTTATTTTCAATGATTTTCTAATGAAACTATTTCATGAATATATAATAAAGAATATGATTATGTGTAGATTATTATATAATATGATCGTGGAATTTAACTATCTGGTCAGCATGAAAGTTATTACCCATACAAATTTTACCAAATGTTTATGCTACTTTTCACAGTTTCCGATGCAGCCTGTAAGCACCTGCATGGGCAAAAATCCTAGTTTTTTGGTGGAAAAATGCATGGCAGTAAAACACTCTCGGTGACAGTGATTTATCGTGCATTGATAGTCGACGAAAATACAAATGGGCTGGCGCTTTTTTCCTTTTACATATCTCCATTAACAACGGATTGGGAATTTAATGTATGGCTGGTTGCGGCTATGGAAAAAAAATGCTTAGATATTTAACGAGTTATTACAATATAGGAGGAAAAGCAACTGAAATAACATAATAATCTTTTCATCACACTTGCTCGAAAAGAGCTTCATAATGCGCAGACATACAGAGCTGTAATAGCCTGTGTTACGCCCACGGGCGTAATGGTTTTTTTCTTAAATTGTATCTGTCACTCATGCGGCAGTTACAAAGCAAAGAGGTTTTATATCAAAGACGATGTCTGAAAACGTATTTATAAATAAATTGAAACTTAAAAAACTACTTAAACATGTTTAACTGAATTATTTACAGATTTAATATGTAGTTATTTAGTGTCTATGTAAAATGTTTTAAGTGTTTTCAAATCGTGGCTGTATACCTACCGAAGGGTCTTTGCCATACGCGCCTCACGTCAAATTCAACAAAATGGACGACTGGCATGTTGCAGTTTTTATTACGATTTGTATTAATTTCATCTAAAATGTATTTGTTTTCTCGCAAATGTGATGAAAAACATTGTGTATAACACGGGCGTAAGTATATTGCAAACTCGAGTCATCAAAATCCTCTGCCTTCGGCGTCGGGCTTCTGATGAACTCTTGTTCGCAATATTCGACTTACGCCCCGTTTACTTTCGTTAAACAATGTACTATTACGTCACTCTGGGCGGTAAGTGAGATTTACCGCCCACGGGCGCATCGGATTTTTTAGGCCTCACCCAAAGAGTGCCAAAGTGACCGGTGCTTTTACATTTACATAATTACAGAGTAGAATTTTAGTTTTCTACTACAACGAAACAAGTTTAAAAGGTATTTATTGAATACCTTTTGAACAAAACTTATCATCACAGTACATTACACAAATATCAAAATGATATAATGGATTATTTTTATCAACCGCTGAAAAGAAAACTCTTAGCTTAGCTCAGTAAATTATTACGGAAATTGTATTTTGCTTCGTTTTCCTCGTCATTAAGATTCAGCAGTAACGCTATATTTTGGATCCCAATCCTTTTTATTATTGTTCTTGTTCTTAGTCGGAACAGGTTTATAAATATCCTTTACGATTAATATATATATATTATAGTCTAATGAATAGCTGTATAAGTAGCATAAATAAGAAAATAAATTGAAAAAAATGGGGATAAGAATAACAATAATTATTTTATTTTTAAAATTGTCTTACATATAACTACGACACTACTAACGATAGATTAATAGCTTCAGTTAATTTCTATCATTATGTTTATACCTACTTAATGTCAAAGAAGCGTTAATTTGGAAGAGGACCAGATCAATGTTCGTAGCTTTTTGTACTCTATCATATTTCACAGTATCGATTTTATATTTTAATTATACAAAACTGAAGTTAAAGAGATTTAGTTCCATGATACTGAATTTTAGTTTTTTCCAATATATTTTTTCCAAGAATATTTCCTTCCACTTTTAAAATATGGTCATCCTACCGGAGATAACACACAAAGCGTGGAGGTTACAAAGTTTTCCTTCTTCATCATCCTCCTAGCGTTATTCCCGGTTATGCCCCTAAAGGAGCCCGGGGTCCGCTTTGACACCTAAACCCAAGATTTGGCATAGGCACTCGTTTTACGAAAGCGACTGCCATCTGACCTTCCAACCCAGAGGGAAAACTAGACCTTATTGGGATTAGACCGGTTTCCTCACGATGTTTTCCTTCACCGAAAAGCTAACGGTAATTCCATACATAAGTTCCGAAAAACTCATTGGTACGAGCCGGGATTCGAACCCACGTCCGCCGCTTAGCAGCCGCATGCCTGGACCACTAGGCTAAAGTAGCTCCCCACGCTCGTTACAACGTTTTCCTTCTTGCGTATAATATTAAAATCGTGTGGCACCGTGTCTTCTTACTAACCACACCAAGTAGATAAAACGTGGATAAAACCATACACGGTGTTCAGAGTTAAACCACAGCTGGAATCGTAATCTAAATCCTAATTCATGTAGAGCTTCCTTCTTTAGGATAAGGCATATATTTGGCTTAAATATCAAACTGTCACACAGCGCGCTACAATTTATTTATACACGTACTTAATATTATTTGAATAACGAATTTACGATTTGGCACCTTAATTTATGGATTTGTTGAGTAAAGAGATTAAGAAGGTACCCAATGTTTTGTTTCGACTTCACCTGCGATTTTCCGCTGTAGGAAACAAACACGCTATCACTTTGATCCCTTTAAATTAGGTTTTATTTTATCCTTAACTCTTTATGGTAAACTACTTGGAAGGACCAACCTTTGCTCGGCGTCTTTCATGCTTTCTTGATGACAGCCTATACAAAAAAAAAACGAAAAACACTATGTTCAGAAAAATTCTCGAAACTAAAATTCAATACTTAACTTAAACTTCACCTCTGATTGATAAAACAGAAAAAAAGGTAGGTAAGAACATGTTAAATCTTTAAAAAAAGGATACACAACTCAGAAACTTAAAAATAAAACACGTATTAACTAACAAGAGGTTAAAGTCCTTGTCTTTTCGTAATTCTTCAGGCGTACAAAAATTTAGTGACCATCCATTACAAAATGTTGCACTTACGCTAGATATTTCTCAAATGGACTTAGATATACAAAACGTATCGAATTTATAATAAAAAAAAAACATAATAAGAGTACAATATACTTGATTAATGCAATGCAATTCGAATGAGCCGCCAAAAAAATCTGTTAAAAAAAATCTTATTTTTCAATATTTTATTTTATATAATTTCTGGTATGCCCCTAAATAACAAAAAAACGAATCATATCGCAGCAACAAATTCACAACGTCCTGTTAAGTACCTAAGTAGTCCATGCCCTAGGCATCTCAATCAGTTGCAGTCAGTGTTACGGAAAACCTAGTTGTTCCGGGACGAGAACCAGCATTTATTAATTTTTCACTTGTGCTTACAATTCCTGTATTGTTAATCTTGTCGAAATTATGAGAGCCATTTTTAAGAACCCGTTAAGCTTTCGCTGTCTATCCTAGAACGTTTTATTTGAATAGAGTAATAAAGTCACTGAATATTTACTTAGTGGCTCTGTGTGCTGGAAAACTCAGCACGCTGTAATTTTTTTAAAATTTTTAAGACGTGAATCGACATAAAACATCTTTACACGAAACTTGACGAACATCTGTTGAGAAATGCTACCTGTAGAGGAGAACAGCGGGAAGGCGGGACATCCGGACATCAAACGATTTTCTGTTTTCGGCCCAAGCTGAAGCATTGAACTTCGTTCGCTTGGCTCGCTCGTTCGACTAAACTCGTCCAACGCTATCGCGATCTAGCCTAGAACGTTTTATTTAGCATATATTTTTCAATTCACCTCCGATTTCCTATTAGAGTGCAGCCCGCTTTAAATCGACGAACATAATCGTGTTTTCGTAAGGAACGAGTTTTGTTGGCGTAATAGAAATGCGCTAAGCCAATATCGCGAATCAATGTGGGTTCTGGTTACATATTACATATGCCATGATTTGTTTAGGGACTGCTGCTTCAGGAGAACTATTACATCTTCAGGTAGAATTGTGGCAACTGATGTCTCTAAATTATAGCTTATGATTAATGTGTCACATGCCACAACTTTTTTTCGAATGTCCTGCTATTTCTATATATGTATTTCTATGTACAGTCAGCGTCATATAGTTAGTAGCAGCTAGAGTAGCCAAATATTTCGTAACACACCCTTATTCTTACAGTAATAAAGACGTGTACCGAAATATTTGACTACCTTGGCTGCTACTAACTATGTGACGCTGACTGTATGTGTTTGAGTACTTGATGCCCTCTTTACCCTGGTAATTACGAGAAACAACTACAACATATTTATTCAACATTCAATTAGTAGGAAGCATTTAACGTAATATTATTATTTTTTCAGAACTTCTTAAATAAATATTGAAAGAAACATTTAAGCATCAAGTCAATTCACATGTTACTTGTAAGAAATGTAACGTTTACTTGTAATGTCAGACTTTGCCAAAGGTACTAATTTTGTCCTAGCACAAGTAAAACACGAGTTTCTTCCGATTCCGATAGATCTAATCATCTGGTAGGGTTGTAACGTAACATAGACAGTCGATGTCAAAGATATCTATGTTTACAGTTTTGCATATTTTACCTTAATGCTTGTAGTAAGGCGATATATACGACATAGCTTTGACATCAACTGTGTACAGTTCTTGAATTAAAGTTCTACAAGATGTTACTTGATAACAGTTATATTAAGTTTATAAAAAACCGAGGTCCTTGTCTCGTTCCAGTCTGTTTTGCTTTAACTTGTCCATTTTAATAATAAGCCAGACTACGCATAAAATTTGAAGTGATTCATTTTCTTATTCTGTTTTAAAATATGTTGCTAATGTAAAATGGACGGCATAATGACAGTGAATATTTTATAAGTTCATCTTTCAAGTATGGTAAATTGTAATTGAATTAATTAACGTGAATAATAAATGCTAAACTATTCTAGACGTAAAATGCTTCAACCAACGTTGGCTTAATTTCATACGGTACCCTAAAAAGCCATCGCAAGTCGATTTACATAACAAACCTGCGGTAACTATCGGGATCGCATAACAAAGGGAGAGGATCGAACAGCTTTGCGTACCGATATTATTGTGGAAATTGCTCAGGGCTATGAGTTTTGGCTGCGCGTACCCTATTAGGGGATTTTGCTAACTTTTGGTCAGAGATTTATTTGAAACCCTATGTCGCACTACTAGGGTACGAACTGTACGTAGGGTACTATTTTGTCTTTTACTAGTAAACTTTTTTTGATGAAAAAAAGCTACGCATATTTGGCAAGCGTCGATGGCATTTATTTTCTTCAATTCGCATCCACAGAAATATTACAAATACATAATGACTTTAAAGTTTTTAAAACTGTAGTACTCGACTGAGGAACACAGGAGTGTGACTTTCATTGAACGAGCGAGCGAAGCGGACGAAGTTCTCTGCTTCAGGTTGGGCCAAAATTATTTCTTATGTCCGGCTGTTCTGTGGGCAGCTTCTATACAGGGTGCAATCTTTTACGTGATACAAAATAGCAAAATGTGAATCTATCCATGATTCTGAGCAACTTTTATTATGGGACCAACTTTATGTTATGCCAAAAAAAACACACCTGTTCATACATTCTTGTCAGTCTAAAATGAGCAGAGTTAATGAAATAGTTGGATTTTTTTGGCATAACACAAAGTTGGTCCCATAATAAAAGTTGCTCAGAATCATGGATAGATTCACATTTTGCTATTTTGTATCACGTAAAAGATTGCACCCTGTATATCTATTCATCATCGCACAGCCGAAACTACTGGGACTCGAAACTTGAAATTTACACCAGAACTTCCTTTTATGGCGTAGGCAAGGGGTAAGACGGGATTTTTGGAAATTCCATCCCTAAGGGGGTTAAATAGGGGTGCAAAGTTTGTACGGGGAAAAGTTTTTTTTTGAACTAGAAACTTGAAACCTTGTAGAAAGATTACTTATTATAATACAAAAAAGAACTGTCAGCGTTTTAGATAATTCTACCCCTAAGGGGGTTAAATAGGGGTGCAAAAATTATATGAGGGGAATTTTTCGTTTTGAGCTAGAAACTTGAAACTTTGTAGACAGATTACTTATTTGAATACAAAAAAAGAACTTTAAGCGTTTTGGAAAAATCCACCCCTGAGTTAACAAGTTCTACGCAGACGAAGTTGCGGGCAACAGCTAGTAGGTTATATATATATATATATATATTATAGACGATTTAGTTTTTAAATACCATTTTCTTTTTTTTATGTCAGGCTTGCTCCTTCTACAGCTGACAGACCCACTAGTCTATGGTACTCGTAGTTTAGAGCTTAACTATTTAAATACGGTATATAGAGTACTCCCCGGCAATATTCTATGTAACTTTAGTTTAAAAGCTTTCTCTGCAAACTTAACACAGGCTTCCTATTTGAAATCTTGCGTCCAGGGGATAGCCGATAACAATGTAGGTCAGGTTGAAATCTTTTAACCGGGCATTTTCAAAATGGTGCTCGATTACAGTATTTCGACGGCTCCAAAGAAAATACAGTGGTTTTATTTTACTGGAAATGTACAAGTGGACGATGTGAACTACGGGTTCAGACTGTTGAGTTTTTTTGGGTAGTTAGGTCAATTTTCAGGGCTCCGTACCTTAAAGGAAAACAGAAACCCCTATTACTTTAGGTTTTTAAGTGATCCTTCACTTCGTTGTCTGTCCGTCTGTGAACACCTTTTTTTCAGAAACGCGCGTGGATCAAGTTGAAGTTTAAATCAAAGACTCAAAATTAGAAAGGTCCGCAGTTCTTTGGAGCTGCGAAAGAAATCAAGCTTCTAATTGTATGCAATGAACTGACTGATGGCCGTTTATTCCACATATTTTGACACTCGCAAGGGAATCAAACCCTAGCTCGGGTATGAGCCAAGGTCTTACAGCACAAGCGAAGGGGAAAGACAAAAAAAAACTGTATATTTAAATTCGGTAAAAAAGTAAAGGGTCCCTAACCCTATACACGCAAAGGGAGCACATCCAGGCTGCGGAAGACAGGGGAAACCCCATCAGCCTGCACTGGATTAAAGCGCACGCGGGCCTGATAGGGAACGAAATGGCGGATGAGTTGGCAAGGCAGGCTGCTCTTAAGAGCAAGAGGGCGCCTGTCTTTGACAAGTTCCCAATTTCATACGCGAAAAGGGTAATAAGGCAGGAAACCATACTAATTTGGCAACAACGTTACCAGGAGGCCGAGACCGCCTCTGGGACAAAGATCTTCTTCCAGAACGTAGGGGAGGCCAAATTAGTTATGGGAAAGATAAGAAACAACAATGTTGTCTCGCAACTCCTCACTGGTCACGGCGGCTTTGGGCAGTACCTACACCGCTTTAAGCTGGTGGACGCCCCATACTGCATATGCGATGACCAGTCAGAGGAGACTGTGACACACATTTTGACGGAATGCCCGAGGTTCGGGAGTGAGAGGTGGGACTTTGAGAGCGAAGTGGGGTTTGCGTTGACCGGGGCCGGCTTGTCGAGGGCGATCAAAGACAGCGCCTCTCGAGTGGCCTTCCTGAAGTTCGCGGGGGGGATCATCCGCAAAGCAGCGAGAGCAAACGGGGCGACGTCTGTGTAGGAGGTCCCGGTGCCCGGATGTAGATCGTCGCCAAGAACATAACTACATGGGAACGGTCAGGGGTAGTACCAGGGGATGCTGGATTGGGACATGGTCAGGTGAATCTAGAACAAAAAAAATAAAAAAAAAATTACACAACAAACAATATGGGGGCGCTACCCTAAAAACAGGTACCGTACGCAACCTACGCACTTCACCTCTGTGGGGAGTGGGAGGATTAAATTGGCTACAATTTAAAAGTCTAAATTGGTTGCAAACTATTTATTAAAATTATGATGAGTTATATTTTTACTCCCACAGTTTATTATATTATTATTGTACAATCCTAGTCTCAATTATTTTCATGTTATTTTATTCTATACTTCTAGCTTTATTATATAATGAGTTTTATTTTAATATTGTATAATCCTAGTCTTAATTATTTGCAATTTATGATGAGTTTTACCTATATTTCTACAGTATTATTATTCAATGTTTTATATTTTGATTGTATAACCCCGCCAACCTCTACCTGTAGAGGTGTGTGTTTGTAGGGATATAGATTATTTTTAAATTTTATTTAAATTCAACTTAATTTAAGAACTCCCTTTGCATGCGGGAGATTGCATGATAGGCTAGGAATAGCAAAAGTGTAAAAGGTGCGTGTCTGGTTTTTAGCCGGTAAGAGTCCGGCACTGTCTGGGCCCTCCCTTCCCAGTCGTCCATGAGGATTTTTGCCAGACGCGCACCTTTAGTACTAGTAAAGTTTTTAAAGAAAAGAATCAATGAATAGAGCAAAAGATTAAGCTCCAAAGTCAAATTAATAAAGTTTAAAAAAGAATTGTCTTAAAAACAAAAAGAAATAATCTCTGAATCTATATCAGAGGGAAAAGAAGGACCCTCACAAAAAAAAAAAAAAAAAACCCTATACACGCAATGGTGGGTCCTAATTTTGAAATGAGATACCTATGTTGTATAAAAGGGCTTTATTAGCACAAGTTAAAGAAGGTTTTTTTGTACTATACAGTATAGTTTACGATTTCAGATTGAAAAAAATCTTACGCGGCTATCTCCGAAGTCTACGAATACAAAGCAAAAAATACGGCTCTTGTTGAGCGAGTCCGACTCGTACCTAAACGGTTTTTTTGTCAAAGTGGCTTTACCGAAATGATTTATGAAACTTAGAAGAATGATCTTCGGTCAAAAATAACACAACACAAAAATAAACATTTTAAAAAATTCAATATATATACAATATTGGTAATCCCAAAAAGCATACCTATATGCAATTTTTGCTGACATATTTCAACTAATTTCAAGGTAATAGTTATTACATTATATTGTTTTTTTTTTCTGATCCTATTCAGTGTCCCACTGCTGGGTAAAGACCTTGATTTATTATATTATTAAGATAATTATTTATTATTGTTAATTTAAACTTCGTACATTTTTACACATTATTATTAAGGGGCTCTGATGCCCCAATGACCTTCGATCTGAATCCCTTAGTTTTCTTATGTGTTTGTAGCTTATTATATTAACAACAACGGCTTTAAGCAATAATTACTTCAAAGTTCATTGTTTTAGAGATATTTGGCATCAAAGTTGAACAATTATAGGCCAAAAACTGGTTTTCTGGCCATAACTTTTGTGTTAATTAGTTTAAAATGAAAAACGAACCCGAATATCTAGATTTCGTATCGGTATGTTAGATCTTTCACGTCAATAGAGATACGAAATAAGTGTTTTTTTAGACAATGTTTAAAAAAATCATTCAAAATTAAGTATTCACTTCTTTCAAAATCCGGTAAACAAAATGAAGATAAAAGATTGAGGAACCGATATCATTCTATCTGTAGTGCAAAAGCAGTAGGAGATACGATTCAAAACTTGTCAAAAATCTATGAAAACCTCGGGTAGCCCCTTAAGACGCTGTCAACACCAAAATGCCCTTGAGGATTTTGCATAGCGCGCACACTGTCTATTTGTATCGGAGTAAACGAGAGCGAGTGTAACTTGGCGGCCCGGTTTTTGAAGATAATATTACATAAATATTGAAATAACAAAGAGGGTGGATTATTTGTGAAATATGACTCGTTAGCGGTTTAGGTATGAATATGTCGACTTCATATTTTTAATTGCAGACCCATACGTCAAAAAAATTAAGACAGAACCGTTTAATGTGATTTTAAGACCAATCTTTGCAATTATTTTCTATCGAGCCGATTTCGTCCAATTGTGTATCGAGCCCGTCCACGGTCTTTGAAATATTATGGTAAATATTAACATATATTTTAATTTATGTGCTAGAACAAATAGTTTTTCTTAAAAAACTGCTTAAATAACATCAATTTGACCAAATTAGGTCTTGTCAGCCTCTTAAGAAGCAGGATTTAACCGCGTAAACCTAGTATTACATTTTCTTGAATAAGGAATTTACAAAAACAAATCTCCGCAATGAGTCTTTCTTTTTGAGTCCAAATAAAACATTAAAAAGAAGGAACAAACGACATAGCATTTCCCTTGACACTTCGCGGGACCGTATTAGAGTGAAATGAAACCGAGACAATAAAAAAATAAATTTTAAACAGTAAACTGAACAGTTACTGCGAACGTTAAAAGAAACGGGTATGAAAAAATATTACTTCGAGTCTACAAAGTAGGTAAGTCGTTTCCTTGTTATGTTTCTTAAAGTCAATCTTGAGAGTTTTATCGTGCCAACTGCATACATTTTGTAGCCGAATGATAGCCGTGCCAGTGCAGGAAAAGAAAAAAAAACTGCAAATAACACGTACCTATAATTTGTTTATGAAAACAATTAAAAAATAATTAATATATATATATATTTTTTATTTTTATTTGTTTATTGACATGTAAAATATTATTTTATAAATAAATGATTGAATTGAATTGAAAAAGACGGATTAGACATTATTATAACAATTAAGTTCAAATACAGACACACGCTTGATAACACGCGAACACCCTGCAAGGGTTACAAATAACGTTGAATTAATGCAAACGCCAGAGGGGTAATCACGTAACGTTTTAAACGCGCGTTGGGTAGATCCAACTGTCATTTTCCCATATAAAAATTGAAAACGTTACAAAAATATGTATACACGACCTTAATGTTAAGGCAATAAAGTCGTGTATACATATTTTTGTACGTACAATGCGTTACGTTATTGACCTGCAGGTATGCAGTACCTAACTTTTCACAGCGTATCGATCAAAATAAATCATTGCAAATTGATTGAAATGATTTTCTCAGGGGACGTGGCGATGGCGCAAGGTGCATCTCCTGATGATGCCTCGTAGAGAGGCGAGACACGTGTCGAGGTTCTTCATTATTAGTGGTCATTTGTTGTATTTATTTTCATGTTTGCACGTGAAGACCGAGTGAAGAATAAATTGCAAGCGTAATACTTAGTGGTACTCGGCCTTTGGGCAAAAACTTGATAGGGTATGTTCCCTCGTGGTATTTTGATTTATCTATTTATATATTGCGTATGTAACGTTTAGTAAGTACGTACAAAAGGTTTTTTTGTACTTATAGGAAAATAATAGTTGCGTTCGAGTATTTAGCATATAAGAAAGAAAAATAAATCTGTAAGTTTCCTAACACCTTAAATGATTGTTTAAGTGATGGATATTTACGTGTTCTTAGATTTATAAAATAAATCGATACATATTTAAAAAAATGTATTTCCCTTGAGGTCGTTAATGACCTTTGTTGTTAAAAAGCGACCTTAAATAAATCAAAAAAATAAATAAAATAGTTGCGTCGTTCTAACGCTCGTTCTAAAAGTTACTCAATGACTCCTCTGGGTGGACCAAGCTTTTTTTCATTAATATATGATTTTGTTTCAATAATAACCTAAGTTTTTATGACCATGAGATTTAAGTAAGTATATAAACCTCATAAACATAGGTAAATATATAGCAGAAAAAGGTTAATATAAGTATTACAGTTTTCCATTACATTTGCATCTTAATTTCCTGGACTATTATCCGGTAAGCTTCTGGGTTCACTTTTCAACTAAATTCCAACCGATTTGAATAATTTAGAACCTTTACACAAATTAAATAGAACAATGTTAAAATATTAGTATCAGAGGGCATTTTCTCTTAAAATTTGGGTCAAGCTTCGTCTGGTCACTTTGCATAATTATTAAATCAGTACCTAAGCTATAATATTTTCAGGTCTGAACAATGTAGTTCGTAATTAATTTTGACAACGTTTAGTGATCAATCACTCACTATCTCATTTAATTCATCTTTCGCTTTCTCAAACTAAACTAGTTTTTTCAAAGAAAATGGCACGAGTTTTAAATAAATCTCTAAAATGTCTGCACCTCAATTGTTTCAGTGGAGGACTATCTCTGGGGTCGTTTTAGTTTTTAAAGTAATAGTTGGACAGGTTTATTGTCTTTGGCAATAGAAAAGTTCTGCTTCGCGCAGATTAGTAATAGTTATTATAACACGCCTTTGGGGCATTGTTCACTAACGAAACAAAAGAAGAACAGTAACTTAAGTGTCTCTAGAAAATTTGTTGGAAGAACCTGTATTTTTAAATGACGGTCTTATCTTCTTTTACTATTATATAGTACGACACGGAACAGGTACCTATTTAAATTTTAACCCTCATAGTTATTGACTTTCATTCTATTAAAAGAGGATTAGAAAAAAACGATGGAATGCTTATATATTCTCAGACACTGATGTTAAAATGGTGTGCATATTGACACTAGTGTTCAGTGCGATTACTTAAATTAAATTTCCATCCAAAGATAGGACTTACCTACTTTCAAAAAATAATTAGTTTCTGTCAAAAATTTAATATTTGATACAAGCTTTTATTGCCGACTGTACTTTGCTGTATACCGTCATCAGCTACTCATTGAGACGATTCTAACGAGCCGAAACTCAACGGGGCTGCGCCGGTTAAGTACTGAATTCCCATGGCCACCTTCTGTCGCCATCATCAGATCAGGTCGATGTTACAATAATATTGAATTGTCATCCAAACTATTACCTATACTCAAAATTTCAGCTCAATCGGTTGAAGATAATAATATCCGCTTCAAAATTCAGTTGCAAGATTCCACCCGGACAAACATACATTGCAAATCAAAATTGAAAAAAGTTTGTTAAAACATTGAAACAGACACAAATGGAAAAACAAAATCGCGGGAAATTGTTACCCATCGTTTGAATGGAATTTTATAACTCAATCAGGAAGATAAATAAACAATCACCCGTTCCTTCAAATACTCATTCATTTCTCTTCGTTCGTCTTAAAGTTAACGAGGAAAAACTTTTTACAGACGAAATTGACTGCGGGTCGCGTACAATAACAAGAAGTTCGTCTTCCGGTTTATACTGTCCTGTTGTCTATTGAACAAAAAGCAATTAATTTTAAAAATCTACTGTCCGTTCCTTCTCATTCATGAGAAGAGGCCTGTGCCCAGCAGCAGTGGGACTTAGTAGTATAGTGGTAGTAGTAGCAGTAGCAGTGGTAGTTAGTAGGCTGATTTATTTATTATATATTATTTTAAACTTTCACGATTCTCTCACATAATTTTTACCGAACGGGACTTAATCGCGTATAATAAACTTATTTATAAAATAATGTGATTTATTTATTAATTACAATTCGACTAAAATTATCAAATAGTATATATTTGTCAATATGATATCTGTTCATTAGTTGATGCGCCAAATAAATGGGTGCTGGATATTTAAACAAATATAGTTGTTAACTGTTAAAAAGAACGTATACAGTACCTACTTCGGAAGTATATAAGTATAAGATTTACGAATTTTATTAACTTATCGCTATTGGCTTGCCGTAGTCCTTTAGACAGTCCCAGTCTGTGGCATTACTCAAAGAAAAGTTGAAAAAGTTGTGGCTCTCCAACGACTTGTGATTTAATAGGATACTGTTTGTATATTGTGTAAAAATGTTTATTTGTATATATAGGTATATATATATTTATATATATATATATAGTTATAGTATGTGTATACTATTTATTTTTATTTGTACTTATATGTAGTATATATATGTATTAAGATTAATTTACTGTAGCGTCAAGGTAAATACGTCTGTACACGTGTTAGTTTGTCTATCTTGTTGTTCCTGATCTCAACTCAATTGCACAAAGGTTAACTGTATGAGATCCCTTACAGGGATAAGTTCGCCTTTGTACCGATTTAACTTTTTTTTGTCTGTATTTTTACCTGTGTCTTGTGTACAATAAAGTATTTACATACATACATACTTATCATAGAAACAGATACATGAATAAACGTGCAAACAAACCCATTAGGGTCTTCCGCTTAGGACACTCATTAGAAGTTGAGGATATTTATGTTCATTTTAAACTATTGAGGAAGGTAAACAATCAAGCTACAGAAACTAAAGAAGTATTATTATGTTTATTAAATAAACTAAAAATATACCTACTTTATGATAATCATAATACAAATATATAGAGTGAAATATCCCGCAAAGAGCGTGGCGTTTTTTGCACATTCCCGGCGACACTAAAATATTTTACCCTTGTGAGGCGTACCCTCGTCCAAATGTCTCGGGATTTCACGCGTTGGTTTCTTCTCGCCTGGGGCTAAGCTGGGTTTATGGATCCATTTTAATAGCTGTTGATAGATAGTTTAGTTTAGTAAAGTATATAATTGGTCTGTGAAGTTAAACCAATACCAAAGTTCGCCTGCAACGACACAGTATTTTATGCTAGGTACTGCATCGGTACTGTTCACCATTACAATTAGATATAATGGCGTCTGAGACCTGCAGTAAGTATTCTCGCTTAGTAAAATAGGAATTCAATTTTTAAATGATCTTTTCAATCTTGCTAAATATTTTGTCTCCTGTGTTATCGGGTAAAATTGAGCAGGCCCAAAAGATTATTGCTGAAGAACCTCGTTTATAGTAGGGACCTGAGGAATAATTTTATTTTGACTAAGTATAAATGCTATTAATATGTAAACTGTTCAACCTAATACTGCAAAATACCCACACTGCACTCCAATGGTCTGAATCAAATATCATACTTATTTATAAAAAAGGCGATCCAAAGGATATTACCAACTCTATAGTTGGTAATAAGCTTGCCAATAAGCTTGCTACCGATCCTCTACAAATTATTTTCCTCCATTATCAATGAGAGAATAAGTAGAACATTAGAAATAAGATAACCCATAGAACAAGCAGGATTCAGAAAGGGCTACTCCACCTTTGACCATATCCATACGCTAAAGCTATGTGGAAAATGGTCCAAACCATACTCACAAATAATAAGCTGGATCAAAGTCAAAATACAAGTATCAATCATCAGAGCGGTCTCTATGAGAATTAGAGGTACGAGGAGAAGAATAGACAGAGATTTGGATGCGAAGACGGCTGTGGATTACCCATCATAGAACATTAAAGTCCTCCTCTTTTTCGGATATTATTTTATATATGATGTATTATTTAACGTAATAAAGTTTATCAATATTACCGTGCTTGACATATGGCTGCCAAACGTGAAAATTCACAACAAAAATGAAAAATAAAATTAACACTTGCCAACGAGGAGTAGAGCGAAGTATGCTTAACATAGACAAAATTTACAAAATACGACATACCAAAATAACAAAAAGCCCACCAGGCAATCGGAAAAGAGGAATACCTCTGACACGTTGGGAAGACGATATAAAGAGGACAACCGGCTCGCTCTGGTACGAAATGGCGCAGGACAGACACATGATCATTCTTGGAGGAGGCCTTTACCCGCCCAGGGGTTCTTGCAGACCAGCTATTACTAATACCTAGCTTTAAAATGTTATTTAAGTATTTTATTTATTTATTTATAAATGCCATGAAGTTAATATCGTCTAACTATACATTAACTATGTTTTTATTATAATTTACTTAATTCATCTCGTTCCCCGATTGGGGATGGTTAATCCTATAGGCTTATTTCGGTCTTAGTAAAGGCTTCAGGTACTAATAGTGAATGGCTTTACTAGAAAGATGGATATATTTATGTATGTAAGTACTAATATAAAAGAAGTCTTTCAGTTCATTCGACGGCTGTTTAGTCTAGTTGATAGTGACCCGGCCAACAACGTTAGCGGTCTTGGGTTCGGATCCCGGTTAGGGTATTTATTTATATGTTGAGCACGAACATTTGTTTGTGAATCTTGGATGTTTTCAACTTATTAAAGTGCGTAGATATGTATACACACACACTTACATAGTGTGTATATCATGTATGTATGTATGTATTACTTTATTGGACATAAAACATTGCAAAGTGACAACAGGAACAAAAGAGTCGGCCAAGTTGTGCGTGTCGGGCCAGGCGCAGTGTAGAGTTCCGTAATTGCCTACCTGTCTTTGTTACATCGACACGCGCACGCGCACTAAATGTGTGGTTGCGTCGGCCGAATTTGTACGATAATTGCCCTTTCTAAGTACAGATTCTAGGTCCACTATTACTCGGTAACTAGTTTTGCCTACTTAGGTTGGTTGTAAAATCTTGCTTAGTTTAGAATTCCTGCTCCGTCTTCGCAATCAAAGGCTTCGATGTGTCTTCTGGTGCCTCTCACTCTCATGGAGACAGCTCGTATGAGTGATATTTGAACTTTAACTTTTAGCCAGAAAATTAATTGTGAGTATGGTTTTTCCCATTT
Organism: Epinotia ramella; assembly: GCA_947578815.1. NCBI lineage: Eukaryota > Metazoa > Arthropoda > Insecta > Lepidoptera > Tortricidae > Epinotia > Epinotia ramella. The sequence goes on along the minus strand of OX388201.1, from coordinate 7,686,392 downwards.
GGATGATAATTTGGATGCTGTTTTTAAAAAAAAAAACATAATGAGTCCCTGAGGCTCCATCACATGAGATTACTAATGGTGTAAATGAGGCTCTTAAGTCTTCTGTGGCTCGGTTAATAACAATGTTGATAGGTATTATTGAGTATGTTGTGTACAGCCATGATGGGCCATTTTGGCATACGAAATTTACAATTATCAATAGTTTATGCATAATTGACAGTTCGTTTGAACTATACAGGTAAACAGAAATAGAAATACTCTTCTCTTTTAAAAACTCTATATCATTATAATAACATTTTTCGCAAAGGAATTTAAAAACTATATACTTTTAAACCTTGTTACAGTCACATTTTGCCAGAAAGCAGATTTATTCACAACAGGTAGATTATAATATAACGTTACTTACGTTAATATAAAGCTTGTAATACGTTATTAACTTGTACGCTGTACTGGTACAGAATGGTACGTAAATAAATAAATAAATAAATAATAAATATTTGGGGACAGTCTTACACAAATCGACCTAGTCCCAAATTAAGCAAAGCTTGTACTATGGGTACTAGACGACGATATACATACTTATATAGATAAATAAATACTTAAATACATAGAAAACATCCATGACTCAGGAACAAATATTTATGCTCATCACACAAATAAATGCCCTTACCGGGATTCGAACCCGGGACATCCGGCTTCGTAGGCAGGGTCACTACCAACTAGGCTACAGAGGTCGTCAAATGATTAAATAGGTAAATTTATATTCTCACTGTTAAATACCCAGGCTTTAATCATGCGGCTCTTAAATATAGGTACCTACCCCCTAGTGTTGGTACCTATATTGAATCTTCACCTAGAGAACGTTGTTGGAATACTGCATATTTACATCTTCCACATCACGTGAAGTTCTTCAATTCATATCAGGTGCAGCAGTACGCAATCAGTGGCAGTGGGTCGTCCTGCGAAATTACCGCTTTGCTAATTCAGTTGGTATTGCGGGTATCTGTCATCGTACTACCAGAGAAGAACCATGGTGCAATATAAATTGTGGTTGATTCAATTCATAATTGAATTGACTTGACGACCGGTTAGTCTAGTGGGTAGTGACGCTGCCTACGAAGCTGAAGGTCCTGGGTTCGAATCCCGGTAAGGACAAATATTTGTGTGATGAGCATGAATATTTGTTTCTGAGTCATGGATGTTTTCTATGTATTTAAGTATTTCTATCTATTAAATATACCGTCGTCTAGTACCCATAACACAAGCCTTATTGAGCTTACTATGGGACTAGGTCGATTTGTGTAAGATTGTCGCCTAATATTTATTTATTTTATTTACCAACGTTACTGCCTCATCTAGGTAAGGTATACAGCTTTTAGTCCATCTACGACTTGCTTACCTGTACTTTAACTATTCATCTGTCGATGTTCAATAGGATGAAAAATCTTTATGACCATCAAATTATTTTCGTTAAAAAATCTTCCGGACTTATCGTGTTAGCGAAAGTTGAAGAACTAGACTCAATATTAAGAACGTTGGAAAGCTTATTTACGGTTGTTCGACGACCATACAAAACGTTTTTTGATATTCGCATCAGGCTAACTGCGTGATATTTTAAGGAACTTATGTAACACACTTTCATAAATGGGTGTATATTCATTTATTAAAGACAATGAATAAAAACAAACAATAAAACTTAACCTATAGGTAGAAAATTTGGCATAAATCGCCGTCAACGGAGATGGTGCCCAGAAGGCTGGCCGTATTTCCTCGCTGTATAGCGATACTAATATGCTGTACAAAATAGTGGCCAGCCCTCTGGTCGCCCGAGGCTTCTATTAAGCGCGTCGCCAAATCTTTATATAGCCGACGCGCACTTGGCCCCAAGGTTTTAACGCCAAACGCCGCAAACATGAAGCTGTTTCCTAGGACGGCATATTTGCCTTGAGACTTTCGGCCGAGGATGCCACAGCGCCAGCGGCGGCGCTGGTGCTTGGAACATGGTACGGTGCCAGGGTATCAACGCAAGTAGCATCCTAAACTAGCGGCTGCCCCATGCTCCAAGGCACCAGCGTCATTCCGTCAGGCCTCTTGCCGTCGTCCCTGGCCAGCCCGCTGGGGTCGAGGACTGCCGGCACTCTCGCACTGACAAGGGCCCGACGAATAACATATTCCACGTTCCATTTGCGCGGAATTCCCCCTCTAGAATAATTTGAGAAATTAGTTTGTCAATTTGGTAAAACATTATTCTAAACTTATTCTAGTTTATACAAGTTAATTCTAGGAAATCAGGAATTTCGCGCAAGGAAGCCAATTTATGAAAGATTGTTACATAAGTTGCTTAAAATATCACGCCGTTAGCCTGCGAATGTCAAAAGACGTTTTGTATGGTCGTCAAACCACCTTAAGATTTTAATTTTAATTTTTTATTTATTACAATAACAGGTTACATAATATAAAAATTAACCTTATCTGCCAAACTTAACCTATATATTGCCGAATTAACCCTTTAATTCGGAAAAAAATGCTAAGGTCCATAGTTCAAGTCCGGGTGTCGCTAAATAGCCCAAACGATACTGGTCAGGCAAAAAATAAAAAAGACGGTCAACGGGTTTGTCTAGCCGGCTGGACAATGCGAATTAAAGGGTTAAGTGGCTGCTTTTTATTCCTAAAAATAATAGTAAAATATAATGATTAATAAATGTAAAGCCGCAGTCGCAATAGTCAATCGCCGTTTTGTTGAAATAAATACAATCGAGTCGAGAGGACTTCAACTCATCACAGTATGAAAATGGTAGGATTAAAATATACCTGTTCGAAATACTTATTTCGACTTCACCCGACGTGAGCTACATGGCAAATAAATTGCTAATTTCATTCGTTACGCAACACCGCAGTCCGCAACACGGGAATCTTTTTGAGTCTAATAAAGTTGATCTTGTGACGATATGCTGTTAGTCACTGCTAATAAGCAAACTTTAAGTTTGAAAATTGCATTCTGTTCTATAAATACCAAAATATTTATATTAATTTTTACTTTTACTTGATTAAAGCATAGAAAAATACTACAAGTGCATAAAAGGTTATGCCCGCGTTATATATCTACCTACTCTGCTTTGACTTTCGATTACAAAATAATACAATATATTGCAAAGCTCATTTCTGCCGTCAAACTTTTTACAGCTTTTTTTTTTATTTTCGATATGTGACTTCATACTGCCAAGTCTAAGAAGTTTTTCGATATGTTTATAATTGACATTTATTCTATCTGGTTTTATTGGGTGCCGTTCAGTCACTTTAAAAACAATTTTGCATACGTCCGTTAATCATAAACTATATTACCATAATAACAAAATGCATATTGTTATTGGTCATAATATTTAAATAATATAACAATCATCTATCACCAACTCATTTATTTACTTAATAAAATACCTTAAGTATAATGATTTAAACTTAAATGAACAACATTTGATATAATGATCACGTCGGGAGTTCTGAGGTAACAAACATTAAAAAAAAAAAAAAAAACTGAATTGAGAACCTCCTTTTTTTTAAAGTCGGTCAAAAACTGCGACGCCTGAAGCTCGCGATAGAAGTCCTGAGAGGAGGAGGAGCGATGCGTACGGGCTGAGGCGAGCAGAGGTCTAGTTCGTAAGCCCGGGCGGAGGGCGGAGGATCAAATCCCAGAAATGAAAGGCTCAGATCCAGAAACCATATATTCGACGACCATTATGCTATAAGTTCTTTATAAGACGTTGTATAAACACGGTATATTTCAAATTTCATTTAATTTGAACCAGTAGTTTAAGAATTATAACTAGTCAGTTTCTTAATTTTGTCACTCACTCACTGACTGACCGATCATCAAAACTCTAAGGCACTCCTAGTAGACACAGACGCTTCAAATTTAGAATACAAGTACCTAGTGTTTTGTGTATAAATGAAGGAAAAACTAAAATATTTTGCAATTTCGGTCTAGTTTTCTAAATACAGCAACTGCTTAATGTAAATATAAGGTGCTAACAAATTAGGTACCAATACTTGTAGAGCTGATAATACTCGTCTCTAGGAGTAGAGTTAAGTATGAAACATTTAAAAGTGTGTACCACTTTTTGGAGATAATTAGGGATACAACGTTACTGCGTAAAAACACCCTGTTAATGAGATAGTCAACAATCAATCATTGACGTATGTCACAAACGACGATGTTCACTTGACAGATAGTGTTTAAACATCTCGTCAGTTAAATGCACAGGCTGATTATGTTTGGTCGAAATTTTAATTTATTTATTTTGTACCGGAAATTAAAACAAAAATATCATACGAAAAGTTTTCTTAATTTCTATTTAAAGTCAATGGTTTTGATGTAATGTAACACCTCTTAAAATATTGGTACTTAATTTGTTAGCACCTTATATAGGATTACAATGTTACATTTGCAGTGAATGGGACAAAAAACAAAAAAGCAAGTATGGGACTGCATTCATAATTTGTATGTATTGATAACACAATAACCTACAAAAAGATGTGAGATCCCATAAAAAACATTCCATGTAAAAAAGAGCCCAAGTCCCGAAACTCTTCCACCGTAAAAAGTTGTGAGATATTTTTGCATACCTAAAACTGGAAGAGAGTTGTCAGGAAGAGATCGCTTTTTAGCGATAAGACCGCCTGTTGTTAACATCTATTTTTTGCAAGTTGTTATGTCGATTTGTTTCATGTTTTAAGGTGTGCAATAAAGAATATTTGTATTGTATTGTATTGTATGTTTGTAGTACCTATTGTGTGATTGCCAAGTCACAAAATGTTATTTAGCTAGCAAATAAAGATTAATAAGAATGCCTGAGACTTGGCTCTATATACGAAATATCTCACAACTTTTTACGGTGGAAGAGTTTCGAGACTTTTTTTACATGGAATGTTTTTTATGGGTACTAATACTACTAATATTCTAAAAAGGAAAAGAAATCTGTGAGGTTGTATGTTTTGGGTAATTTTCAGGTGAAACAGTTTTTGAAGTCAGATAAGCATTTATCCGACTTCAAAAATTATTTCACCTACGTGAAAAATTGACTTTTTGGATGGTCATAGGCTATATTTTATCCTGTGGCTTTGCTTGCTTTCTTTGCAATATGCGGGCGAAACCGGGCAGTATATATAAAGTGCTACGAAATTTTATAACCGTTTGCGTACAACATGAAATACCATACCTATAAATAAGCCAGGGCGGATGTTTGAAGAAGGCTCGAGATGAATACGAATTACTTGCTTACAGCCATTTCACAGAATAGTGAGCGCAGATAAGCGTTACTTGTTTACAATCGTTACCATACTAATGTGATACATATTAGCAACTTAGAGTGGATTATCCCATATTACACGTAATTCTGCAATTTCCCTGTGTTATCACCGAGATTGTGTCGGGCAGTTTTGAAGCAAACTTGCAGTTTGCACTTTGAAGTTTGACAAACTGCCCTCAGTTTGGCGATCTTGAAATGTATACTTACCGCTAAGATGTTTTTTTGAAATAAATAAATAAAAAAAAAAAAAAAAAAAAAAAGCGAAAGATAGCCGCTTACAATAAGTTTCTCATTAAATGTCAATAAGTTCTAGGCCCGTGTGACAGTTTACCTGAATGTGGTGTTTACTACCGTTTACCAGCACTTTATTTAAATTTCCTAATAGTCAAAACTGGCTAGTATTTTTAAGGATGTTTTAACCTTTCGTCTGCGGGAGTATCGCGCATATGACAACCCGTCGTCTGTGCCGGTTTTTGACAGTTTCGCGGGAAATCCGTCAGCGTTCAGTTAATGTTGAAAATATATTTTGTTTTGTATAAAACATGCAATTGTTGCATTTATTATTGTAACAATGATAAATTTCCTTGTCTTTTAACAATAATATATGCCTCAAATGTAAATAGTTAATTTATACGAGAGGTTTGAATGTAGGTAATGTAAGTGTGAATTATAAGTGCCTCAGAAGCATATTTTCAAAAATACCCGCGTCTCTAAATTTATTAAGACAACAGTTTATTATTGTACGAAACTCATAAAGGGCTGTTTATTCATTAATTCAACATCATAACTTTATAATTACTACTGAAGAAAACGGTTTTTTTAAGCCCTGATAATATTATTCCTGTATTGAGACAAAAAAGGTACATTAGGAAGGGTGGCTTCCGAATTTTAGTTTCAGGAATTTCATAGTAGTAATTTTGATTGAAGTATGCAACGAACTCATTGGTGTAGATTATTTCATTGATAACATATTCATCCAGCCAGTTTTCAATACTAAACAACAACAATAGAATATGTACCGTCATAATATTTGATATTGTTCGGATTGACGCGGTGGCGGTTAACATATTTAACGTGAGAATCATTTTGAGATGCATCCAAGCGGGAAAATTGAATTTATGCGATCCAATGGAACCATTAAAATTATATGGATGGCTAATTATTTAAAAGCATGTGAGCATGACAATGTCCCAGTGGACGTCACTGTACCAAAGTATAGTACACTGTTGCTTTTGGCTCTTGTTGTTATTTATGCGGATATAAATATAAGGTGAAACGACGATGAAATTCAATCTTGTCGGCAGGATATGGTTGATCGTTTGGATTTGACTCTTAGGGCAGTCTCCGACTGGGGCGATGCTAATCTAGTCAAGTTCAACGCAACCAAGACGCAGGCGTGTTTGTTCTCTACTAAACGGAGTCCGTTTAACTTGACTCCAACTTTCCGAGGTGTATCCGTACCAATTTCAGACCATCTGCAGCTCCTTGGCATGGACATCAAGTCCAATATGAACTTTGGGCTCTACATTGAATCCTTGGCGCAAACTGCGGCAAAAAAGCTTGGCATCCTCTCTAAGGTGAGGCGGTACTTCACACCCAGGCAGCTTCTTCAGCTTTACCAAGCACAGGTCCGGTCATGTATGGAGTACTGTTGCCACCTCTGGGATGGATCCGCTACATATCAGCTAGCCACCTTGGATTCGATTGATGGGCGTGCCAGGAAGCTCATTGGTGACCTAAATTTAACCGAGGCTAAAATGCAAAGACTGCCCTGCCTGATTTGCCTGCTTATCGGTGTTCTACAGGATACATTTCGGAGAGTGTGCGCTAGGATTACACGAATTAATCCCGCCCTCACCATTTCGCCATCTTGGGACTAGGCGCGGTCGCGGGTTCCACCCTTATGTTGTTGACTTACCACTGATTCGCACGAAGCGCTTTGCTTCCAGTTTTCTCGCGAGGACAGCCAAAGAGTGGAACTCGCTTCCGGCAAACCTTTTCCCAGTTACATAATATAACTTGGATCTTTTCAAGACGAGAGTGAATAGGCACTATCTAGGTATGCATGTAACACCCTCGACCTCATCATCACTTACCATCAGGCGAGATAGGGGTCAAATGCGTACCTATACTCAATAAAAAAAAAAAAAAAAAAAAAAGGTAGATGTTTAGGATGGTAGAAGATTTAGGGTTACGACATTTGTATACTTAAATTGAGTTTGCGTAGACCTAAGCGATAGATTTTTTAGTTGCATGCCGTCCAATATTTTTCTGAGTTGATATCTGATTACGTGATTACCCCCGATTTCTATTACGGAATCGTTTATTAATCTGAGGGGAGGTTCTTGAGCAATCGCATAATCTAACTATAAACGCTTAGGTTCATTCAGTAACCATTTTAATATCACGAAGAGATAGATTAAAATTAATTCGGAGACAAAATCATTGATGCGTTGTCATCTCCGTCGACAGATTGCGCGATCAGCGGCCAACATCTATAGCGATTTCTACACGTCACCTCAACTCAAACTCCAACGAGAAATATCTAAAAAGAGCTGGCTCCAATATCCGCGCCGGATCAAATAAATCAAACATATTTTATACGATAAACGATATAGACAATTTGCCAATAGGATACGTTTTTAGGGTTCTGCACCTAGTCAAAATGGCAAATACTGAACCCTCATAATTCCATCATCTCCGTCCAACCGTATGACCGTTACACAATATTGTTCAAAATTATAACACTTATTCTGCAATATATCTATTTGGTACATATACCAGTTAAACGAAGAAACGTAGTTCAATTTGTCTTTTAAAATTCTTATGGTATAATAATTATGGATCGATGTACGTATAGTGCGTTTTCATGTGGTGACGTTTGTTAAG